>CM017441.1:20577559-20705511 GCA_007726485.1 Eragrostis curvula
CTAGAAAACGTTTTCAGGCACCGGTTCTACAGTACACTGTGGAAGGCCTTCCTTTCTATGGCCCGTGTTATATCAGTGGCAGGAATGTTCTTCGTGTTTGCCATACTCTCGACTATCTCCGTACTGTTTGTGTACTTTTGTGTGCCGGAAACTAAAGGGAAAACTTTGGAGCAAATTGAAATAATGTTTGAAAGTGGGAAGGAATGGAGAGGAGGCGAAGTAGAGCCAAGGTTTACATAACCGTCACGATCGTTCCGACCGAGCCGGACCGGTTAGACCGGTTTTACCGGTTACCGCGGGTAACCGGTCGGAAACCGGTCTAAAATTCAAAAATCAAAATTTGAATTCAAAATCTCGGTTACCGGCCGGTTTCTTCGGTAACCGACCGGTTTTCTCGGTATACCGACCGGTTTTTCTCGGTTTTCTCGGTTTCACTGGAAATTGCGAAAATAGGCTCAAAAGGTTGGAAATTTTGGCATCAGCTTTGCTGAAATATTCTAATAATGGTTACCAGACATTGAGAACATAGAATTCATCAAATATTGCACCAATGAACCTCATACAACATACCACAATTCATACAAAGTCCAACATAAATTGTCCGATAGATAGTTCTTGACGAAATTTAACATACAACATAGTTTTGAACATAATCACATCCACAGTTCACTACATAGAGTGTGTACAATGTACTCTTAACACAATTGACATGTTCTACTTCTACCTATACAAGCAATGCACATATAAGAACCAATAATAAATCCTACATTGCCACTTTACACATCACTAAATTGGATTTAAATTGTCTACAAACTAGTTTCACAATCCTTTATATAGCAATCCAAGATTGCATCACTAATTTCACAATCCCTAAGTTACACCACTACAATAACACTAGGTCAATGAAATACAAAACAGGAAAACCAAAAAAAAAAAAAAAAGACAAACTCACCTCGCGCGGAAGAAAACCGACCGGTCGGAGCCGGTTACCGCTGTTTCACCTCGGCTAACCGGCCGATTCCATCGGTTTGCCGAGGGAAACCGACGACCGGTCGCTGCCGACGCCGCGCCTGTGCTCGGTTACCGCGGCGACCCGGTCGGTTACCGCGACGAACCGCTCGGTTACCGCGGCGCCGGCTCGATTCGACGCTGCTCCGCCGTCGATTTGGCCCCGGCGAGCGGCTCCGGCGACGAATCTCGACGGCGCGCGGCGGAGGGTGGAGGTGGGGAGCGAGGGGAGCGAGTTCGTGAAGGTGGGGGACCGAATGGGGCGTCGGTGGAAGAGGATAAGGTAAGTTTCTTTTTTTTTCTTTTCTTCTCGCCCAGAATTCTTTCGTGATTTTTTTGCCCCTTCAAATCAACGATTTTTTGTGATCTTCTTCCACCAATGTGTTGCAAATTCTTTCTAGTTTATTTACATATTTTTTATTTCAATTTTTTTCAAATTTCCAAAAAAATTAAATTTCAAAATTTGAAACCGGGGGACCGGTTAGTCTGGTAACCGCGGTAACCGAGCGGTTTTAAGAACCTTGAATAGAGCTTGAGGATACACAGCATTTGATACAGGGTGATGATAAGAAGTCTGGATCTCTTGATTGATTTTTGTGGCAACAATAACGTCATACAGTATGACTCATGTTACAGTGATAAGACAGCCACATCCGGCTCTCGTCACCTATAGTCTTGTGAGCTTAAGAAATATTCAGGGAACTCAGAAGAGAGAAGACCTTTGGTAGGTTTAGGTGTAACATAGCTGATTTTTGTGTTGTTAGATCAAAGGTATACCGTTATATCCTAAACGATTTACTCGGTTCATGATAGAAAAAAAAACTCGACCTGCGGGGGTAAGACAGCCCCAGGCATTGCATTTTCTCATGTAGGTCGAGAAAACCTCTGAACCCCTGTTCCACCTTTACACAGCGGCACCGTAGCCTATGTGAGACGACCAACGACCTGGGCCGGGCCTTAGACTTGTGCTTTAGTTGTGGGACAGACGAGGAGATTTTTTTAACTTCAACCTGAAATTCGCTCCTACCGATAATCGAACTCAGGACCTGAGGAGTGCTACTCAGACCACCTAACCACTTCAGCTAGAGGCCCTTTCGCTACTCGGTTCATGATAGAAGGATATGAGTATTGTTGTATCTGGAGGTATCTTCGACAAAAAGAATAAACTTCCATTTTTCTAACACGGAATGAGTGTTTCGATGCTGTTATTTGGTCTTACTGCTGGATCATTTCAAGAAACTGTATGCAACCCAGGTGTTTCATGAGTCCTCTTTGGTTTTTGAGGCTCCATCAAGTTCAAAACATTCAAAATCATAACATGAGATCAAATGAATGTTGATGTAAACATAGAGTTTTTTTTTTTTTTTGACAGGTGTAAACATCAGTATTGGATAATGAAATTAACAGTCTGATAAAGTCTTTACTCTCATCAGACTTTACTGTCATACAATTTCCTCATGGTTTTGAATTTGACTGTTGTAAGTAAAATTGATCCTGTACCACAATATGCCGCAACATTTCAAACAGAACACCTACATGCTAGCTGAACTGCACTGAAAGAGCTTTAATTAGACGGTCGTAAATTCATATACTTACAAGTTCAAAACCTCTGTACTATGTTCGTCCTTACTTGCAAGGAAGATGTACACTGCCAATCTCTCAGTTCATCTACTGCTTGCAGAAGCAGATCCTCCTGCAAGTCGGGCGCTATACTGGCTTTACAAACGTTGAAGAATTGCAGAACAGGCAGCTGGCTGAAATCAACCTTCCCATCACACTCCCATCCTCCACCTCCGTTGGATCGCTGGCTGAAATCTGCTTGCAGAAGAATTGCAGAACAGGCAGCTGGCTTTACAAACGTTGGATCGCGGGGAGTGGTTGCCATGCTTCCCCACTGGAACAAGGTTATCCTCTTTGATAGGTCGCAGAGAGTGCTGTTGTGCTATGATATGGATCGCAGGGACGCGACTGTTCTCTGCACTCTCGCGGAAGCGACAGACACTTCATCCTTCTTCCCGTATGTTCCGTTGTGCTCAGAGGCACCATGCCCCTTTTTTGCTGGGGCGGACACGGATTTTTCTCTACAGGCGAAGATTCTGAAGCGTAGCATCCTCAACTAGTAAGTCCAGAAGAAGTCGGATCTCACGTACTTTTCAACTCGTAACTTGTCGTTATTTCTTTGTACAACTTTTTTTTTTCAGTAGCACTGTTCAATGGCAATCTTATAGCATTTCTAATATTCCTTTGTGCATATATAGTGGACCAATAGACATATATTTCCATCCTCTCAAAGTTCTTTGAACTTCCTACAACTAGTTTTCCGATGGACAACAATTCAAATATTCAAGAAGCAGTTTTCTGCTACATCCAGGAAGAGGACGTGCAGATCCAATGGGAGGTTTTAACAGGCCCCAATCTCTCAACAATCGCCAACCATCAATAGCAAACAGACAACACAAATATCTTTTTGTGTGATAATACATCTGAATGACAGCAGCATGATGACCTACCGAAAATGCCCATACGCAACAACCGTGTAAAAAAAATATACACATATGGACAGTCGCAAAGCAAGCTAAAGCATGGAGAGCATAGGACCTCGCAAGCAGCATAACTCAGGCCATGTACAAAAGAATTTGACCTATAAATTTTGCAAAACCAACTGGTAGCAGACCAGCCCAAGCCACCAGTAGCCGTCCACAGAGAAAGACCAACAATAAAATAGACTTACTCTCATTGGACCAATCATATGAGAAGGGGATCTCATATGTAACAGACACTATAGAAACACGTGTTGTTCAGGATCATGGCTTCAGAATAGATCTGCTTTTCTTTTCTGTAGTTCTTGCTTCCAACTTGGTTGTTTGTAGAATGCATCCTTAGTCATACCAAAAACACTTTGGAATTCACTGTCTGATAAGTATGCCTACATAATCGACAAAGCACTTAAATTAGAATGTAAAGTAAACAAGGACATTCAGACCAAAGAGATAAAAATTAATTCCAGAGCAAACCTCTCTACGTTTGTAGTCTATCCCACGAACCGGATCGGTAGATTTGGATATCAAGCGGTCATAGCTAAATGTTGCTTCACCCACATTCTCTGTTGTTTCTTCCTCTGGGGCCTCAGGCTCTGCTCCATCAGTCTCAGACGGTGCTACATCTGCTGCAGCATCTTTCTCTTGGTGAAATACAGAGGACTCCCCAGCTTCAGACTGAGGAGACGACGCACCAGATGGTCCAGATGGAGTTATTACGACCCTGTCAACATCTGCATGATTAAAGGAATCAAACTGTGAAGTAGGAGAAAATGACAGCAGTTGGTAAATATGAGAAATAGAAACAAAGGAAGGTGCAAGTGTACCAGTCTTATCTGCTGTGCTGCTAGTCTTGCTAGCTCGTAGATTATCTGAAGATCCAGATTGCTCAGCAGTCAACACGGAGGAAAGTGCAGCTACTGCAGCTGCTCTTTGAGAACCTTGACCTGAACGAGATGGTGGTGGCGTTTTGGGTTTTGAGGATGGATTAAATGCATTAGATAAGGCAGCAAGTGCTGAGGCACGCTGAGTGGGTCCATCGCCTGAGCTTTTAGGCCTCTCGTTTGACTGAAAAGCGATCAATAAGCTAGTTACATACTTCCACCAATGTTTCCACAAAAAAAAAAACGTATCAATTGTTTACAACCTACCTGCTTTTGCTGGGAAGATGGATTGAATGCGGATGATAGAGCCGCCAATGCAGACGCCCTTTGGGTGGGTCCACCATTACCAGAGCTCCTAGGCGCGCTCTACAAAAGGAATATGTTGTTCATATTGTACTAGTTTGGCATATATATGTTCCAAAACACTGATTTGATTGAGTTTGTCTTTAGTTTCATAATGGTTACCCATGTAAAACCAACTCAACTAACTTGTCAATGTACAAAAGAGCTCATTTCAAAGGACCATTTTATTTTAACGCATACACTCAACTTTGTACTTCAACTTAGATCTCAGGCTTACCTCAGAACGGAGTCCAAAAAGTAGTGAGAGTTTCTTCTGGAACGAATTTCCATGAATCTGTATAAAACATACATATTTGATATGATCCTGCAGTCTGTACAAAATGCTAGCCACACACAAATGCATGAGGGGCTAAACATGTCCAAAGAGAACATGGAGAAAATAATGACTGCCTTACAGCAGAGTATACTTCAGTAAAACACCCTACCCTCATAAGTATATATCAGATCAAACAGAAAAGGCCAGATACAATAAAAATGATATATCCAAAAGCGTACCACGGATTTTGTGTTATCCCAAGAGAAGTATGTCTTGAAGAAGCATGGCTCATTCCCTTCTGTGACTTTATATAGTGGCACACGTGGAGACAAATCCTCAATAGAATTTGCATGCTCTATGTATTTCTGGACAAGAAAGTAACCATCACATTCTGCAATATGGTTGCCCAACAGAAAACCAAAATAATAAGGTCCAGCCTTGAGGTTATACCTGGCCAATATCAAATGCCTTTTGTTTCTCTTTTGGTTCCACGCACTGGCCAATCCAAATGAAGACCTCACCATGAGTGTCAAGTATCATCATGTCTTCAGGCAACAGATCGTCTTGGGAGAAATTGAAGATCTCAGTAACCTACAGAAGGTCAAATAAATTACATACCCTGAACTGTGCAATAAGGAAACGATAGATCTAACGAGAGCAAGTACTATAGGACCAACCTCCAGTCTCCCTGATCAATGATGACCATATAAACACATCAAACCAACAAAAAAGATGATTAGGCCAAAAACGTGTACGATATAGATGTTTCAAATGCATGAAAGGAAAGAGAAATCACAACCAGATACATAATTGGATGAAAAGAAGAGATCAACAACTAACCATTCTTAAATGAGAAAGAATACAAGTGAGGCTCTCTAGCTATAATATCCTGAGAAGCATTTCTGTTTGTATAGCTCTGTTTTCCACCAAGAGCGAACCAGAAAGCAGAACTCTCAGTCCCCTCCTTGCAATGCTTCACTGCAACACCAGGCTAGAAGATTGGAAATATCAAATCTTAGTAAGGAATCTTAGATGTTTGGTTAAGTTTATACTAAGGAAGAAGTCGGGGGTTCAGAAAGCTTTGGAAGATAAACAGTGACAAAAAGAAGTGATCAAAATTAGGATTGATATTCTAAGAAGTATATACAGGGATCCTCCACCTTCAAAAACTCCGCAACTTTCGCAGCCCACTGCTGCTGCTCATAAGTGCTAGAATTCCCAAGCCACGTAAACATTGCATTTCCGGATTGCAATACGAAACATTCTGTGGAGCTTAGAGAAGTTGCCACCTATAAAATAAATAAATAATAATTTGTCAGGTCAATGGAGAAGCAACTGAATTTTCACTAAAGCCCATTGTGGATATTGTTTCAATCCATAACTGTTGAATTAATCTATTCCATACCACACTAAAATGATGCAGTCACCGCATATTTAACAAGGATATTTTGGACACGCACATTATACTCTGTTCTTAGAAGTTATCAGACCTATGCTCATCCTATATATCAACAATACTAGCAGATAGAGCTAGGTCATACCGCATCAACTTGAAGTGTCTTATTGTTGTGGATTGATGTCCCAGATACTCGAATCAGAGCTATGCTCTCAGCAGAATAAACTTCACCAGTCGTGCCATTTTCTTCTATGAGCTTCTTGTATCCAGCTCCGATTCCACCCTACAAGATTTATTGAATTGCCAGAAACATGTTATCCAACCTTTACCTATTCGAAGAAAGTAACATAAAAAGGAAGCAACCATTCATACTTGGCAGGCTAAGCATGTGTACCTTTAAGATAACCATGGGCTGGAAAAGAGCAACAAATTGTGGTGGCTCCTTCCCTTGATAAATACGGCCCTACAAAACAACTGCTATAACTCAAAGTCGTCTTGTATGAATAAATCATAGGCAAATATGTAAAAGTTGCAGCACCAGAACAGGCCGTCCTTTCAATGAATTCCACATTGCATTAGCTAATTGAGATGCCATCGCTTGATCATCCTATAAGGCATAAACCAAACAAAATATTTATAAGAATACAGATCCATTGTACTGGTGCAAAATTTGGGCAAAAAGAGCAAAACAAGTACCACCGAACTTCAAAAGAACCTAGGATATGAGTTCAGCAAATGACACTAGCAGAGCGCAAAAAACTGTTTTTAAGACCATAGACAAGTGCGGTAGCATGTAATTTGTTATTACCGACAAGCTATCCTTCCCAATCCAGTAGCTGAGATAGTATTCTTCTCTCTTGTCGCCTGAATGATATGTGTAGAGAATGATGTAACAGTCTCCACTGTAAAATTTCCCAATGTCCTCTTTTGGCAACGCACTCTTAGCATTTCCATCAACGCACCATACCTGAATTATAAAGTTGTGTTTGTGTAAGGACATGCACACTAAAAGTACTTTATTATTTTTATTTTCAAAAACACAGCTCATAAAGTAGAACATTGAACAGCATAACCTCGAGTTTCCCACTGCCTTCTAGCAAAGGAGGAACTTCCTCATTTACTGGAGTGCTGCTTTTTGCAGCTCCTTTGACATCCACACCTTGTTGCTTCAATAAAGCTACAAAATACCAAAAAAAATTACCAGCAGTAATCAAAGGGGAAATTTCATTATCCACATAACTGAAATACTCAAATACCTGCAACTTTTCCCCGCCCTTCCTCTGCACCAGGGCTCCCTGCTGCATTACCCACTGGCCATGATTCAAACTTGGACTTGAAAGCATGACTCTCATAACCTTGAATCACTTGAGTCACTCTTGTTGTTTTAGGCCTTTTGTGACTGATAATGAATTCCTGCAAAAAGCACAAACATGAAAATGTCACATTTAAGAAATGAAAGCAAAACGCATGAGAGAAAGAAAAACAATTAAAGAGTTTACCTCCACCGCCTTGGTAGCGGATTTTCTATCTTCCATCTGTGTTACCCGGCCAACCCATACATATATTTCAGCCCCACAGTCAAGTAAGAAACATTTGGTATTCTCAAGCACAGCCTTTGTAAGAGCAGTGTCTTCCAACTTCAGCTGAACATCATTGACGCTGCAAGTAGAACATTTAATAAGGTTTTATAGTGAACTGCAGAAACGCTACGGAACAGAAATAACTTAAAGAATGAAAAAGTCTGTAGCGGCATATTAAACTCCAAGACACAAAGATGTAATTTTGTTGAACTAAACCATAGCATGGGACTCACTCAACAGTTTCTTTTAAGTAGGCGTATGCTCTCAAATAGATATGGTAGCAGAAATATGTAATTGTATATTAAAACAAATCAATGCCAATTGCCATCCATGCTGCAGTACATCTGAATGGGTCTTAAAGGCCAGGTAGAAGCCTATTTATACATAGGAGTTGCAACTGATGGGAAAACAACAGAAACAAAGCATTCATCTAATTTTAACGGTTCAACCACCGACGATGTGATCTTCATGTCAATGTGAGACTGTTAGAGGAAATACCTGTAGAGCTTTGGTGCTGTAGTTTCAAGTACAACATCATCATCACTCACAGTTTTTTTCCCAATTGGTGCAAAACCTCCAAAAAGGACCCAGAATTCACCAGAGTCGCCCTCTGCTTGTAATTTCCCATCATCTAGCATCAAAGGGTCGAACCATTAGACCAGAGAAAAGAGTCTGCTGTCAGACGGAAGTGCCAATATAAGTTCAGATGTCCACTCACCAACGATTGCAACATCACATACACCCCCATGGTACTTTTCCTTTAAATGTTGGATAACTTCCAACGCTTTGGCCCTTTCTTGGATATTGGAGTTAGCACCATTAAATTGATATATCTTATTTTCAGAATCTAAGATAAAGACATCATCATGATTTAATGACGAACGAGCAAAAGGAACCTGAACAAAGGAGACATTCAGAATTATCAAAATGAATATTGAACACGATGTACAGCAATGGGCGTGAAATCTTCCATACCTGTTTAACCCGAATACCTCTCTTTCCTTTGCAAATATACAACCGTGTTTCAAACTTTTCCTCCTCAGGGCTTTTTGAACCCAGAGGCGAAACCACCCTCCATAGGTATAATGCAAGGCTTGAAGTATGACAGGAATTTGTCAGATTCGTAACCTTGGAGTTCCCTATGCTGGATTGCACGACCCCCAAGGATGGCATCAAGTTCAACTGTCTTGATGGCTGCAGTCCCAGCCTCATCCTGCAATATAGACACATGGTCACAAGAAAGGCTGGAAATGTCATTCTAGAAAATGTTGAGGTTGAGTTCACAAGTGCATACTTGACTCGAATCTTTCCCAATCCAGAAGTGGATATCATAAAGATAAGCGCCGCCTTTATTACAGGTCGTCTGCAAAAATAGAGATGTAAGTTACAACCTTTTGACATGGACCGATATAAAGATGTGTCGAAGGAGGTATGAAAATAAAAGGCAAGCAGGCACCTGCAGAATTATGTATGAATCTCCGCAGTAGAATTTACCGTAATCGGATTTTGGCAACTGAACTGGCTTAAAATCTTCAATTCGCCATATTTCTGTCCCACTGAATCATGTTAAGGGATCCATAATAATAAATATAAATAGAAAATAAAGGTCTACATTTGCCTCTGCCCCAGAAAAACAAGTATAAGATAACTGCTCAACAAATCAATGGAACAGAGTGACAAATTGTGTGAAAGGATACACTTTTTGGCCAGCTCCTTGAAATGCAGGATCCAGCACTTTTGTGGCCGACATGACGAAGAAACTTTAACCAGGACTATTATGAAGAAAATAAAATGGTACAAGATGGCTCCGCTGTACAAATAGTGAGCTGAATATTAGAATCACACCAAATGCTGAAATGGAAAAAACAATAAAGAAAATCAATTAATAATCATTACATGAATGTGTGTTCAATTAACCTAACAATAAAATATAAACCATAATACCCATTGCATGAAAAACAAATAAAGAAGTTGTGAACCAGATATATAAATATAATGCACAAGTACGGATCATTCTAATGATTCAGCATGATATCTTATCTTGATAGATCTCTAATAATAAAGTTATAGATTTCCCATTGTTCTCAAGATGTCCACTAATGAGCATTTTCCCATGAGAATCTCACTCTTCTGCAAACCCCATTAAAGAAGTCTCATCCCACCTAACCTCCTTAAAGCAAAGATCATGTCCCTTTTACACATAGGAGTTCAACGTATTTGGCAGAACATGTAGGGGAATGTGAGGTATCATTTTGATTAAATTGATTAAGTTGTAAATGCATTTGCATTTGGGTCTGTTCTTCCGACTGCCTTCTCAAACTTTCTTCAAATATGGATCCCAGTCCACACTACTTGGCAAAAGTTATTTTAAAAAAAAACACACTAGAAATGAATGTTATTAATCCATGGATTTCTTTTATTACATTGCTTTTAACTGATCCCAATACAAGCTACCTTAACTTGGAAGGAGGTGATGATTTGATCCCATTCCCTTAACAGGAAATATATAGTAGCTCATACCTTAAGCTAGTCTACTAAGTTGCCTAAGTATTAGCTAGCAATTTCAACAGAACGCATCGGTAGTGTGGTGCTAAGATTTTCTAGTATAGAGGGGCTCAACCAGCATTCAGACCCTAGTCCTCGGGGAAAAAAAATGCTCGCCATGTGTCACCCAGGTCGGGCAAGTAGTTGGAGAATCGGGAAGTAGGAAGCCGGTTCAGTCAGCAAAAACAGATAGCTAATGGGTGGCTGACCTTTGGGGCCTTTTCCTCGGCCTTTAGCACAATGCCTTCGGATGTCTGTACCCTTAGGTCCAAGGGGGGAAAAAACTGTAATGCAACCATATGTGCAATGAAATCCAACATGTTCCTCTAACGAGCACTAGGTGCTATCGTCTAATATTGCCCTTCCCCTTTGACTGTTGAAGAAAAGCTTTCAAATGACTGTTGAAGAAAGAGGCATTCGTCATATTTGGCATATCTGTGCTGTTCTTGTCCCGTTCCACAAAACTGGTGCTGTACGCTTGATTTTGTTTCCATCCTAGGGACATGTGCCTTCCACGCACTTTGAATACAGGATATCCCCGCTAGAGAAGCAAGCAGAGCAGTTCAGAAAGCGCTTCCCAGCCCGTGGCAAGGTAGCAGCTACGCCTAGTAATGGAAATGGCGATGCTAATTACGCAATTCGCTTTGCTTCAGCGAGACGACACGAGGGCAGCTTGCGGCGGACGGGTGATCCAAATTTTCAAAAGTATAAACCAAATTTAGTATAGTCGACTACGCAGCAAACAAATTGGCAACGAAATGGGTTAACGAGATTTCTGGGCTCTCAGAATGAAAGAGATTGCGCGGACCAATTTTGCAGAAATCCGTGTAAGCGAGCTGGGGCATCCCAACACGCAAAAGACGGAATCAACTGATGAAGCAAGAGATGGATCTCCACTCTGAGACGGTAGGAGGACGGCGATGCCGGTAGCGGCAGGATGCAGTAACGTGCAATTGAGGAGGAATGGACGGTACCTGGATCTGGATCGACGCGTCGCCGGCCGGCGCGTGAGGTGGCGGCGAAGAGCCGGCGAGGGGTGGTCGGATCTGCGCGCCGGAAGAGCCGCCGATTGCCGGCCCGGATCAGGCAGAGCGGGAGGCGGAGAGGGGAAGGCAGTGATCAGTGGTGGATCACGCGGCGAAGGGAAGGCAATGAAAGGAAAAGGGAGCGGGGGGAGGAGGAGCCACCTGGAACAGAGTGGCCAGCAGCGTAAATAGCGATGATGAAGCAAGCAAGCAACGGGGACGCCGCCCTGTTCGCCTCGTCTCGCCTACGCAACACGATACATCTGGCCTACGAGCTCGCCGATTCGCACTCTCCCCTACGCTTTGCTGTTTTTTTTCACCGGTCCACTCCAACATAACTCATGCGTGGCCAAAACAGCCGTAAACCTGTCGCAAAATAACTGAATTTCGCTTTGCTTCGAGCGTAGGACACACGAATTTTACGCAAAACTGTTCAATCCCGATTCAAGACTGACTGCCTTTATGCAAGTACAGTAATAAACAAACCTACGGAGGAAAATTAGAAAAAGGTTCCCTAGTCGCAAGAAAGCATCAAGCATGGTAGTACCTCCTTTTACGACACGAGACTAGTTTAACCATGCCACCACAGGGGGCAATAATGGTCATGCTCGTGCACACACACCGCTGCAGATCGAGCAGATCATTCATCCCAGCTCATGCCATTACATTTCGGCCGGACCCACGCCCCATCAGCATTCAGCAGCAACAGTAGCACCATCACACTTAAATCGACTCCTAGCAAATCTACTACCGGTACAGCGAGCGTGAGCCGAGAGGGGGCGATTCAGCTAGCAACAGTGAACGACTGAACGAGGTGGGCGCCCCGCGCTCGAAGCCTCCATCGTCGAAGCTTTTTAGCATGGGCAGCGTCGATCGCCGGCACGCCATGTGCCGCCACGGCTGCGAGTCGGGACCCGACCCGGAACGCCCTACCCGCGCCTGGTGACAGCACCGCACCTGGCGAACCGGAAAGCGCCCTACAGTATAATGGAGGCCGTTGGTTGGTCTGGGAACAAGCAAGGCCATGAACAAGACGATGATTAGAGAGTATCCTCCAGCTCACGTGTTCTTGTTTGGTTCCGGTTCCATTTCGCTGACATGATGACACGGTGTGTTCTGCTTCCGCCGCTGGTGTATCAATGCCGCCGAATCTTTGGCTCACGGCGACCGGCCGGTAGCGTTTGTATACTCCTGCGGCTTCGCGATCGTAGAAGTGTCGTGGAGCGCGGTAGACTGCAGTGCGACGCCGAAATTCAGCCGTTGCCCTGCGCCGGGGGTTTGGTCGGTCGGTAGGTACAATTGACCATTGCGAAACTTATCGCTTTCGGCCAGCCGTGTGAGTGCAGGACCATACACATTTGGGGAGTTGGGGGCACCGTCAGGATACGTCCAAACTATGGTCGGCGCCAACCATTGTGAGCGTCGGTCTTGTGTCATGGTTGTCATCAGTTTTCTGCGTTGTACTTACAGGACATCAACGAGAAAACAGTCCAGATAATTAATCACTATGGTTCTGATCAAAGGGAGCAACAGATTCATGAGAGAGCTCGACGGATTTACATCAGCTTCCTCTGCAGTTTTCTGTATAACCTTGCAAAGTGCTTCAATAGCTGGATACATGAATCTCTTGTCTATGTACTAGGAGATCCCACCTCTGATCTACTGTATTTTTCCTTTGGAGGAATCTCTTGAGTCTAGTTGCCGATCTAAAAACTGAGAAATTTGCTTCATCGCGGCTGCTAGAAATTCTTACTGTTGTGAGCTGGAACCAGTTTTATGGACCACCTGAGCTGACGCACTCCTCTGCTGAACCTGAAGGTTCAGGAGTCGTTCCTGTCACAGAAGTCAATCACTTAGCCGTAATATGATAATACACATCGCTGGATTACAAAAGCATATATTTTTGCAATTGTTCTATACCTAACCAGCTGATGCATAAAACTTTTTTTGATATACGGAACGGATAATATTTCTCCAGATAAGATAAGCATCCGGCCAGTTTGGTCCCAGGAAGGATGAAACCCCACAGAAATGGGCTGCTCTAAAACCAAACCCAACACAAAACCTCGCATCCACAAGAGCACAGTTCACCAAATGTTTTCTATTTGTATAGCTCACTGCATAAGCTTGTTCAGTCTTCAGCTATACCAGCACAAGTTGTTCCCAGGAGGAACACAATACTAAAGCCTGCATTTGCATTAGACAAGAAGCAAGGGAACAGATATGTTCGCCGTTAATTACTGAATGAGACAGTTAGGCTGTAACATCACTCCAGCTAGGGTCTGTAGCAGACCGATTCTTGGCTGAACTAGGCAGCTAAACCATTTGTTTCGTAGCAAACTCGTTCCTATGAAAACCATGCCAATCTCTGACCCCGCATCACGGAAACTTAAGGGAAAAGATAAGCATTTGTGGCGCACAATCAGCGTTCTGAATTTCGTCGTAGGCCCGACCGTCCAGTGGGCTGATTCAATCAGAACCAGGTTTATCTCAAAAACAAATTACGCAAACCAGGAAATAAGACCATATATTCGCCGACCAAACCTATCGTTTTCGCTGAAAATGCCATCGTTTTCTTGCTGGGTTATTGCAGACTGCTGCGGCTCGTTCAGCTGTTTTGCACCTGCACGCAAGTTCCTATGGCATATTTCGCCTTTTCTTTTCTCCTTCCACGGATCGCGTAAGAGGCTGAAATTTCGTGGAAGGATTCATCGTTCCACCCTGCACCGGCAAGCATTTTAATGGGAGTTAGGGCATGTTTGGCGGAGCTTTTTTGCCGGCTTATAACACTGTTCGTGCACTATTTGCTACTGTAGCAGTATTGTTCATCTGACACAAATTTGGTGATGCCGGTTAAGCTGGTATTTGGGTGCTTTTCCGGCTTTTTTACTGTTGCTACAGTACTCTACAGTAGAATAAGCTGAAGCAGGAGCCTTTCCGCCAAACATGCCCTTAAGGGCTCCGGTTCTACCGGCACGTGGGGATTAGGATTGTCCTGTAATAGCAGGATGGTCGGTGTTTCATTCACCGACCAGGCGACCACCCTGGGCAAAAAAAAAATCACGTTTATTACTCACTCTGAAGGTCACATCAGAACCCGAAATTTTGTTGGATCCTAGGTAGATACCCCACGTAGCTGCACGAAATTTTGTACGATTTTTGCATAGCTCTAGCGCTATTTCGTTTAGCGACCACCCCCGGGAACAATTTCACTTTTTCGTTTCTTCATCTACAGATCACATCAGCGCATGTAACTTTGCAGGATGTTGCGGCGATGCATTATATGGCTCCATGAATTTTATGGGATTTTTTTGCACCTGCATCGCCGAGGAAGAGGTTACCAGAGACGGGACGCTCATTCTGGGCACGGCGGCGGCCATGGCGTTGGGGCTGGGCGGGGCGCCGCTTCGGTAATAAAGAAATTTACGAAAGGGCCCTTACACCTAGGTTTATTCAATAAAACAACCCTGGGCTGGATCGCGATCATTAATCGCGATCGCCTCCATTGACCGTGAGATCACGTTCTTGCGGCCCAGGTTGAGGCGGAGGGTAGAAATTGTCGCAGCCTATTACGTAACAGGCCCTTAGTTGACCCATCGGGCTTTGCTAAAAAAAAAAAGAGTTCACCCATCGGGCTTGACAGCAGCCGCGGGGCCCACGCCTCACGGAGAGACCGGGTCGGCAAGGAGACGCCAGACGGCGACCGGTCTCTGAAGACTGAGGCTCCGGCGAGGCGATCGGGCTGCAGAGTACTCATCACCCGCCCGGCGAGGCGACGAGCGCCGCCGCGCTCGGCCCGTCGTCCATCGAGCAGACTCCTGCGTTGCTGCCGACAGACATAGCGCCAACCATCCATGGAAGTTAATGTCGCAGGTCGGAGGTCCGTCTCGAACAGTATACGTACGTCACCATTGCTGGTGGATCGAGTGGAGTAGATTGATACGAGCGGGCCAGTAACCACCACACGGGTGAAGCAGTGTTTTTCACGCCATGGACGCCGCTGCTGTACCGCTCCTCCTCCTCGCCGTCGCCGTCCTCCTCCTGCTGCGCCTTCGGCGCCGCTCGACCGCGAGGCCGCGCAACCATTGCCCCTACCCGAACCCCGTGCTCGGCAACGCGGTGCCCCTCGTCCGCAACTTCCACCGCTTCCTCGACTGGGCGACCGACCTCCTCGCCGCCGCCCCGGCGTCCTGCACCGTCGAGGTGCGCGGCCCGCTCGGGCTCGGCAACGGCGTCGCCACCGCCGACCCAGGGGTCGTGGACCACATGCTGCGCGCCAATTTCCCCAACTACGTCAAGGGCGCGCGGTTCGCGGTCCCCTTCGCGGATCTCCTCGGCCGCGGCATCTTCGTCGTCGACGGCCGGCTGTGGAGCCTCCAGCGCAAGCTCGCCTCCTACTCCTTCTCGTCCCGGTCGCTGCGCGGCTTCACGGGCCGCGTCGTCCGGGCCCACCTCCACCGCCGCCTCCTGCCGTTCCTCGCCCACGCCGCCGCCGACGAGCACGTCGTCGACCTGCAGGACGTGCTCAAGCGCTTCGGCTTCGACAACATCTGCAACGTCGCGTTCGGGGTCGAGAGCTCCACGCTGGCGGCAGGGGACGATCGACACGCGGCGTTCTTCAAGGCGTTCGATGACGCCGTGGAGATCTCCTTCGCGCGCATGTTCCACCCGACCACCGCCGTGTGGAAGGCGATGAGGCTCGCCGGCGTCGGCAGCGAGCGGCGCCTGCGCGAGGCCATCGGCGTCATCGACGACTACGTGATGGCGATGCTGGAGTCATCCGAGAGCTCGCAGCAATCGCAAGAGGTGGTGGAGGAGGATGAGCACCTGCTGTCGCGGTTCAAGGCGGCCATGATGGACGAAGAAGACGGCTCCGGCAGCAGCGAGCTCGGCGCCATGTTCGGCACGCCGGAGGCCAAACGCAGGTTCCTGCGCGACGTCGTGGTCAGCTTCGTGGTCGCCGGGAAGGACACCACGTCCGCCGCTCTCACGTGGTTCTTCTGGCTCCTCGCCGCCAACCCGCGCTGCGAGCGCCTCGTGCACGAGGAGGCCTCGCGCCACGGCGGCGGCGACGGCTACGAGGAGCTCGTGAAGGGGATGCCCTACCTCCACGCCGCGATCACGGAGGCGATGCGGCTGTACCCGCCGGTGCCCATCAACTCGCGGGTGGCCGTCGCGGGGGACGTGCTGCCGGACGGCACGACGGTGCGCGCCGGCTGGTTCGCGGACTACTCCGCGTACGCCATGGGACGGATGCCGCGGCTCTGGGGCCACGACTGCCGCGCGTTCCGCCCCGAGCGGTGGCTCGACGAAGCCGGCGAGTTCGTGGCCATGGACGCGGCGAGATACCCTGTCTTCCATGCTGGGCCGCGCGCGTGCCTCGGGAAGGAAATGGCGTATGTGCAGATGAAGGCCGTGGCGGCCGCGGTGATCAGGAGGTTCACCGTGGAGACGGTGCAGCCGGCGAGCATGGAGGCGCCTCCGCCGTACGAGATGGCTGGGACGCTAAGGATGAAGGGCGGCCTCCCTGTGCGGATCAGGAAGCGGGAAGACCCAGAGGGCGGCCGGCCGAGCGGCAGAAACTGAACATGGAGGCTGGCAACTTCAATTGGGTCGGTCAGGAGCTAGTGCAAGAACTAGACATGAACATACATAGAGTGTTGGTAGACGGTAAGAAACACGTTGCAATAACAAGAAAAATACTACATCTTTCCACAATCGTCATGGGAAGCATCCATTATGAGAGGTTACAGGATCATACAGGAGTAGACATTAGGTAACACAAATAGTATCACCAACACTGCATATCAAACCCCGCTACAATTCGGCATACTCTTATTACCAGTTCTATCATCAAGGATACAGAATCAATACTGATATCATTGTGTGTGTGTGGAAGATGCCCGGTGGGTATATGAACACACAGCTGCAATGGGGTATACACTCTTGTTGCCACAATCGACCGAATGCCCATTGGTTTCATTTGAAGGTCCTCAGGGCAAGCTGGATCGGTATGCCTGCCACCCTTGGATACGATACTCCCTTGCACTCTCTGCAGGATTATGCGCCTTTATAATACCTCGTCCGACTATGATTATATCACTGCCTCTGCCATTTATGACCTGTATCGCACAGCAGCATCAAAGGTGAGATATACATTTATAAGTGGATTGCAACAAAAAAAAAGGGGCTAAAGCTTTCAGGCTCAAAGTACAGTTGTATTTCTGCCTGTGACCTCTGCTTTAATTTTGGTAGCACTGCTTGATTACTTGAAGATAATTTTCTTAAAAAAATCTCCATCTGCAAAGAAAAGGCACACAATCTGGTGCATGTTTTGAGGGAAAAAAGATATATCCACTTTTTATCTTATAATTTATCAAGATTCAAAGAAGAAAGCAAAGGATGAAGTATGAGCAAATAGTCAAATACAGGCCCCATGATAATTTCAAAGATGGTGCACTTAAATATACTTATAAGATTGCATTTCAACTCCCAAGACGCAGTTGCATACTGAGAGCATTTGCCAATTAGTTGGGTAGAGGGGCAAAAAGTGTACATGGGCTCATTTGTGTGGTACTATATCATAACACAGCAGAAATAGTTACAACAATATCTGCATGTGGTGTTGCACAATTACCAGATATTATAACACACATCAGGCCAGTGTAACCAAAATGAAATTTCATATAGTCAAGACGATAACAAGATATGTAAAGAAACTAATTGCAAATGAACCATAATCCTTGAAAAAAATGAATCATAAATGGCGACGGCGGACTCACAGAATAAGGAGTGTTGTATTGTTGCCCAAGACCATCTCCTCCAGCGATCATCTGTACTCCAGGAGTGGCATGGACAAATGCTGGACTAGATGGTGTGGTTGGCCAAGATGCAGGGTTTACTGATATGAATCCGACCACAAAATCAGAATGCTGTTCAGCAATCTTTATTGCTGCAGCAGTGTAGTCCCCATTAGCAAGGTTGCCAGCTGAGCTCATTTCGGCAAGCAAAAGTAACCCTCTTCCTTTAGGTAAACCCTTCAATGGCATAACACATCAGTTACAGTGATCACTACAGCACAAGATATAAGCAGCAGCAATATAAGCTCATTGGTTAAAAGGCCCGTAATTATGCAAACGATAGTGTACCTTCATCTTCAAGCCATCCAAGATACCTGGTCCCGGAACTATATGCGCGTTAATAATATCAGCCCAGTCTAATATCCGGAAGATTCCTCTGAACGAAAGTTAAAAACACCAATTATAACATGAAAATAGGAAAAGAAAAATTGAAAACGATAGCTCAAAATTCCCTGCTCTCACCCTTCATATTGCATAGTTACTGTATTTCCAATGTCTGCAAACTTGCGGTCTTCAAAGATCAAAAAGTTGTGCTTCTCAGCAATCTTCAATAAAATGTTAAGAATAAGTGAAATAAGCAATGCAATAACCCGGTGAGGGGTACAGTTTTAGCATCTTGGACAGCCGATACCAAAGCTACAGAGAGAGATCAAGCATGCTAGCTAACAGAACAAGATGAACAAAAGTAACTCATTCTGTGATTAGACGTAAAGAAGATACATCTACTAACCAAAAATGTCCTACATCTGATCTCTGACAAACAATATAAAAATTACATTCTATTTGCCAACACAAATTCAAGCCATACCAACCAATAGAAAAATTATAGGTAATGAAACGATCAAAGAAAGATCCTAAAATAAATGAACATACATACCATGCGAAGCTTGGACCCAAAATCTGGTGTAAAATCAGACAGTATATCAACATGAGTTTTCAACATGCAAATCTCTGGACCAACCTACACAAAAAGAAAACACTATAATGGAAGGTTCAAGAGAAATTCAAAGTTCTTGAAAAGAGCACCAATGGAAGTGCAAATAATAACAAGCAACGAGCAAGAGATTTTACTGTTATCATAAAGATTGGCAGCGCAAATGAACTGAACAGGATTCTGAAATTCAATTTACAAGCTAACCCAGCTCAATAAAGAAACTGTAAAACCTCACAACACGACATGTGAAAGAAAATGACAGCATCCAAGCACAGAAAATGTCATAAGAACGCGAGAAATCTGTGATAGTGAAAACAATGGGTACTCTGACAAACTAATCTTTAGATGACACACGACATGTGGGTACTAACATCAATTTGTGTCGCTCCCAACGACTGTAGTATCCATTCCTAAGCAGAACAAGTTCCAATTAACCCAAAAGAGTATTCACACAACCCCCAAAATTTGCTTATTGGCTACTCCAGAACACAAAGGCCCGTTAAGGCTACGTCAGGAAAAATCGCACTCAGAGATACTTATCTAGTAGGATTGCTCATCGCGGTGCCACTCAAAATAAAACTAATTCTAAGACTTGAATTATAACTAATTCCCCTAATAATCAACATAAAAGTAACAATTATGACTCTAATACCTTGTCAGCAAGCTGAAGGAGCTCCTTTGCTGTCCCAACATCCGCAGCTACACACAAATTGCTCTGCTTCGCTTCCATCAGCTCGAATAGCTTCCTCCCCATTGGATTCACGGCCAACCTCGCCCTCTCAGCAAAGGACTTCCTAGCAGCCTTGGGTTTAAGCGGCAATCCAGGCACCGCCACCTTCCTATTGGCATCAAGGAAGCGCCTCACCTCCTCCACCTTCTCCTCGCTCACCTTCCCGTGCTTCAGCAACACGGCGAGCATCTCCGTGAGGGTCATCAGGGAGTGCAGAGTGACCCCATTGGCGGCGAGGTTCTCCCTCCCTCCCTGCTCGCGGTCGATGACGACCACCGCGTCGGCGACAACGAGCCCCTCGGCGCGGAGCGGCGCCACGGTCTCGAGCACGGAGGCGCCGCTGGTGACGAGGTCCTCGACGATGAGCACCGTCTCGCCGGCACGGAAGGCGCCCTCGATGGACTTGTTGTCGTAGCGGCTGAGGAGCATGGGCACGGCGTGTGCGACGGAGAAGACTGCGGCGAAGGGGAGCGCGGTGTAGGGGACGCCGCAGAGGAGGTCGTAGGGGCGCGTGGCGGGCAGGGAGTGGAGCAGCGAGGAGACGGTGGCGAGGAGGCGCGGGTGGGAGACGAGCACGCGGAGGTCGAGGTAGATGGGGGAGGTGATGCCGGACTTGAGCACGAAGGAGCCCAGCTTCACGGCCTCGACAGCGTGGAGGTCAAGGATCAGGGCCTCCATGGCGCCGGCGTCCATGACTAGGATCTTGGGCAGGGTTTGTATCAGTGTGACTGTCTGAGCGAGAATAACGGGGAAGAGAGGCGGCTAATAGGAGGTTTTCACCACGTGCAAATATGGATCATGACGTGCGACTAACTTTGGAAAATGTTGCCAAAAAGCAAATGACTTTCGTTTCTTTGGTTTGTCCTGACGCCATGAGCTGCCCGCGTTTCATCTTGTCAATTACTCCCAGCAAATAAACAAGTGGACGCGAACCAGCAATCCAGAACAAAAATGCACGTATTTTGTCAGCACAAAGGCATGAAATCGCTCTGGAAACCGATGATCAAGTAGACACTCAGATTATCTGAGCCAGAACAGGCACCACAGGACTCATGATAAGCACAGAACGAACAGAAATGTCATTTATTATAGCAAATGATGCATGCCAATTACTGGGAGCACAGGGATGATGGGACATGCTCTTATTACATCAGTCGCCTGAATGCATTTGGATGGATGTTTAAACATAACCCTTATTGCAGGGTAAATAGGTAGGCTTGCCACCCTTTGATGCGGTACTCCATTGCCGTCTTATAAGGATCACTCGCCTTTATAATCCCACGTCCAACTATAATTACGTCACTGCCTCTGTCCTCTATGACCTGAATCACAAATCCAAGTTGCAAGTAGCAATATCAGCTCATATAAATGTTACACAAAAATCAAATTTCAAAGAAACTGAAGGCAAGCAAAACCTCCAACAGAAACATGTTTAGTTAAAATTCAGCATCAACATCAAAATAGATTCAATCCTAAAGGATGGTTAACTTCTGCCTCATGGCTAGAACCATACATACGTACCAAACAAAAGAAAAAATATTTAAATGATCTGAAGATACTAACAAACAGTCAAACAGGAGCCACAAGATCAACAAACATGAAGATTTTAAAACTTTAAAGTTAAAATTGTCAGAAAATAATTGCAAGGCGGCGTAACTATAGTTCTGATATAACTTGGAATTAAGATGTCTGACAAACAATAGATATACAAATAAATTGAACAAGCATAGTGATACTTACAGAAGAAATTGTGTTGTATTGTTGCCCAAGAGCATCTCCTCCAGCGGCCATCTGAACTCCAGGAGTGGCATGGATAAGCGCTGGATTTGATGGTTTAGCCGACCAAGATGCAGGATTTACAGATATAAATCCGATCACGAAGTCAGAGTGTTGCTCGGCAATCTTAACGGCGGCAGCAGTGTAATCTCCATGAGCAAGATTGCCAGCAGAACTCATTTCAGCAAGCAAAAGTAGCGCTCTTCCTTTAGGCAAACCCTTCATTGCAAGAACATAATAGTTACTTTGAGTTCTAGAGCACATCAGATAGTATTATCAGCGGTTTGTTTAATTCTTTTTAACTTGTCACTATTCATTAATATTGTGTAATATTATAATAGAAAATATATAAGAATACCTTCAGCTTCAGGCCATCAACGATTCCAGGTCCAGGAACTATATGTGCATTGACAATGTCAGCCCAGTCCAAAATGCGGTATATTCCTCTGAACCAAAGTTTTAAAAAGGCATTATTTACATCAAGTGCAAGGAAAAAGTGATAATAGATAGTTACAATGCACTTTTCTCACCCTTCATATTGCATAGTTACAGTATTTCCGATGTCAGCAAACTTGCGGTCTTCGAAGATCAAAAAGTTGTGCTTATCAGCAATCTTCAACAGGATGTTAAGAATCAATTAGATAAAGCGAAGACATATAAGAGCCAAGCAGGAAAATAACTCAAGCATAGCACTCCGTTGTTATGGTGGAAAAATCTGGTTGTTTATAAATAGAAATCTGTTCTAAGAAAAAAAATGATCAGCTTGATCTAGGTAGACTGTTCAATATGGCAGCATGTTGGGACTAGATCATGGATCAAAGACATACTAGGGAAAATGGCCAGGTCTCTAAACAGCTAGGAAACTCACAAGTGATGAGCCATCTCATTTAGCTGCGCAATGTCACAGCCAACACTTCCGATCACACCCTGGATAGGCACCTTGGCGACGGTCAGTCAATGACTTAAATTTGCTTAATTAGCACACATGGCACACATATCAGAGGCAAAATGGGGAATATGACAGATGAGACCACTATCTCATTTAGCCAATCACCCTCCTCTCCATCTTTCTACAAACATCCATGTCCGGTAGCTCCCATAACAACTCTGATTCTAGGCGCAAGGGCACTGTGTGTTTCCTGATGCCTGGATGCCTACTTGTACACAACTATGATTATTTGGCATAGAAGATCCCACATCTAATTTCTGACAAATAACATCCAAATATGGTTTTCCAGGTACTTGGACTATCATGTACAATACTACTGTAGTGGCAACACAAAAATATTATTAATAATAAAACAGATATCATATCATGAGAGCCCGTACCGAGCGAAGTTTGGAGCCAAACTCTGGTGTAAAATCAGACAATATATCCACATGGGTTTTCAGCATGCAAATCTCTGAGCCAATCTGAATAACAGTTTGACAATAGCATATGTTAAAACAGAGGAGTTGAAAACAAGAGTTTACAATTGCAAATGAAAATTGTAAAGAAAACAAAACACACATGGGAAATATGGGAAGAGTTGGGATGGCGAATAACTCAGAGCTCTGCTACACTAGACCAATCCATTGGAAGAGGAAGGCACAATAGCTCAATGCATAGTCAGCAATCAGAGGTACTGTGGTTTCACATACCTAAACCTAACAATTCATTAGTAGATTAAACGAGTGCCTGCGCAAAATGGAAGAATCTCAAAACCCTAAAATTGTCTTACATCTACATGAAATTCCATCTCGGCATCATTTTTGGAAAACCAGTTACTTAAATCTGTGCAACTAAGAGTAAAAATCCAAAAGTTGTATACCTTCTCGGCCAGCTCAAGGAGCTCCTTCGCCGTCCCAACATCAGCAGCCACACACAGATTGGTCTGCTTGGCCACCATAATCTCGAAGAGTTTCCTTCCCACGGGATTGGTGGCCGATTTCGCCCTCTCCTCAAATGGCTTCCTAAGCACCCTCGGTGGAGGCGCTCCAGGGACCGCCACCTTCCTGTTGGCGTCGAGGAACTGCCGCACCTCCTCCGCCTTCTCCGCTGTGACCTTCCCGTGCTTGAGCAGCACGGCGAGCACCTCCGTGAGGGTCATAAGGGAGTGCAGCGTGATCCCATTGGCGGCGAGGTTCTCCCTCCCGCCCTGTTCGCGGTCGACGACCACGACAGCGTCTGCTACCACGAGCCCCTCGCCACGGAGCGGAGTGGCGGTCTCGAGCACGGAGGCGCCGCTGGTGACGAGGTCCTCAATGATGAGGACGGTGTCTCCGGGCTTGAACGACCCCTCGATGGACTTGGCGGTGCCGTGGGCCTTCACCTCCTTGCGGCGCATGAGCATGGGGATGGATTGGTCGACGGAGAGGACGGCGGCGATGGGGAGCGCGGTGTAGGGGACGCCGCATAGGAGGTTGTATGGGCGCGTGGCGGGGAGGGAGTGGAGCAGCGAGGCGATGGCGGAGAGGAGGCGCGGGTGGGAGACGAGCACGCGGAGGTCGAGGTAGATTGGGGAGGTGATGCCGGACTTGAGCACGAAGGAGCCCAGCTTCACGGCCTCGATTTCGTGGAGGTCCAGGATGAGCTTTTCCAGGGCGGCGGCGTCCATGGCTAGGGTTTAGCGGCGAGGTTTGGGGCTGGGCAGGCGAGACCGAGACAAGCGGCGGCGATGGTGCGGGGTGGTGCTGGCTTTATTGCTGCGGAGGAGTGATCGATGTGCGTGCAGGCAGCTTTGGATGGACGGACAAGATGACTGCAGTTTCTTTGGGAGGATGCTCATGGAGAGAAATCAGGCCCACTGCGTTTACAAATGCCATGCTACAATTTCGATTGTTTATTTTCTTTCTACAATTTTATTAATTCAATCAATCAATTACAGTACGACTAATTGTACGTTGTCGCCATAAATTGGTACGTAATGCGAGCCATTTTTCTGGAGACATTCACGGGAGTTTCATTTCATTGTTTCATGTCATATGAAAAGCAAATGGAATACCCTTCTTCAATGCATAATTTCATTTTTGTTATTTTCTAAGCTTGTCATAGCATTTAATTGTTGCTCAAATGAAATAAAACCTCTATCCTCAATGTAAGTTTTATACCATTTCATATTTTGGAAACTGTGCATTGTATTAGAAACAGTGTATAGCCAGTTTCATCTAGATGAAACTGATTTCCTCTCTCTCTTCATTATTAACCTGACACATCATCAAAATTGCTTACTTAACACATCATTTATTGAAAATGAAACTTCCATTGGGAGTAGCCTCACACGGGCATATATGAAAACATACATCTCTTGGATTGCTTAGGTATTCTCTTTGACAAATAACGTCGAGTACGGTTTCGCATAATAAAATGGCATAAGTTGTTTTCGATAATGAAAGCTCAATATTACAGACACCCAATGCTAGCTACTTCCTTCGTTTTTAAATATATAACACCATTGATTTTTTTCGTTATTTTGACCATTCGTCTTATTCATAAATATTTGTGCAAATAGCTAAATGTATATGTTAATTTTAAAGTGCTTTTGATGATAGATCCAACAATATACATTTCACGTTAAGCAACTAACTATTTTCATATATATTGTTGGTCAAAGTTCAACAAAAAATCAACGGCGTTATATAATTAAAAACGGAGGGAGTAATTGCCATTTGGGAAAAAAAACTGCCAACCTCGATAACTCCAGTCACTTAAAAGGCAAAGGCTTTATGGATATCTCAGAAACTGTAGTCTAGATGCTTAATTCAGAGCATCAAATACTGGATACGCATTTTAACACGAATGGGACGGTATATCTCGTTCCGTTTGTCCACATATGCAACACAGAATCGTCATTCACAAGTCGTTCTAAATATTTTTGCAGTAATTTTAGTTGTTACAGAGGCACACGCAAATGTACCTGTCAAACTGAACCCACGCAGAAGTTCTAAAATCTTCATTTCTTCTTCCCTCGAGGTGAAATCAGTACCGACATATGATATACTCCTTTCTTGCTTTACACATATATATGCCATACATTTTATTTGCATGCATACTTGAATTCTGGGTACTCTTCAGAGTAATCTCACGAGCCTCGGTATTGTAAGGAAATTGTTCGTATGAGTATGACCTTGTTGTGATGTTGATACCAGAATGCTGGAGCAACCCAGTTCCGCATACACAGCTATTGAATTAGCGGGACACACTCTAGCTCCATTTCAAGCTGGCCACGCTCGACATTCTGAAGCCTGACGGTGACCAACTGCTTCACCTTGCCGTCAATGACGGCGATAGTACTATCTCTCGGGATCCAGATGCCGTCTTTTGCCATCCATTTGTTCAGCTGCGCGGTATCAGTGACAACAGAGGTCTCATAGGCTTTGGCTGCAGCAACCAGCGGCTGGATGTTGATCTCAGCCTCCCCCATCCGGTCGTCAGTGGTGAATGTGTCCTTGTCATAGACTTGCTGCCATGAGGTTTGAAGCAAATGTCACTCCCAGATGAAACCAGACTGATAACAAATGTAAGTAAGGCGGATTAAATTTCTATATCCGTAAAAAGCAAATGATACGCACCAATTTAAGCACAGGCACTGGGTCAGGTATCGATAGCATAAGTCTTTCGTTCCACACAGGATTCAGGCTGCTCCTTATCACCTTCGTTTTCATTGACTACAGAGGTGAAAAAGTGAAAAAAGACGTCATGAAAGAAAGAATCTTGCAAGCCCGGGATGCAGTTTTCCTGAACAGAGAGATACTTACCTGGTGTCCTAAGTTTATAATAACGTAAGGATCGCTTGACATCACATCACGAATAGCTAGATTTGTTCCTCTTATGATGTTGACCTTAATTAATCCAACGAATTCTACCATACCCACCTCGATCTAGGACAGCAAAGAGTCAAATAATTTTCAACATTCAAGTGGGCTAAAGTGAACCATGAATTAGGGATATTTCAACATACTGTTTTCTTTACTGCTTTCGGCTCCTGTTCTTTTCTCCTCCAGCTGTTCCTGAAAGAATGGCCCAAACCATGTCGATTTGAACCTGTATGGTGGTGACGATGTTTTTCGTTTTGTTTTGGAAGGCATGAAAGCTGCTGATTAGACAAAAATTGTTGAAACTCATATTTTCGCCT
This sequence comes from Eragrostis curvula, assembly GCA_007726485.1. NCBI lineage: Eukaryota > Viridiplantae > Streptophyta > Magnoliopsida > Poales > Poaceae > Eragrostis > Eragrostis curvula. Next base: position 20,604,567 of record CM017441.1, read on the forward strand.
GTAGATAAGAATGTGAAGATCATTTAGTGGACAGTTGTATCCGGCAAATGTATATATAAAAAGGAATCTGTTATGCAAATGTGTCAAATAGGCATCAAAATAATGAAAATATCATAGGCGAGTGTGTACCTAATAAAATCACTGCGCTCCTCTGCTGAGCAATCTTGAGTTGGCTTCATGTCTTTTTCGGGCACAAATGCCTCGTATATCATGTTTACTGCAGCATTCCCACCTGAATCAGCTAAAACGTCGACTTGTTCATCTGTCCACTCATCTAGCTTCACCGAGACCACCTGAAACAGACACGTTCAGCTCAACCTCCAAATACGGATATTCAAAATACTACAGTTGATTTACACATGCCCTAGCTCTCACTGACATAAAAAAGCTAAACCATAAAATCATACTTTAAATAAAATAGCGGAACTGAAATGGGAAGAACAAAGACAAAATGCTTGAACGACCTATACATACTCCCGAGGTCTTTTATAGAATTATAATATCATGACTACCTTGGATATGTGTACTCCAAGATTTCTATGAGCTCCTGAACACTTGATGCAAATGAAAACACCAAAAGTCAATGACCTGCCAGATATAAAAAATCACCGGAGGAAATTAGTATCATGTAATTATCAGTCTGTTCACCGTGGCAATAGAATAGATGTTTCAATCGCCAAAGAACAAAAGGAAAGTGTCACTGAACCTACATGTCTGGCAAGAGGAGATAGGCAAGCAAGCAGGTTGTAGCAATCGAGACCAAGCAGGCAGACCGGCCAGGCAACTCACCTATTCCCCACTAGATTTTCGCATTTTAGCTTTTCAGCTCATATTTTGTAATAAAAAACATGTACATGCCATTCAATGCTGCCCCAGATGAACCCAACAGGCCAGCACATAGGATGGTTTTTCAAAGTGATCCATACATGATGCAAAGAATAAAACATGTGACACTAAAAGGACTTGTAAAATCAATGGATACTTACACCCATCTTGGATCAGGAGCCCCGCAGTCGGCACAAGATTTATTTGCCGGTTGGTTCAAAAGATGACTTAATCTCTCTGTTGTACCACTCGGACCTGATAATGGTCAAGAAGTACATTGGTTCAGTAATTATTTTTCAGAAGACACATATGCAGCAGCTTTGACTGTTTTATATACAGTACAGAACGTCATCAAGAATTTCCTCGTAGCTGCTAGCCAGGTTTTAGGGTAGCCGCAAGAGGTTGTTAGTTCAAAATTGTTCTTCAATTAGTGACTGCATATACAGTAACACAAGACTTACAAACTTTTCATTGTTAATAGCTTGTTATCCTACATATATGAGAACAAAGAAAGAGAGGCATCCAAAAGATGCCACAACTTGGAAACTCCAGCCATTATCATTTATGGGATTGCAAACTATACCCAAAGTTTTAATCTAGGCTTAACTATAGAAATAAAGTAATACAACAAACCTTGGTGGTTATCATGAACACTAGCATCCATCTTGTTTGCCGTTCCACCACACGCTTTCATGCTTTGGCTATTGTCATGGACGTTAGCATCCATCTTGTCTGCCGTTCCACCACACACTTTCAAGCTTTGGCGATGGTCAAGAACATTAGCATCCGTCTTGTTTGCCGTTCCACCACACACTTTCAAGCTTTGGCGATGGTCAAGGATATTAGCATCCGTCTTGTTTGCTGTTCCACCACGCACTTTCATGTTCTGGTTATTGTCCTGGACATTAGAATCCATCTTGCCTGCAGTTCCACCACACACTTTCAAGCTTTGGCGATTGTCAAGGACGTTAGCATCCATCTTGTTTGCCGTTCCACCACACGGTTTCAAGCTTTGTTGATTGTCATGGACATTAGAATCCACCTTGGTTGCCGTTCCACCAGAGACTTGCAAGCTTTGTTGATTGTCATGGACATCAGCATCCATTTTCTTTTCCATTTCACCACATTCTTTCAAACCTTGCTGATTGCCACGGTCCTTAGCACCCATCTTCGTCGCCTTTCCAGACACTTTCCTTAAAGAGGAGAAATGGGTGGTATCAGATTGCGAAACTAGGTCAATTCAAACACAATTGCAACTAACCGCGAAAGAAACACGAAGGCTAGCTGCAATCATTGAATCGCCATCCAGTTACCCAATTGGGGATGGAAAGAACATACCTCCTGTTATGAGGCTTGGAGCTATCAGCCAATTGCTGCACAGAATTACGCCCCTCCATTTCGTCCCCCTTGCCGCCTGCTGCGGTTGTCCTCCTCTACATGGTCGCCGGCGGCGGACTCAATGTGGGCATCGTAAATCGAATCCGCCGCAAATCGGATGGGTGGGAGTCCCCATCCCGGGAGAAATGTTTGTATTTACAATGTATAAAGATTCTGCCGAACGAAATCAAGAATCAATGCGGGTCCGGATGGATCACCACTCCGACGCGGTCCGGGGAGGACGAGATGGCGGCGATGGGAGAAGGAGGAGAGGTGCAGCTGCGGAGGGAGGAACGATACCTGGACCCGCGCGGAGGGCGGTGGCGCGCCTGGAATGCGAGGCTGGGGAGGGAAGGAACGGTGGTCGTTGGAATTGGTGTCGCGTTGGGAAGGGAGGGGTGTGAATCCAACGCACAGGGTGGCTCGTGCCTGGAGGCCCTGCTGTTCGACAATACAAGCCTGTGCGTCCGTTCTAAAGTGCAGTAGAATTTTATCAGTCCATGGTCAATGCAGGAATGTGTGTGGGCATCCATGATCAGGAACGAGACTGCAACGTGAGATCCATCACCCGAATAATAATCCAGTTAGGAGACTTGCAGTTGCAGCAGCTCTCTCCCTCTCTCGGAGAGAACAGGAGACTTGCAGATCATTTGATTTTAGCAGGCCGAGTATTACAATTCGGGCGTCGAAAGCCTAAAAACGGCCCATGCTTTAGCAAAGGAACGTGCTACATGGGCTTCTCATCGCGGCGTCAGCCCAGCAGCCCTCATCTGCAGACTGCAGTACGGAGGAGCAGCTGCTGAACGACGAAGGACGAACCCGTCGTCTCACTCCCGGTGGTCTCGACGAACACAGAATCCCACCCGTTCCCGCCGCACGGATCCAAAACCCTAGCTCGGCCTCCGCGCTCTTCCCCTCCCCGGGAGGCGGCGAAGATGATGCAGCAGCAGCCGCCGCCTCCACCGCAGCACCCGCCACCCCAGTCCGGCGGCGGCGGGGAGTTCTACCGCGGCCCGCCGATGCGGCAGCTCTCGGCCGCGTCCTCCACCAACCTCCCTCCTGACTACGCCGCACACCCGGGCCCTCCGCAGCAGCATCAGCATCAGCCGCCGTATGACGGTAATCACGAGCTTCTGGCTCATTGGTATTCCTGTAGTTCGGAGCAGAGCAGCTAGATTAGATCACACTATGTTTTCTTTGTCACTGCTTCGTTTTCTCAAGGGTTTGAGCCAAGATTTTGCTTTAGAAATACAATTGTGCTAAGAATTTTTCAGCACTTGTTATCATATTAACACCACGAAACTTGTTATCATGTTAACACTACGAAAATATCATTGTACTTCTGACTCTATGCAGCTTATGGAGATAATTTCGGTGCTAAAAGAATGCGGAAGCCTGTCCAGAGACGAACAGTGGACTACACAAGCAGCGTCGTCCATTATGTTCAAGTAATATACGCTGCTATCCTTCAGACAGTTACAGTTATTCAGAGTTATTTAGAATGGAGCCGAGCCTTAATTTCCATCCTTCCTGGTTTATGCTTATTTGTAATAAACTTTATGTGAGAAATGAAATACTTATGATTATGTACCTTGAACTTTATTCCCGTCAATAGTTCTGACTTTGTACATTGTATGCAGGCTCGCATGTGGCAGCGGGATGCAAGGGATAGAGTCGCATTGCAACCGACTCCAGCTGCTGTCCTGGATGTACTTGCCTACTAACCTGCTTGCAATAGTATTAAAAAGATAGCTGTTGCTCTATGCTATGATACTGTTTGATTGAAGCTTTTAATAAAGGAGTTGTGATCTGATAAGTACTTTCGGGTGACCAATCATATGAATCCACAATTTATAAGCATATATACATAAAACTGATGGCTAAAACTTTAAATTGTGCATAGTGTATAATGGATACATCACTTTTTGTGCCATAATTCATAAATTCTATAATGAGTTGCATATGGTATACTAATTTTGGACAAGAACAATGTACTCCCAGTTATGTGCAAATTCTAACTACTTTACTCCGAACTAATAAGAGGTACATGCTCATAAAGTGCGTCGCTGTTCTTATAATATATTCATATAATTGTGATTATTGCAGATGCTACCATCCGTTGCATATCCGGACAATCCCTCGACAAGTTTTGCTGCCAAATTTGTACATTCATCAATTAACAAGAACCGGTGCTCTATTAATCGCGTCTTGGTGAGTTTTAGGATACCCATTTATTTGCTATCCTAGTATTTCGGATTGAACATTTCTCTGTTTATTCTTGTATTTTTCAAAGATTTCATCCAAGCCATAGCTGCTTTTGGTTACTCTGAAGTCTGAACTTAGCATTAGTACAATGTCGAGCAGTATGCTTATGTATACTGTCTGTGTCTGGCATTTCTGTATATACCTGTGACTCCTGTACTGTACATGTTTTTGTGATGACTGATGTGTAGTGCGGAAAAATTTTGTCTATAAGCGGGCCAGGTACGGAATTTCAAGTAATTTAGTGGACGGTCTGATCGGCAATAACTACTCTAAGAAGGCATTTTTTATTGTTAGGATACTTTGCATATTAGGTCTAGCTGAATTGATGGACCATTTGCTGGTGCAGAACTCGTATATGACTTTTGGCCAATGAACAAGGCAAGTTTTATGCATCCTTTGAGAATCCTAAATCAGTAGAAGCAGCAAATCGGACACAGCACTTTCCCATTACATATCTGAACTGCCATTTTAAAAAAAAATAAAATCCAGATCTTGTTAGATATTTCAATAAATGGATTGAAACTCAAATACTGTGAAGTTGCTATATATTTATTTATTTATCCCCTTTTGTTTATTGAATATTGATAGCCCCTAGCAGCTGATTTGGGTAAATATCTCCTTTATAATGTGTCATTTATGAAGTAGACTTGTTATGGCTAACAGAATATGAAAAGTTGTCACTCATATCCTCTGACTCTTGATGTAGTTCCAAGTCCCAATCCTTTATACAAATTACTTGTTCATTTTGGTAAATTTTGTTTGAAGCCTGCTTTTGTCTTGTGAGTTTAGTAAAACTGTCCCAGTTGTTTTTGTGCATTAGTATTGTTAATACATGAAAAAAGTTTTTGTTCTTCCTTTTTTTTACTTTGATATTTTGACTGTTCTCAACTTTGTGTGGTAGAATCATCGCTTTCAAGCTCCATTTTTTTTCTATTTTTTGTCCTCGTTGTATGTTGGAGTGTAACACAATGTTATTTGTGGATAAAGTGGACTCCTACAGGCCGTCGGCTTATTACTGGATCACAAAGTGGTGAATTCACCCTATGGAATGGACAATCATTTAATTTTGAAATGATTCTTCAGGTATTCCACATTAGTTACTGTTAAGACTTGGCTTACTGTTCGTAACTTTGACTTACTTTTCGGAGAAACCTGACATGTAGGCTCATGACCAACCTGTGAGATCAATGGTTTGGAGTAACAATGAAAATTGGATGGTTACGGGTGATGATGGTGGAGCTATCAAGTATGCTGCTGTTCAATTATTCACAATTGCTCGCATCTTCCTTCAAAACTCCCATTTGAACTTCTGTTAGCTTGATGTTTTGAATCTTTTGCAGGTATTGGCAAAGTAACATGAACAATGTTAAAGTGAATAAAACAGCTCACAGAGAATCAGTTCGTGACTTAAGGTAATGATCATCAAATGTGCTTTTGTTATTTTGCTAGACCAAGTTCATGACAATTGTGTGATTGTATCCTTTGAACAGTTTTTGTAGAACAGACTTGAAGTTCTGTTCTTGCTCCGATGACAGAACTGTGAAAGTATGGGACTTTGCGAGATGCCAAGAAGAAAAATCATTAACCGGTAATGTTTCTAAACTTTTCTTAAATTTCTTAAGCTGATTTTCGACTGTACATTTTAAGTAATTGTATGATGTTATTTACTTTTCTTTTTCAAACAACCTAAATTTGCCTTCAAAATCAGCCAGGCCACGGTTGGGATGTTAAAACTGTCGACTGGCATCCTACAAAGTCGTTACTGGTTTCAGGTTAGCATATACATTTGCGCTTGTTGACTGAGTGTATTTGTGAGGAGCTCATTTAATTCTATGTGCCACAGGTGGTAAAGACTATCTGGTGAAGCTATGGGATGCAAAAAGTGGTAGAGAGCTACGCTCATTGTTAGTGCCCTAGTCACTTCTTTGTGATGTTGCTTTTGGAAGTCATATGTTACAATATAATTTATTTCTGCAGCCATGGTCATAAAAACATTGTGCAATGTGTAAAGTGGAATCAGAACGGGAACTGGATACTGACTGCCTCAAAGGATCAGATTATCAAGGTTGATCACATGTGCTTCTTTCGTACCTTCTTCTGCAAATTACACTTGTAGGATGCCGGCTTGTACCGAAGGTTTTTGTACATAACGTTTTAGTTTAGGCTGTAAATGGTTAGAATTCCTTATCTGTCCTCATAATCAACAACTTTCCTTCTGATGCCTAGTTAATTTTCTTCCCAAAGTACACTTGTAGGTTGGTTGCATAATTACATTTTAGTGTTGGCTGTGTAGATGGTTAAAATCGGTGACCATAATTAATATTTGTCTTCTGAATTCTGATGCCTAGTAAATTGATTGATATTTGTTGAACAGTTGCTCACCCTGTTTTGCTAATATATTTGTGCAGCTGTACGATATTAGATCCATGAAAGAGCTTCAATCCTTCCGCGGGCACACCAAGGACGTAACTGGTTAGATTATTATTGTTACAAAATGGAGTTTTTGGTTCCCTCGTGTTATTTAGGATTTAATATATATGGACCTAAGGTTTAGTTGTAGTAGTTCATTTGTTTACTGCAACCGCAAGGACACATCCTGTGGAGGTTTGACAGGCTTTAAATTTCTTTAGGAATCACGATACGAGCACTTATTTGCCTTCACCATGGTTGTATTGAATCAATTTCGTTTTGCTCATTCCTTTATTTGTGCAGCATTGGCATGGCACCCATTTCATGAAGAATACTTTGTTAGTGGTAGCTTTGATGGAGCAATCTTTCATTGGTTGGTTGGGTAAGATACCTGTCGCGTTTGAAACAATAATTTTGATTAGCCCATGAATTCTTTTTATCTTAACTTCAGACGAATTGTTAAATAGGTCCATTGCTCAATTTTCCATACTTGACAACTTAATGTAATTTACCAAGAAGATTTTCTGTGTGCTATATATGATATAGTTCCCATTGCTCCATACTTGACAACTTTTTCATGTTTATTATGTGGAAATAATATCTCAGTCTGATTGAACAATCAATTTCATTTATTTGGCAGCCATGAAGCTCCTCATATAGAAATAAACAATGCACACGACAGTAGCGTGTGGGATCTTTCCTGGCACCCTGTAGGCTACCTACTTTGCAGGTACTTGGCATGTTACTTTCAAAATTTGCTATCTAAGGCTACCATGCCATCTTCTGCTTGCTTACTCTTCTGTTCTACGTATAGTTAATTTGTTGATTGTAATGTTGTTGTTTTTTGATGTAAAAATGTACTGCTATTCATGCATGTATCTGAATTATTCGTGAGTATGGTCTTTTGTGCATTGTGTGGCATTATTTATATGATATAATTATATGTGAACTAGTTTAATCTTTCACACTTTGAATTTGCAGCGGGGGCAATGATCATGCTACAAAGTTCTGGTGTAGAAACAGGCCCGGTGATCTTACTCGCGATAGATACAACAGTGGCCAGACTCAAGGTTACTTCTAATTTGAATTTAATTTGCTTTATTTATATCTTTTCCCGGTCATAACATATAAAAAGGTACACAGATGCACTTGTGCACACGCACACCCCACCGGTGTTACAATTTGATTAAATAGAATTATAGTCATTCCTTGCTTAACACTGATTTTCAATGCTTCGTGTCTTCGTGTGACCTTTTTCTTGGGAAACTGGAAAAGAAATTCTTAATGCAATATCATCACCGTTTCAGGTTATGGCGATCAACATTCTACCTTTGGTGCTCGTGCTATGGGTGGATTCCAGCCTGAACCTCCTAACACATCTGGAATTCCTGGTGTTGGGGCTGCAATGTCTTTTGATGGATCTGATCAAGGGGAGCAGAGGCCACAAATTCCAGGTCTTCCACCAGGGCCACCTCCCCTGCCACCAGGTCCACATCCATCTCTTCTGGCTGCTGGGCAGCAGCAACAGTATCAACAGATGCCACAGCAGCAACATCACCAGTTTCCGCAGCAGTTAAATTCTCGGCCACCTCCTCCAAATATGCCACAGTTGCAGCCTCCTGCACACATGCTTCCTCATCCACAAGGATCTCGACCTCCACTTACCCAGCTTCCAGCAATGGGTGGACCATCAATGCCATCACCAGTGAACCCACCCCTGCCACCGATGCCTCATCCAACGGTACTGTTCACTGACACCTTATGGGTTTGTTTGTGGAGTGAAGCATAACTAAATTTACTTGAACATTTTCCAACTCTGATCCTTAGTTGCACATGAAATAGCAAATTGTCATTTGCAAATGGCAAGTTTGATTGTGCTGAATGTTCTGTTTTTGGGCAAATAAGAGTTATTAGACATCTAAATATTTTGCAGGTCTGTGGTTTATTTATTATCTATCGTATAATTTGACATGAAGCATGAGTAAATTTCCATATTTCTATGTTTGGGGGGGGGGGGGGGGGGGGGGGGGGTGTTTAACAAAAGATTGATGAGCCTGTTCGCTGGACATACAGCTGCAGCCGCTGCAAGAATAAGCGACCAGCCTACATTATTCAGCTGCAGCGAACAAGCCCGGTATCTAATTTTGAAGATCTGATTGCTTTTCATATGATTAATTATAATAAATAATAATGTGTGTACGCTGAATATAGCTTGGTCCTTTTCGTAAATAATTATGGACTAGTAAATGTTGTTATCATGTTTTTTCTAAACTGCTGTACAACATTTTCAACACCAATTGTGGCATGATTCTATGTTCTGATAATTGCTTGTGAATTCACTGGTCGATTGTTTTATTAAAGCAATAGATAATTGTAGCATTGAAATAAAATTATATTTTGTACTCTACGGTCAGACCCCCTTTTCCATGTTCTTGTAAATCAATATATCTACCTAATCTGATGTTTCCAGGCAATGCAAGGTTCACAGAACCAGATGATGTCTCAAATACCACAGCACATGATGGGCCGAAACCAGATGCATCCAGGTCCTGTTCCCCCTGGCAATATACCTCCAATGGGTGGCTTCCCAAATGGGATGGGGAACATTCAAGGTGCGTCGGGTTCGTCTGGCATGCAAAATTTTCCTATGGGTGGCATTTACAACCGGCCTCAGGGACAAATGTCATCGATTCCTCCTGGTCTAAACTCTTACCAGGTAAGACTTATGATGGTGTCATCGAACATGCTCATGTTTCTTTGTAATTACTAAAGTGTGTTGTTGCCTGTCGTAGCAGGGAATGGGCAATGTTGGTCTTACGCCTCCGCTACCGCCATCTCAGCATCCACCGCCGCGCGGTTCAACACCACAGTAACCTCAAGCAATACAATCCTGATAGCGAGACTAAATTATATGTACCTGTGACAATGAGATCTGTAACATGGAAGCAGCATATCAGGCTCTTGACGATTTCAAAGTAACCTTGTACAATGGCTTGTAGCTAGGAATTTTGTTGTCTTTTGCTGTGATTTATGTTTTGCATTTTCAAGGGCGGTGGCGCCGCATAGCATAATGGCTTGTTAGGATTTATTATTATACTGCTTTAGCTGATTACATCTGGAAAACACATAATCTACCATGTATTTTTCAATTTATGGAGCATCGGTGCCATCATGCCAGGTGTCATGGGAAATGCCCTTTGCTTCTCACGTCACTACGTAAGGTTCATCTTTCTGCACTCTGACGAGCGCGTAAAGAACATCTGACGAGCCGCGTGAAAGGGGAAACCTTGGCCTGTGCAGCTCAACTGATGACTCAAATGCTGGCTGGGTCAGCTCAACTTGTAGAGTGCATGTGTGCATTTCGAAAATGGCGATAACTGCAGTTGACACGAGACATAATCTACACGTGTTTTCAGCGATAGAATGCCACTGAAAAGTATCAGTGAAAGGATGTTCTGTAATAGTACGACATTGAAACAAAACGCAGATGTACGCAGAACGGATCAAAGATTCAAAGGTTGTACAGAACTAGTTTCCAGGTTCGTCGGACGCATCCACGGTGGCTTATAGGCACTAACTGCATTATCCAGATCGCCTTGAATCATCCCCTCAGCGTCGTCAAGTTCGTCATTCTCCTTGGCAACCTTGCGAGGATATACAGTAGACATTGCAATATTAGTCACGACCATTCACGCTCTATGCTTGACGTAAGCACAAAACTAGTAATAAGGGGAGAACACAACTATATAAGATTAATATGCTTCATGATAATTGATGTGAGAATTGTACCTGGACTGGTCGATGGATGAAAGTTGGAAGAAACCGGACCTTACAGTACTGATTGTACAGAATGTTCAACACAAGCAAGGGAATCGAAGCGAATGAAGCTCCTGGCTTCGACTTGAGCCCAAACAATCCTATCATTGTTATTTGCATGAGTGTGACAGATAGGAATATGTAGTGGTGGATGTTGGGCCAGTATTGTCCACATGTATCGTAAGTGATCTCATATACATCTTCCATCTGTATGCATAAATCATAATCAGTGTTAGGGAAAATAAAATAAGAGAACAAAGGTGAAACTTAAGCAATGGACAACAGACTTTGCTAACTGATATCTGCAATGCATTGTTGCTGCTTGAAATGGATTCTCAATCAAATGACAAACTCAAAAATGACATAACTAAATGTTAAAGAAAGCGAGATCGGTACAGAAATAGATCTTATGAAGAACAAACCACCTGGTTGATGTATACGGCATAACCGAGCAGGAAGTAAATCAGAAGAATTGGAAGCAGAAGGGGTGCAACTACAGCATAGACCATTCCAATCAAGATTGCAAGGGAAACGATGGGCACAACTCTGTAGTAAGGGAACCCATGAAGATATGGCTCATCCCCGCGTCCGATTGAATGCACCTTTAAGAATTGCCATGTTAGCAAACCAAACTGAAGAACCTCCAACGAAAATCCCGACATTCCGTTGGTCAGAATGTATGTGATGAAGAAATCTGACTGCAATGTAAACAAGATAAAAACATAAAATAATTCATGCGTTCTGAAATAAAAAACACACTTTACTATTGTGGAAAGTTTACAAGCAACAACACATAACATTTTGTATTTTGGGGTGTGTTGTAAACTCTTTCTTCTTCTATTAATGAAATGATACACAACTCTCCTGCGTGTTCAAGAAAAAAAAACACATAACATTTGGTATTTGATTTGAAGCAACAAGATAGCGATACATCATCATTTCGGCATTACCTGTGCCGAAACAGCACTTGCAAGACGGCTCGGGATGTTCTTCGGGTGGGTAAAGGATTCTCCAATCTGATCGAGTAGAGAACCTGAAAGAATACTCAGGAAGAAAACATTTCCAAGCAAGAAGTAGAATACCATGTTGCACGCCTTAATTTCCTTTTGACTGTTGGAAATACAACCTTCAAATGAAGCCATACCAAGCATCGCAAAAGGAACCAAGTAAATGAGGACATTTAAGATCATGCTTGGAAGATACCCAGTCACAACAGAATTTAAACCTGGTCTGCAAGATAACAAAATATCACTTTTAGCTACGTCATGAACTCCACTAGTGCCAACTGAACCATGATATATTAATGCATTTTTTTTTTTGGCACTTACATAAGCTGCACGGCTCTTGCTGGTGGAAACCACCTTTTAATTTTCTCAAATTGCACTATCCCCTGAACGGCTGTCACAGGGATGGTGAAGAACACCGTTAGGAAAAATGCAGCAACAAAGACTCCAAGCCTGTACATAGACATGCGCCAAAATGGAACGGACAAATTTTTCCAAATTGTTTCAGTTGGCTCAGGAGCATAAGTTGTAACCAATGACAGCGGATTTGTAAGTTGTTGCATCTCCGCGGCTTGAGCAGCATCCAACCGGGATTTGAACGAGACAAAAGCTACAGGAACCTCCTATAGTTTAAACTAGTATTAAAATTTTTGGTGAAAATAATTACGTCTGCAGTGCTATAAAATTGTGCACAAGCAGATGAAATTAATAATAGTATAATACACAATTATTACTTACCTTATGTTTAAGCATATTTTCACACTGTAGCAGGCGGATAGACTGTTGAATATCTTTCAGTTTCTCTTCTTGCCTGCGAATATTTATTGCTTCTGTTGTAAACTTGAACCAAATCCACTGCCAAAAATTACATTTTCGGGTCTCTCTTTTCCTTTTTATCTGTTTCTCAATGGAGGATGCCAACTTCTGTACTGATGATAACATAATTAGAAACTATTTTATACATTATACACTCAAGAAATATATCATCATCAAATATCAAAATGCACATTCGCTTTTGAATCCGGTCATTAAACGTTAACTTGTCTGCCTCTGTTGGCCCAAAGGGAAATTTCATTCAGTCTCTACCCAACAAGGGTTCATAGGTTACATATATATAGAGTTCAACATAAGGACCTAAATGCAAATAGATAAAATAGAGGTACTACACTCAAGGACTTATTCTTTCATTCTCCCCCTAAGTCTTGAGTGGTAGTTGTGCCATCCCGATCCTAGACCGAAGCTCCTGAAACTTGACCTTTCCAAGTGGCTTGGTAAGAATGTCAGCGAGCTGATCTTGGGTGTTGATGTAGTCGGCCTTGATGCTTCCCTCCTCCAGGCAGCTCCTGATGAAGTGGTACTTGACCCGAATATGCTTGCTGCGCTCGTGGAAGACGGGGTTCTTGGCCAAGGCAAGGGCAGACTTGCTGTCCACCCGAAGCTCCACTGCCTCGGCGTCTCGACCAAGGAGGTCACCAAGCAGTCGTGCTAGCCAGAGACCTTGGGTCGAAGCAGAGTTGGCGGCGATGTACTCGGCCTCACAGCTGGATTGGGCCACCACCTGCTGCTTGATCGACTGCCAGCTGACAAGGCACTTGCCGAGGAAGAAGAGCGTCCCGCTCGTACTCTTGCTGTTGTCGATGTCGCCGGCGTGGTCGCTGTCGCTGTAGCCGATGAAGTGTGCCGCGCCGGGACACCTCGGGTAGTGCAGGCCGTAGTCGAGGGTGCCCGCCACATAGCGAATGATCCTCTTGACAGCCTGCATGTGCTCCTGTGTCGGTCGCTGCATGAACCGACTGACATACCCGATAGTGAACGCCAAGTCCGGCCGCGTGTGGACGAGGTAGCGGAGGCTCCCCACAAGACGTCGGTACTGCGTGGCGTCGACCTCCTCAGCGGTGCTGTTGCGGCTCAACTTCAGCCGCTCCTCCATGGGTGTGTGAGAGGGGTTGCAGCCGGTGAGGCCGCCTAGCTCAACGATGCGCTTGGCGCAGGCGGTCTGTCGAAGTGTGATGCCGGAGTCGTCCTGGTGCACCTCGATCCCCAAGTAGAAGGAGAAAGGCCCCAGGTCACTCATCTGGAAGGCGGTCGTCATCTCAGCCTTGAACGCCTCCATGTCAGCTTCCTTGGCTCCAGTGATGACCAAGTCGTCGACGTAGACGCCCACCAGCAGGGCACAGCCTCCTCGGCCCCGCCGGTAGACGGCCGCCTCATGCGGGCTTTGCTCGAAGCCCATCGCTCTGAGGGTGGCGTCCAGCTTGGTGTTCCATGCCCGCGGCGCCTGTCGCAGGCCTTAGAGGGCCTTGCGCAGTCGCAGAACCTTGTGCTCCTGGCCGGGGATGACGAATCCCGGCGGCTGGTGCACGTAGACCTCCTCCTTCAAGTCGCCGTTGAGGAAGGCCGACTTGACGTCCATGTGGTGGACGCGCCATCCCTCCTGGGCTGCCAGCGCGAGGAGGAGACGCACGGACTCCATCCGTGCGACAGGAGCGAAAGCGTCGTCGTAGTCGATCCCCTCCTGCTGGACAAACCCGCGCGCCACCAAGCGCGCCTTGTGCTTGATCACCGCCCCGGCCTCATCCTTCTTCAACTTGAAGACCCACTTCAAGGAGATAGCACGGTGGCCAGCGGGAAGATCCGCCAGCTCCCAGGTGCGGTTCTGCTCTACGGAATCCATCTCCACCTTCATCGCGGCCCGCCAGGTCGCATCCCTTTCCGCCTCAGCGAAGGAGCGGGGCTCGCTGTCGCCGTGCGCCAGGTGCAGCTGCTCATCCGCACCATGCTGCACCAGTCCAGGTGCTGGCTGCTCGCCGAGGATGTTCTCCATGGTACGATACCGCAGCGGCTCGTCATCGTGGAACGCGTCGATGCGGTCCTCGTCGTTGGAGAGCGGCGTGGCGAACTCCACCGGGTTCGGCTCGCTGTGGACCGAAGCTGCCGGCGCCGAGCCTGGAGGCGTGGGTGCCGGTGTAGGGGTACGGGGCGAAGCCGGAGGAGTCGGTGCAGGAGGGCTCGGTGGAGGTGGTGGTGAGCCCGGAGACGAGGGAGGCACGCTCGGTGAGGGAGAGCTGCCCACTCCCCCGTCCCTCTCGAAGTAGACGTACTCGACGGTGAAGTCGCTGGTGGTCGAGGCCGTGCCGTCGTCCACCGCCTTGCCCCACGCCCAACCTCGCCCTTCGTCGAACACAACATCACGTGCCACCCGCACGCGCTGTGTCTCAGGGTCAAGGATGCGGTAGCCCTTCACACCGTCTGCATAGCCGATGAAGATCCCAGGCGTACTCCGGTCGTCGAGCTTGCTGACGTGGCTGAGCTCCTTGACGAACGCCAGGCAGCCGAAGACGCGGAAGTAGCCGACCGCTGGCTTCCGCCCATGCCAAGCCTCATATGGCGTCTTGCCATCGAGTGCCTTGGTGGGCGAGCGGTTGAGGAGGTGAACTGCTGTCATCACCGCCTCTCCCCAGTAGATCGCCGGCATGCCCCTCTGCTTGAGAAGGGCATGCGCCATGGCCACGACCGTCTGGTTGCGGCGCTCGACGACGCCGTTCTGCTGCGGGGTGTACGGCGCGGAGAAGTGCCGCTGGATCCCCTCGTCGGCGCAGTACTCCGCGAACTCGGTCGCCGTGAACTCGCCGCCGTTGTCCGTGCGCAGCACCCGCAGCTTGCGGCCACACTCCTTCTCCGCAGCAGCTTGAAGATGCTTGATGGCATCCGCCGCATCTCCCTTGGTGTGGAGGAGGACCGCCCACATGTAGCGGGAGACGTCGTCGACGAGGAGGAGGAAGTAGCGCCTCCCTCCTGGAGTGGCTGGCGTCACCGGCCCGCAGAGGTCGCCGTGCACGAGCTCAAGCCTCTCCTTGGCTCGAAAGCTCGACTGGCGAGGGAAGGGAAGTCGCCGCTGCTTCGTCAGCACACAGGTGTCGCAGAGCTGCTCGACGTGGTCGATGCGCGGCAAGTCCCGCACCATCTCCTTGGCCCCGAGCTGCTTCAGGGCCTCAAAGTTGAGGTGCCCAAAGCGCTCGTGCCACCGCCATGCGTCGTCGTCCCGTCGGGCTGCAAGACAGAGTGGCTGCGCCACGTCGACGTGGAGGACGTAGAGGCGGTTGCTCCCCCTGTTCACCTTCGCGAGAAGGCGGCCACGAACGTCCCAGATACGCAGGAGGCCGTCCTCGATCTCCACGCGCGAGCCATTCTCATCCAGCTGTCCCAAGCTGATGATGGAGTTCCTCAGCGCGGGGATGTAGTAGACACCAGTGAGCAGCCGGTGCTCGCCAGTCTTGGCGACGAAGATGACGGAGCCGGCGCCCTCGATCTCCACAGTGGAGGCGTCCCCAAACTTGACGGAGCCTCGCACGGTGGTGTCCAGGTCGGAGAAGAACTCGCGTCGACCGGTCATGTGGTGGGTGGCGCCGGTGTCGAGGTACCATCCGTCGATCTTCTCATCGCTCGAACCCTTCCCGAGGAAGGCGTGAGCGCGAGACTCGTCGAGGTGGAGGAGCGCAGCAGCCGGGCCGGGAGTGGAGTGAAGCTCGACACCCCCGTGCATCAGGAACAGCGCCGGCTCGTTGTCGACCTGTGCCTGCGCGACGTGAGCCTGACCGCCACGCTTCAGCTGCCTGCAGTGCTTGGCCCAATGGCCCGACCTGCCACAGTTGTGGCACGTATCATCCCGGGTCGCCTTGCGCTCGCCATCGCCACCGCCCTCAGCGCCACCGCGAGGGGGAGGCGCCTTGTCCTTCTTCTTGCGTGGGCGGCGTGCGCGACTGGAGGACGATCCCGAGGACTCCCCCTTCTTTCGCTCACCCTGCCGAGCACGCCACTGCTCCTCGGTGAGAAGGAGCTTGCCTCCCGGAGTCGCCGACTCGACGGGAGGGTGGTCCTCGCGGTTGTCGACGGCCTTGAGCCGCCCCGTCACCTCCTCGATCGTCAGCTCGGAGAGGTCCAGCAACGTCTCGATGGAGATGACGACTCAGAGAAACTTCTCGACAGCTTTCTCCTCGTCGATGTCCTCGCCGCCGTACCGCGCCATCTGCTGCATCAGGCCGGAGAGGCGGAGGGAGAAGTCGTCGATGTCCTCGCCTGGCTTGAAAGCCAGACGGTCCCACTCCTTGCGAAGCTTCTGCAAGGTGGACTTGCGAGCACGGTCGCTGCCGACCCGTGCTGCGGCGATGGCGTCCCACGCGTCCTTAGCGGTGTCCTTCTCCGCCAGGCTCGCCGCCATCTCCATCGGAACCGCAGCGAGCAGCGCCTCCAGCGCTCGCCGGTCCTCGTGGTCGTCGACGTCGCCGTACCGCACGGCCTCCCACATGTGCCGCGCCTGCAGCTTCACCTTCATGACCGCACTCCACTCGGTGTAGTTGGTCTTGGTGAGCATCGGCCACTGCGTGCTCCCGCCAGCCTCCCGAATGACGACCGGGGAGCCTCGCCGACCATGGCGAGGGGAAGCTCGGCGCTCATGGCGCTCACGGCGCTCATGGTGCTCACGGCGCCGCTCCGGGGAAGGAGAGACGCGTCGACGCCGTGGAGGTGTACGTGTGCCGCCGGTCCGATCGTCGAGGTCGGAATCGGAGTCGTGGGCGCTCCGTCGCGCATCGTGGACCCACCGCTCCACCTCCGTGTCCCGGTCTTCCTCCCGTGCCGCCCGCTGGTTCTCCCGCTGCTCCAGCGCAGCGAGGGCCTCCCTGGCCTCCTCCGCCACTTGCCGCTGCACAGCAGCAGCAGCCGCAGCAGCCTGAGCCGCCGTCGCGGCCTGCCGCTCCGCCTCCGCAGCGCGCGCAGCCGTCGCCTGCGCCGTCGCCAAGCGAGCAGCCCGCGCAGCCGCCTCCTCGCGCTCTTCCGCCTCCCTGCGAGCCGCACTGGCCCGGCGTGCCTCCGCTGCATCGCGCTCGGCCTGCGCCGCAGCCGCCGACACTTCCTCCGCCGCATGTGCTGCACGGCGCCTCGCGCTCGATGTTGCCGAGCCGTGGCTGCTCGCGCGCGAGGCGCGGGATGGAGTTCGTGCGGCGCGCGCCTGGGCCGCCGCCGGGTCCGCCATGGAGCAGAGGAGGGAGGAAGGTGACGAGCCGCTGCCGCACTGCTTGCAGGAGGAAGGGAGAGGAACGGGTCAGGGGCCTAGCCGCTGAGCCGGACTCAGACCACCGCCTCCGAGCCGGGTCGAGGCCGCCGCGCCGCCTCCTGCGTCACGCGCCGGTCCGCGCTCTACTCCGCGTCCTCGGGTGGAGGACTGCGCCGCCGCCTCCGCGCGTCAGAGCCGCTCCGCCGCCCTTGGGCTCGAGCCCGCGCCGCCCCTGCGCGAATCGAGGCCGCCGCGCGTCGGCGCGGGTCGAGGACGAAGCGCCGCCTCCTGCGCGGGCCCCGCGTCGCCGGAATCGGGTCGGGGACGACCCGCCGCCGCTCCTCCGCGTCCTCGGGTCAAGGACGAGCTGCCGCGCCGCCTTCTCCTCGAACCAAGCCGCCGCGCCGCCGTCACGCGAGGAAGCGGGGTCGAGTGGAGCTGCAGCAGCGCTGCTGCGTCGCGTCCGCGTCGGGGAGGGCTTGCCTGCGCGGATCGAGGACGCGCGGGATGCGCCGCCAGGAGAGGAGCGCGTGCGGGGTGGGAGAGAAGAGAGCCAGTGGCAATTTCGTGATTATGGAAACTGGAACCCTAGCTCTGAATACCAATTGTTGGCCCAAAGGGAAATTTCATTCAGTCTCTACCCAACAAGGGTTCATAAGTTACATATATATAGAGTTCAACATAAGGACCTAAATGCAAATAGATAAAATAGAGGTACTACACTCAAGGACTTATCCTTTCAGCCTCTACCCTTTCTACTTTTCTAGTACAGTACATGGGATGGCTTCAACAAGAGTAAAATATGATCACCGTTCATGATGTGGTAGTTTGTTATCCTCAGATACAAATTAGCAGAACTATTGCAACAATGTACTCACCTGCAGTGCCTCAATGTTTCCTATGTCGTGTACTATTTGGTACGCTTGGTATGTCTGATAGTGTTTAGAGAAGAAGTGATCAACATAACATCCATAAGTTCCATGATCTGGGCACTTGGGAATTCCTCGAACTAATATGGTGTATTGATCAGGTCGCTTCTTGTGATACTTCAAGTGTTCAATTCTTCTCCTAATGATTTCTTTGTATTCCTGCTTCAGATAATAATTGAAAATGTCACTGCCATGCATTAAACAATATACTAATTAACAGGATTAGCCATGACCACATATCGAAGCTTCTAGTAATGTTGAATCAATTCTTCTCCACCAGATAGCCTAGTGTTCTTTAATGCCAATATGCACAATGCTGCACCTTCCAGAAAATTGAAGTACGAAATAAATCACAAAATGAGTCTTTAATTTGGGTAGTACATATTTGTTTTATTATATACAGGGAACACTCGGATATTTCAATTAGCATACATGATACCTAACTACTGACCATTTCATAGTTTAACAACGGAGACTGCAGGGATGTTCATATCTGATAGGCTAGCGATACTGAAAATTGGATTAGCTGCCATGTGCTGAGCCTTACAGATGTCTACGCTAACCAACTGCGCTTTTCCAGAAAAGAACATGTACGTGATGTATAACTGAAAGCTTTCCATAAGCACGCACCTTATGAAGTAAATATACCACATAAAAGGATATAAAACAAAGGGATGAAAAATGCACCCAAAGCCTGTCATACAAGAAAAAGAACTGTTTCAGTTAAAACTTTATCTAATAGAAAAATTTCAGTTACAAGATCAGTACTGGATAACTGGAATCACATTTCAAACTCTGCTTTTACAAGCTTCAGAAATGACATGCATATTTCTTCTTTGTGAGAATAGTAAATAGAGCGCTCCTGCTCCATGTGAAAACTATGTACAATTAAATCAGGAACAACAGATCGTTTATGATCAGAGAGCAATTTACAGCTCCGTGCTTTTTTCTTGAACAACATCGCTTAAGGGCAGATCGAGTATTAAAGTGAATACCTGGAACCAGAGCTAACCTGTTAGATCCCCGTGTCACATTGGTAACCGTGAAAAGTTCCATGGAGTTTGATCTTCTGATGTCGGCTCGACCCTCACTGGTGTAGTTTGTTGGAGCAAGGATCAGAACTCCAACAATTGAGCAAACGGAGAAACACTTGATCCTACACATTGAGCGATCAGATGTCGAGCAGATGAACAGTGCGAATGACCCAGATGATGAAAATGCAAACTTTTCGGACAAGGCGTACCCAAACTTGAAGAGGCGGATGACAACGAGCGCGTCGAGGCCGTGGCGCCGCAGCACGTCGTCCTCGGAGAGCTGGAACGCCGCGCCGATCCACCGGAACGACGGGGTTACCCGCCCGTGGCCGAGCGGGAGCAAGTCGCCGCTGCGGTCGCGGGCCGCCATTCGCCGGGGCTGGTAAACGGGCGCGTTCCCCGGCTGCTTCTTGAGCAGGGAGAAGAGCGAGAGCGCCACCAGCGCCAGCCCCAGGTTGATCGCCGCCGACGCCAGCAGCCCCGCCGCGTCCATTTCGGCACTGCAGCAGCAGAGCTGGTCCGTCCGATACTATGGGTCTATGGACACACTGCACAAGTAGAAGCCGGCGTGGCTTCCCGCCGGTGGAATCTGATTGGTGTGGTGGTCGGAGGCAGGCGGCGACGTGTTGGCCGGAGGAGCCTCGAAGGAGACGTGGCCGAGTCGGAGCACGACGCGTTTGGTTCGCGCCGCAAACGCCGAGACGCTTGTGCTGGGGACCCATCCCTGCCTGCAACAGCAGCACGGCATTGGTCACACAGGAGGATTCCGGCTTAATGGACCCATTGTGAGCTGGGCTAGAGCGGAAATACGGCGGCCCGGCCCGTCTTGCGATGAGGGGCGGTAGGCGACGCTGCGATTTCTGTGGCGTCAGAGGCAGGCAGCGACGGCCAGGCCAACAACACCGGAGAAAGGAAGGGGAATGGTCGCGCCCGTGGCCGCGGCGCTGCGGGCTGTACTGGCGCGTGCTGGCCGCGCAGCGGAGCGGTCGGGGCGGGCGGCGGAGGCGGTGCGAGTGGTGGCGGTGGGGAAGACCAAGCCCGTGTCGATGCTGCGGCAGCTCTACGACGCCGGCCACCGCTGCTTCGGTGAGAATTATGCGCAGGAGCTCGTCGCCAAGGCCCCGCAGGTTCTGATACCCGCTCTCATTTCGATCTTCTGCAACCCTGCAGCCTGTGGAAATAGAGCGAAATGATCGTTTCTACCGTGTTTGCAGCTTCCGGAAGACACCCGGTGGCATTTCATCGGGCACTTGCAGAGCAACAAAGTGAAACCACTACTAGGTATGCTTATACGCTTCCACATGATAGACAGTTGTAATACAGAACAAACGTTATCGACAAAGTGATCCACAAGAGGCATCCATCCCTCAACTATATATTAGCTGGTGTGTTCATAACTAATTATCCATTGACATTTCGAACGCTTCTTGTCATAGAGCGTTCATAGATTTCTTCCTTCACCTTATGATGAAGAATCAGTGCTGGAAAGTCACTGCTCACTCTCAGTCCCTCTTCTCTTTTTTTTTTTCAGCTGCTGTTCCAAACCTTGATATGGTTGAGGGCGTAGACAATGAAAAGGTAAAGCAATGAGGAAATGGAATCCCTGCATCTGAGAGTTGAATGCATCTAAACCCATACACTGCTAGTCTATATACCAATGTCACAGGAAAGGTAGAAAAGGTTCATTACTTAATGCGTGTCATATAGAACCATATCCATATCTTCGATTCATTAGTAGGAATGTCTGATTGACACAGAGTGTGAACCTATTTTCAGATCGCTAATCATCTCGACCGTGCGGTCAGTAGCTTGGGAAGGGAGCCTTTGAAAGTTTTGGTTCAGGTCAACACTAGTGGAGAAGAATGTGAGTGCATAGACAATGTTAAAGAAACCCCATGGTTAATATTATTTCATTTGAGGATTTGTCTATTAAAGAAAAGATATGGAAATCTTTAACCTCAAAAAGAAAAGAACGACAAATTGTCTCCTATTTGCCTTGGTCTGCTAGCTTATTTTTTTTTGTTAGAGGATATATTCTACCACATGCTTCAGTTAGTCATCAAGTTATTTCAGTTTATATGTAATCTTTAGGCTGCCTTAATTTTTCCATGCCATATAAAATAAACTCATTAATTCAGAATATAACTTGCGTCGGACTAAAAGGCTCTGTTTTTGTTGTTGTTGTTGTTGTTGTATTAGTTCAGAATCATATCCTACAGAATATTCGAACTTAAAGACAAAATTTAAGCCTGTATTTTTTTCAGTGAATTTATTTCACTACCACCATATGCTGCGATATGTTAATGTTACTTTTGTGTGATTATATTTCCCTCACAACGTTGTGTCCGCTGATGAAACATTTTTATTGATTCAGCAAAATCTGGTATTGATCCCTCCAGATGCGTTGAGCTTGCTAAGCATGTGAAATTAGGGTGCCCACACCTAATATTTTCTGGTCTGATGACAATAGGAATGAAAGACTACTCCTCAACACCAGAAAACTTTAAGGTAGTTTTTTTGTATCATGAAAAATAGTAATAGAAGATTTTGCTGGCAATCATAGGCTGTTAATTTGTGAAAAATAAATACAGGCGCTGGTGAACTGTAAGCTTGAAGTTTGCAAGGCCCTCGGGATACCGACAGAACAGTTTGAACTCTCCATGGGAATGTCTGGTGACTTTGAGAAAGCGGTAAAAAAATATTTGTCTTTTATATTGACAAAGAAACATTGAATGAACTGGGAACATATTGCTTCATTAGCTGTCGTGAACCTTGTGTGTGCAGGTAGAGATGGGAAGCACAAATGTGAGGATCGGATCAACCATTTTTGGACCAAGGGAGTATCCAAACAAAAAGCAGAACCAGTGAGATTCGACATTTGAGCTCCATCAATATCAGATATTCAGATTCCCACTCCATATGCCACTCATTCGGTTTAACATCTTTATAGGAAGTTAGGCAAGATGCCGTGTAAATGAACATGTGAATTTGTGATGTGTGTAAATGTATAATTCCATATAACATTGTAACTACCGGATAACATGGTTTATACACAATTCAAACACAGTTAATTTTTGCAATACTCCTTCTTGACGTTAGGACAGGCAAGCTAGCTCAAAATGCTACTATACTTCATGGTTGTTCAGGGTGCTGTCCGCGCTATAGTAATTAGTACTCCCTCTGTTTGATTGCAAATTCTTGACGTTAGGACAGGCAAGCTTGAGCTAATCATCAAGTAGCATTTGCAGCCTAATCCTTAGGCAGTACAAATATTATCATTGTCCTAATGTGAATTTCACCCAACTGCAGAGGGTAGTTTCCATCAGAGGAAATATCGTATCGAGGGAACAGAATACAAGGCTTCGCTGTCGGGCTGATTTTGAGTTGGGCCTGAATGGGTGAGGTACTAACATTAGATTGGCCCATTAGGATTTCTCTGGCGATCGGCCTCCGATTAAGAATCTCCTCTCCTCACGATCCCTTCCCTGTTCGCCCGCGCCGCCTGACCCCGTCGCCTCGCCGAGCTCCCAGCCCGGCGTCGCCACCCTGCCGCCCCGAGGCCCGAACCAGGGCTGCCCTAGGCCGTACACCTCCGACGCGCGCCCGAATGCGAAGGAGCGCCGCCACCTGAGGCAGTCCGCGGCCCCGACGCCCCCCTTCGCCGCCGCTTGCTCGACTGGACATTCCAGCGACAGCCGCCCCTGCCGCCTACACACCGGCGACCGGCGCCTCCGCCTGCTCGGCGTCTTTATTCGTCAGTGAGGTACATGAGGAAACATGCTCGGCCTCTTTTCGAGGAGGCTTCGTGGCTCACCTATGCTCTAAATGCAGGTTAGGTTTCGGAATGTCGGGCCATGGGGATGCGGAGGGTGTGACAGCCTCCATGGAGGAGCTACGCGTCGAGCTTGAAGGATCATCCTCCATGGAGACTAGAATCGCACAGCACGGTGAGTATATCCACGACTAAGACTCTGTTGTGATATGATTAACCAAAAAAAAGTTTGCAACTCTGTGCGCACTAAAAAGGCTAGTGATATAGTTATATAGATTAAATATCATGTAGTGTCAGTTAATCCTAATTACTAGTACTGATTACACTAGTATCCCGTGTTACAACTAGTTGAACCGTGTCCATTTTTGCTCAGAGGACGGCCGTGCTGTCGCCGCTGCGGATGACGATGACATATGGGGTGATGATTCAGATTCTCCAGGTCATGAGTCCACCTTGGACAGAGAATGGAGCCACAGGAAGAACCAGTTTCATAAGGTATATTTTAAAATGAATGATTGAGGACACTATATATAATTGTCATTGTTCAGCTATATTTGGTGATAGGGGCGGGCTTGTTTGTATCTTATCAAAGCTTTCAATTTTACCTCAGATGGGATATAGGGATGGCATAACAGAAGGGCAGAAAGACTCTGCCCAGGAGGGCTTCAACGTTGGGTTTAGGCAATCTGTAAATGTTGGCTACAAGTGGGGCCTTGTCCGTGGGGTTACCAGGTAAGAGGTTGATTTTTTTTTTCTCGTTAATTCATTTATGGCCATTCTCTTCTAACACTTTTGTTTTTGTGTTGTCCTTCATGCAGTGCACTGGCTAGTCTTCCTGACAGCTTGAAAGAAAAACTGTTGCCTGATGTCCATTGCAGAGAAAAACTACAGGATCTACACAACTCTGTGCAAGTAATTTCAGCAGATGATGCACTTCAGATGTTTCATAACAGCATTCGTCAGAATAAAAATCCTTCAGAGGAGCCACATGGAACATCAGAAGATGGAGCATCAGATTCAAACAGTTTCACAACTCTTTCGAAGGATCTTGTGGTGTTGTTGCATGAATGCCCGGATGTTAAGGTAAGTGAAGAGTTGAGATGAGTAAACAAGTTGGTCAGAAGTTTCAAGCACTGCGAGCTCCCAAGTCCCGCTTGAACACTCGCATTGGATTCTAGAGTATTATGCACCAAGGTTGTAATCTCATTCAGGGACTGAAGCTGGTACAAACGATTGACGTGCAATCTGGAAGGCATATTTTGAACTTAAAGGGCTCAAACCGTAGAGATCTAGAAATTATGATAAACGTATTTACTGTCTGTAAAATCATGTGATATTGGCAAATCATCCCTTTTGGTTATGACTAGTTCTGTAAAAGCAATAAATTTGCAGTTTGAATACAGTCCCACAGAGTGCTGTCATATTCCTGAATATCTGTAATGGTGTAATTCTAACAATATGTCAATACGGCAATATGACTATACATTTGTATGATAAAATCACTCAATATCTTACTATTCCTTTTTCTGTGAGGCATTTTCCATTTTTATGCTGTATTCAGAAAAAACAAATACTAGTAATTATCCAGTGTATCGAGTTGGTACTTTCGCAAAAAGTGTGTCCTGGTTAATTTCTTGCTTATATCATCTGCCTTCATCAGAATGTAATTTTGCTGAGCTGAAACATCTCATCTACTCCGGAGACTTTCCGTGACCTACTGTGACATTGTGCCCTGACATTCTGAATGGTCCCTGGTAGTTTGGCAGCAGCCCGTGTCGCTGATGCCTGTTTCTACTACATGTTCATAACGGGTGGGTGGTTGGATCAGCACCATGAATGTCTTTCACTTTGCATCAAACCTGTGGGGCTCATCAAACCTTTGTTGCGTAGGAGTATGCAACCTTGTTTCCGTTGTAAGTTTAGGTTTTCAGTATCGATGCCACTTATTCCTGCCAATGCAATACATGATCTAAATTGTCGTTTTATCCATTGGAAGTTGATACGTTATTCATTAATGCCATTCATTCTTGGTGATGAATGTTTCACCAGCGACCTGTACATGTGCTTGGTTCTAAGTAACACCCGTGCAAATTGATTCTCTGACGCTTATTTCAGTTGCGGCAGATCTTTCGAGGATTTCAATTTTGACAAACATGTTGTCCTGAGTAACTCAGATGAATTTGAAGATCTCTATTGTTGAATAATAAACGTTGCAATTACATTGGTTTCTGTTACCTGGCAGAGATTTAGTTTACTCCTTTTTTTTTTTCCTTACGTTTCAGACAAGCAATTTGCACTAGTTTCAAGTCACAAAATCCTGTCGGAACGTCATCAATTCAAGGAAGGAGGGACTATAGTATTTTTATTGAATTAAAATCAATAGATTGCCTTGTCTTAAATACAAATATTACAGGAGCGAAGAATTAACAGCTTTCAACGGGAACTGGGTACATACTAAACTGATTCATAGGCCATGAGAAAATTGGACCACATACTAAAATTTATATACAGAAGTAACACATTGCTATAGATAAATTTGAGGCCTTGCAAATAGCAATGCTCGGTGCCTTCAGTGCGTATTAAAACCGCACACCAAGAACTAATGGAACAGGATTTGCGTCAGGAAATCTGAGATGAGAATAATATTAAACAGCAGCACCTTATTTCTTCACCCCAAAAAAAAACAGCAGCACCTTATTGTGACAAGATAAATAAACTAATTGGATTCCTACTGCCTGAACAGATATATTATTCCTAGAAAATATCTGAAGTGGGATTATGAATCATCTAAGGCCTATATAGAACTTGTTACAGGTAGCCGAGCAAGTTCACTCAGCCAAAAGTAATGACAGAAAAAGGATGGTTAGTTGTCTAATTACAGAGTTAGAGCGAAAAATTACTCTAGTAAGAAGCACGTGTTAACCCTGAAAGGTAGACATCCTTTTCCTCTTTCTGCTCTTCTTTGGAGTCAAATCCTTTTGCAAACTGCCGTTTGAATGAGGAAGAACTACAGGGTTTGTGCGCTTAGCTGCTGCTCTTCTCCCTCTCTTGTTTGTCCATTGAATTGGCAATTTGCCTGCAACTTGAGCAATGCCATCAGAGGTGGCAAGCTCCACAGCCTTTTGAATCCTCTCCTGCATTTGCATAACCCATGCGACCGATAGGTCAAGTGAGAATGAATCATCCAACGGTTTTTGCCACAGATCAAGTAGGATATGCTGAAACGACTGGAATGAGAGCGAAGGCTGAAAATCTTTTTGTCGCCCACACATCATGTTGACCTTTATAATATGCTTGCAAAGGTTGCCCTGCATTGACCATGAACAATCACAGAGAGAAAATTCAGAACCAGCATTCCATACAGTCCGCATCTGACTAGCATCCTTCTGGCTTGCCACCTTGGCTGAAAGAGGTTCTTTGCCATCAAAGAAAACAGCATCATTAGGTATCTGCAGTGCCCTTTGCCATGAAGTGGACACAATATACTCCGCCTTGACCTCGGGAAACGAACCACTCTCATCTGCATAAAGATTGAGCCAGTAGCCGGAATGGATCTCAGTTGTGAGCTTGTGCACTAACCAATCTACCCGTTGGAGAGCATCCAGCTGCAAATCATCATATGCTTTAGCCTTCAGCTTTAGATGGTAACCTTCAATGGCACCGCATGATTCCTGGCTTGCTAATGCTAGGTTCCTGATGGTGTCGATCCACATTTCTACAACACGATGAAATTTGTTAGAATCCACATGGAGATTTGCACTGCAAGTTATATTACAAAATTCCTAGCAGGGATTCTTACCCAATTTGGGAACCCAATATGACTTGAAATATTTAATGAAGGTGGTCTGGTCAACAAAGTCTTGTAATAATTGCTCTAGAGCATTCATAGGATTTTTCTCACTCCAGATACTGTATATAACTTTCCCTAACTGGACAAAAATTTCCCGCTGAACCTCACTGTTGCTGCATTTCTTGATTACATTTTTAAGCCACGTTCTCCTGATGTGCCACAAAGAGAATAAAATTGGGCAGGCAAATACATCCCTGGAACAAAGGCAACACATCATTGTAGCAATGACATATAGACATAAACTGAGATACACAACTGACTACAATTTAAAGGACTAGACACCGATACTGATTGGGTCCAGCTCAGATCAATGTCTTACCTGATTGGGTCCAGCTCTGAAGCTGGATCATCAACAATGAATCCACCAATTTTCCAGGTGGGATCAATTGAGTGTACTCGATCGGTAAGTGCCCTCATCCATTTCATTGTGTCCTGCTTGGTGACTGAGCGAGTTATAATCCATGCAACAGGAAGAGCATGCCGCCTTGAGTCAAATACAAGGAGTGTGTGCAGCGGATACTGCAACAAAGAGTAGAATGCCAAACAAAATATGAAGCATTTCCATACAGACATAATTAGATATCACAAAACATGACACATTGCTCTACAGTCGTACTAGTATATTTTTAATCTGAAACCCTATTGCTCAAGTTAGATACCTTTAGCTTGCTGACACCAAATGAGGAATGAGAAGCCAAGAGACTCTGATGACCAAAGCGCATCATTTGCTGCAACTGCCAATCAGTCTGGATCCCCAGAATGAAAGCATCCGTATCAGTGGAGTCCTGATAGAAGAATACGGATTTCTTGTTTCTGTCAACCCACATTTTGATGCTAGCTTGATCATCCAGATCCAACTCGTGCGTAGACCTCTTGATGATCA
This sequence comes from Eragrostis curvula, assembly GCA_007726485.1. Lineage (NCBI taxonomy): Eukaryota > Viridiplantae > Streptophyta > Magnoliopsida > Poales > Poaceae > Eragrostis > Eragrostis curvula. Next base: position 20,632,783 of record CM017441.1, read on the forward strand.
TCCCAAGCTTCTGGACATACTGTGTGGCAAGGCTATCGACCTTGGCATCCGAACTACAATAACGCTGTATCCCCTCTATATGTGTCTGCAGTATGTTCTCCTCTGGGACACCGAGATAAATCAACGACATGGTCTGCTGCTGGATTTCACTCCCAATATACGGAACCCTCCTAGCACCAGGCCCGATGGCATCTTTGTCGAGGGGGCCGTGGCACACAAAGCCAGACTTGTTGACATGTCGCCTCTCGTGGTAGATGATGAGCACCAAGGAAGGGCGGGCGTAGAGCCGCTTGATGGTGAAATGACAAGTGCAGCCTCGCATCGACTGCGGCCGCGCAGCACGGTTCCTCGTGTTGAGCCGATACTTTCTGCTGGGTAGGATGGTCCCTCCCTCTCCATAATTCTCAGGGCCAAATGAGCACCAATACCTGGAAGAAGCTCCGACGGTAAGTAAACATTTCACATCAAAAATTAGGAATTTAACTACCAAGAATCATGGCAAAGCAAAGGAACCTGCAAAGGAGTGAAGGATACATACATCCTGTAGAGGAGGTACTCATCGCTCTTGTACTCTCTGAGGCTGCCCATCTCGCGTTTGCGGCCGCGCTCGATGTGGAAACGGGTGGGACACTCGGGGTTGTTGCACTCGCCGGTGATGAAGGCCTCCATCCGTTCGTAGGGGATGAGCGCGACGTCTTCAGTGTGGTGCTGGGAGCTCGCGTATTTAACCCAAGTGAGGTCGGCGGCGGAGAATTCCTCCCCCGCGGGGTCCTGCACCGGGAGGTCGCTCACCGACTGCACAACCTCCTCCACCGGAACAATCTCCTGCCCCATCCTCTCTTCTTGTACAATCAACTGCGCTCGCCGCACCGTATGGGTTCACAGAACCCCAGCACGGTGCGGACTCGACCTGGGGCGACAGGGACGAGGAGTTTTAATCCGGATGGAATCCACGCTCCGCGGCAGTGGACGACAGGGTCGAGGAGGAGGGCGGCTCAAAGGGAGAATGCTTCAGATGAAAGAGGCCTGGTTTGTTGCTTCCCTTCGCCGGCGGCGAGGAGCGCAACCAACTGTGGCGGCGGAAGAAGAGGGGGCGAGAGAGCGGAGAGAACCCTCGACTAGCGCTGCCGGTGGGTCGATCCCCGCTCGAATGCTCGGCCCAACGATGACGCGCCATTCGTGGCAGTGGAAGAGGCCCAACATGGTAGACCATAGCAAATTAGGCCCGACCCAGCCGAGCCTAGCCTGATGAGCCCGGTGCTCGTGGAAGTCTTTTTGCCTATATTCAGCCCATATAAACTCTTTAGATGTCAATCCACGGTATTGAGTTGTAGGTTCTGTAAAATGTGTACCCCGATGAAATTCTATCTTACATCACCTGGCTTCATCAAAACATGATTTCCCTGAACTGACATTCCTGAAAGTTGCTGTTGCCTATTGTTACATTTTATGCTGATAATCTGGCTATGGTCCATGATAGTCTGACTGCACACCACGTCAGTGATGGTGTGCTTCTACTACAAGTTTACAACGGATTGGTGATTTGGATCAACACCATGACGTACTTGGTGGGGGCATCAAACTTTTATCCCTCTTTCAGTTTGTATCGGGTTGGTGGGAGCATCAAACCTTCTATCCGTTGTGAGCTGCAGTGTTGGTTTTCAGTGTTGATGACATTCACGCATATGGCTATGCATGATCCACATTGTCGTTTGAGTTTTATCCGTTGTCCTTTTGAAGCACTTTTAGTCATTCCTGGTGATGAATATCTGACCAGTCACCTGCACTTGTTAGGCTCTTCCAGCTGTGCAAATTGATTCATTGGTACTTATTTGAGTTGCAGCATATCTATTCATAACAAATGATTCAGATGTATTTGAAGATTTCAATATTGCAATAATAACAATAATAGCATTGCAAATACATCTGCATTGTTTCCAGCCCGGCGGGGATACAATTTATACTGCTCTCCCTGTTTTTCTTTGAATTAAACATTAGCCAATTTTGCTACGCTTGGACGGTCAGCACAAACAGAACTGTTTGATGCTGCAAGAATAGGCATAGCAAGTTTCAGAGTCTCAGTTGGGACTAAAATAGTCCGTTCAGCAGTGCCGGCATTGATTTATCTACTGCTCCAAAAATTGATCCTAGTAATACTCTTGTCAAATTAGATATCTATCATATTATCAAGTGCTCGAAAGCGGGGCATGACGCATGATGTAAAACTCGTACATGATGCTCAAAAGGAACATTTACACAGACAGACCATTCCAACTTGGAAAACGAATGCGGTCAATAAGAGTTTTATTGATCTTTGTCGAAGAGAATGCATCGACTCAATGCTTCTGACAGTTTACCGAGTCTTACATGAGACTATATATACATGGACTAAACTATTAGATCGAACAATGCTCAGTAAACTTCTTGCAGCTAAACTATTAGTAGATCGATGAGAAAACAGCACCAATAGGCCGTTCAATGCTCTCTATCTCCTTGCTGAGCAGGTCTCTGGCACTAATATTGCAGTGACCACTGAGTTAGGACCTTCAGATCTTGATTAATTCCATCTAAACCAGATACTGCAAGATAGATGAAAATAGCATCATAAGTTCAATCAACAATGTGATACCACAGCAATTCTAGTGGCAGATAAATTTATAGAGACTACTACTTGCCTCTAAGAAGCTATCAGCTGCATGCTTGAGAAGGCCTTGAAAGAGTGAAGCTGTTCTCGTCATCATCGTGTTGTGCAGGCTTCTTCTCAGTGGCACCCGTAGGTAGAACAGTTTCAAAGGCCTGGACAAGCATCTCCACTTTCCTCTTCTGCGCCCGAGCTAATTTTTTCACCGCCTTCCGCAGAGCATAATCAACCATCCATTCCTCAGCACCCCTTCGATCACTCACCGCCTGATGCCTGAGATCAACCTTCTCTGCCTCCGGACCTGTTTCTACAGGAAGGAAATTCGGAGCCTTGGGTTTGAAAGGACGCATCTGCTTGCCACCTTCTTCAGAGGTCCTCCTCCTGGAAATGCGCAACTTCGAGGACGCTGCATCAGCACAGTCAGAACTAACATCTTCAAAGCTTATCCCACTGAGCGCACTGGAAATCCCATCACTGGAATACTCCTTTGGAGCATCAGCACCACCATCTGCAAAATTGACGAGAAAAAAAAGAAAAAAATGTCAGACATCAACAATTGCTCCTGATTCCAACATTTGTATGAACAACAGCACTGAAGCAGGCATTGTCAGACATTTTACCTTCACGGATGTTTCCTTCATGTTGAACATCCAGCTCCTCTGAGATATCCGACTTGCAGGCACCGAAGTAGTCGTCTTCATGATCCCCCACCAAAGTCTCCTTCTCTTTGCTGCCGCGATTCTTGGTCGTCCTCCCCACCGACTCGACCGCACCATCCGAGATCACATCGCTGGATCCGCAAGAATCGTCCACCGAGACAACCGAATCTTGGACCTTGTCCTCTGCATCATCCCCACAACTAAGGTGATCGAACGTGAGGTACTCCATCCGCCTCACCATCGCGTCCAGCTCCTCCGCGGAGAGATCGCTGCAGCTCACGTCCGAGCCCGCCGCCGGCGCGGCGGCCCCGGCGCGTATCTCGACGAAGTAACCCTCGCCGCCGCCGTTGTTGTTGGGCTTGCGGAACGGGGAGGCGCCCTTGAGCTTCATGCTCTGCTGCGTCTTGATCAGGCGCCTCCGCGACGCCAGGAAGGTGTTGAGGGGCGCCACGGACGCGTGGGCGTGGCCCTTGAGGGAGCAGTACGCGTACGAGCAGACGTGCCCGGCCGCGCCAGCGACGGGCGCCTTCATGGTGGACGAGCACGTGGCCCTGCCCACGCGCGGCGGCGCCCCGGCGAACACCACCTTCGCTCGCACCTGCTCCTGCTTCGACGGCGGCGGAGGAGGAGGCGCGGTGGCCGCATCCCTCCCCGACGCCCGGCCGGCCTTCGCGCCGGAGCAGCTCGTCGCCCTCATGTAGTTGGGAAGCGGCGCGCGGGCCATCCCGACATCACCTCCACCGCGCGCCTGGCCGGCGGGCAACCCGTCCTCGGCAAGAAGGACGGAGGAATCTTTGGGCTTCTTGCGCGCCTGCTTCCTGTGCACCATGGCGGCGATGGGGGTGTTTGGGTTTGTTCCCCAAGGCGAAGGCGAAGGAAGGTGGCGAAGGAAAGGTGGCCCGACGAGAAGGGGAAGGTTTTTACTTGACGGCGGGGTGGGGTGGGGTTCGGTAAGGAAGGAGGAGATTGCGATGGGTTGGGTTTCCTTTCCTTGGTTTGGATTCGGCGGCGGCGGCGGGCGGCGAGGGTGGTCGGGCGGCTGCGGTGGATCGATGCTTTTGGAAGGGGCGATCGGATTCAGAGGTGCCGGAATTTTGAATCCGGGGCCGTATCTTCTGTGGCCGAGGATCCTGTGCTCCCACTTCTTCTGTGGATGGATTTGTTACCTTCACCATGGGAGTGGACTTCACTTATAAACCCGCGCATACAGTGGAGTTTGTTGGTGCTGATAAATTATGTTGAGAGTTTTCTGGGTGCTAATTAAGAGGGATGTTTTTATGTTTAGTTCGGTTTGGTGTGTTTTTATTGCATGTCTTTTACATGTGTTAGTATAGTAATTTATTTACCTTAATGTAACTTATTAACAGTTCAATTAATGTAACTTATTGTGGAATAATAACCTTGATCGTTTTGCCAAGGTTTGTAATTGTGTGACAGAGATCACAAAATCTTTTTCTTTGGATATTGCTTCTCCTATTTTAACTAGTAATACTTTAACACAACATCTTTTAGCAATCTTTAATGCAACTTATTGATAGTTTGATAAATGTAAAATAGCAATAGTTATACTTCTATACTTTAATGCATTTTTTCCAAAAACATATGCTATTAATTGATTCAGGCTCGTTTAGATTGGAGAAAAAAATTCCTTTCCTGCGTTTTTCCTGTTAAATTCAATTGTTTCTTGTGAAATTCATGCGTTCTAAAGGAGCCTCAATTAAAGTCCATCTGAGGTTTCTTTTGAGGCAAAAAATAAGAAGGAATCCTTTCAAGTTAGAGTGCTTGTTTTTCTTACCAGTCTCTGTGGTCAGCTTTCACCCCCCTTTGAAAATCAAATGTCTCCTTAACCTACATTTCCAGGCAATCCAAAGAGGATGACCGAGCAAAAACAGGACACACGGCACACACAGTAAACGCATTTCGCGACCCAATGAAGGGACATGGCGAACCCACATGAAGTCACGCATGACACGTGACGACGCATCACTCATCCGCTCCAAACTCCCAAGCCGTTTTATCCATTAACCGTGCTCTGTCGATCCCTGCCGATGCACAGGTGCGGAATCCTCTCCTCGTGCGGCATCTCAGCTCCTCGGGATTCCAACGGCATCTCCCGCATTACAACTTACAAGAGGTGGTTGTGATCCGTAAAACGGCCAAGAGCACAAGCACTCGACAGCAAAACGGCCAAGAGCAACACCATTACTCAAGGGACCTCTCTGTCTCACTGTCCGGTAGGTAAGCTTGCATTTTTGTCTGCCGATCCATGTTTAAGCAAGTAACAGTGAAACAGTAGTAACCACAGTGAAAGATCGCAGTTGGCTCGAAAATGGAAATGGAATCAAAAATCAGTTAGTACTGCCAGCTGATTAAACTTTGCTGACAGCACCGGCCAGATATTGAATAAGCCGTGTGTCGGCTGCACTGCACAGCTATTGAGAGATTTGACTACAGCTATTGTAAGAGCATTTTATTATCTGAAAAATATGGCGCAGGGTTCAGAATTTCTTCGTTAATCAGCAGCGTGTTCGTCTCGCTGCTTTGCAGCAGCTACAATGTTCGCAGTTATTTCTTTAGCAGCAGCTACAGTATTTCAGCAGCAGCTACAGTGTTTGCAGTTATTTTTCTACAGCTGCAGTCGTAGTTGCAGCGAAACGAACAGGCTGGATCATAGGGAGAGACGAATAAAATCAGAGGATTCAGAGCGCAAGGATCGAAAGGAAGGCTAGCATCCAGTTAGTACTACTACTAAATTTGTGGCAGGTCAAACAAGGTTCTCTTCTCCCTGACGTGAAAATTGCCGAGTCAAACCAAGCACTGGGATACGGAGCCTCAAACAATCGCAACTGTTGCTGTACCGAACCGTCCTGCATGCAGTAATTAAACAAGAGGCGGCGGTAGCGCAGCCGTGAGCAAATGGCGAACGGCGAGAAGCACTATGAACCATGACAGAAAAGCTGTTTTCAGGTCTGGCCATATGGATGATCCATCCATCCATGGATCATGGATGATCCTGGCGGGGCTGCATATATTGATTTCAACGACTTTGTTCTGTTCAGTGATTGGTCGTCACAAGGACCAGGACGCTAACAACATCCAAAGATGAACTCATCTCGCGTGTATCGACTTGTTGGGTGCGTCGTTCCTGCGCATTTGCCCTGTTCGTTTCTTTTAGCGCTAAATTTTAAAAGCCTCTAAATAAAGAGAATCTAATACTAAATAAAGTCTAATGACAAAACATTTTTACAGATGGGTACATCTTTACGAGACGAATCTAACGAGCCTAAGTAAGCTATGTTTTGCTACATTCATGGTACAGTCATGCTACAGTAACCATCGTCTAACCACGGATTGCTTACCCTCATTAGATTCGTCTCACGAATTAGACCAGGGGTTCTGCAGTTAGTTTTGTAATTAAACTTTATTTAATACTCTTAAATGATAAGATTCTTTTTTTAGACCCCTCTAAATTTTACCCCCATGAAACGAACACCTTCGAAAACCGATGCTCGGGGTTAGTGTTTTTTTTTTAAAAAGCAATCGATACTTGTTCGTGTTGTAAAACTCTTAATTGGGCCAGGCCCACCTTCTAGAAGAAGGAGTCCTGGTCCATATGGGCTGCTTTATCGAATCCAGGCCCAACTCGAAGTTAGGGTTCCCCCCTTATATATAGTTGAGGAGACCCCCTTGTAACCTGACATCAGAATTTCGCAATAAAGAATTTCGTCTCCTCTATTCCAGTTTTACTTTTTGTTACCTGTCGTGATCTACGTGCCGTCGTTCCGCCGATAACCTAACACGTTATCAGCACGCTCTACGAGGAATCCGCCCAACAAATCGGTGAGCTACGGTACGTTCTTGTTTTTTCGTATGATTTTTGCTATCTTGACTCGTTGCAGCCAAGATCTGTCCAAAAATCGCCACCACGACCTTGACACGATGCAGTCAAGATCCAGAAGGAAAAGATCAGATCCGAGGGCCAGCTACAGCCGCCCGAAGACGATCTGAACGTCAAAAACAAGAATATCATCGAATAGTGCCTCTGACACCCCCCTCGCTAGGGCCTTGTGCCCTGGCAGACTTGTGCGCCGGTATACCGCGCCAATCGATCTAGATCGATGTTGAAAATCGAAACAAAAAAGGGTTAAGGGTTTCATTCCCTAACCCTAGATCAACAGAAGCAAAACGGGGAACAAGGTTTCTAAACCTAACCCTAGTTCGTCGTCCAGATCGAGATTCGAAGAACAATCCGGCGAGATCTACAAGCATTACAGAGAAGAGGGCGTCGGGTTTTTCAAACCCTAACCCTAGATCAAGCTCCCCATGCAAACAGAAGCAACAAGATCAACTCGCCGAATCGATGAATCCAAGATCTGCAAACAAGAAAAAAAAACGACGATGGAGCCGGGCCTCGGCCACCATGCGCCGCCCCGGCCCGGCCTTCACCGCGCCACCGTGCGCGCTGGCCGGCCCAACTCGCCGAAGGCACCGCACCGGACCGCGGGCCAGCGCGGGCCGCCGCATCAGCCGCGCGCGCCAGCGTGACCCCGCTACGCCGCCATGGGCCACCGCCTCCGCGGGCCCGCCCCGGACTCCGGGCCGCGGCGTCGCGCCATGGCTCTGGTTCCCGACCTCTGCACCTTTGCGCGCGTCAGGCCGCGAACAGCCGGGGGCGAGCCGCGTACGGAGCGCCGCCACTGGCCCAGCTCTGGCCTCCGCGCCGGAGCGCCGCCTTGATCCGGCGAGTCGCGCCGCATGCTCGCCAGTCCGACGAGCTGACGCGCTGCCCCGGGCCTCCGAGCCACGCGCGCGTACCACGGCACCACGGCCCGTCGACCCGAGGAGCCATGCCTCCAGATCTAGAAGTGAAGAAGAAAAGAAAGAAGGAGAGTGGCGGCTGACCGGGTGGGAGAGAATGGGAGAAGAGTGAGGAGGAGCTAGGGTTTCGGCCCTCATATACTCATCTCACAATTTTACAAGAAAGTCCTCGCGTTTTCCGGAAATCTCGAATGAGTACTCGCGCAGTCCTGAAACTTACGAAGAAGTCCTCAGAACTTCAGAAAATACGAGAATTACTCAGAAAACTCTGAAAATTACGCGGAAGCCCTCGGGAATTACAGAATATTATGAAAATATCCTCGGAACATCTGGAAATTATCAGAATATCCCCGGAATATATGAAAATTACGGAAAAATCCTGTTAATTACGAAAATTGACATGGATAATCCGAAAATTGCTGGATTGTGTTATTTTTGCATATAACACCCCAGATTTTGGTGATTTTATATAAAAACACCAATATTATAACTTAAACACGCAGTTTTTGTTATACTTATGATCTCTATTACTTGGATACATGAATTAATCCTTGCACATTGACATCATGCAGATGTCTGACCTCGTGAAGAGAGACTTTGAAGTCTTGACTCCTCATGGAAGCAACTACCTGTCATGGGCACTTGATGCGGAGATCCTCCTAAGCAGCAAAGATCTTTTGAAGACCGTTCTGCCTAAGGCGGGAGACACTGCCGCAACAGACGTGGAGAAGGCGCAGGCTTTGCATTTCTTGCGCCACCACTTAAGTGCTACTCTGAAGAGTGAATACATGACAGAACGTGATCCAAAAGTCTTGTGGGACTCATTGAAGAAACGCTTTGAGCAGATTGAAAATGTCTTACTCCCCAAGGTTGAGCGTGAATGGCAAAACCTACGCTACCAAGACTACAAGACTGTGGAGGATTACAACACCAAGCTTTATGGGATTGTCACACGCATGAAGCTTTGTGGCAAAGAGCTCACGCAAAAGGATCTTATTAACAAGACCCTCTCCACCTTTCACCCTAAGTTCACTCATGTGAGCCGCCAGTACAAGAAGGAGAATTATGAAACCTATGTCGCCCTGAGTAATGCATTGCAGCAAGATTAGGGGGAGGACGAATTGATCATGGAGAATCATAAGAATCGTCCTACTGGCTCATTGGCACCGCATGAAGCGAATGCCGTCTCCTTCAATAAGAAGAAGAAGAATAAGAATAACAAGGGTAAAGGTGCTCCCAAAGCTACACCAAATGCACCCCCGAAGGTTCGAAACAAACCTAATGCTTTCAAGAAGAACGCAAAAGGGAAGTCAAAGAAGACACCTTCAGGGGGAGCGTATGGTGAACAAGATCAGGATTGCTATAGGTGTGGTATGCATGGCCATTGGTCCAAAATATGTGAAACACCACAGAAGTATGTTGACATGTACAAAGACCTCAAAAAGAAGCTCGCGCAGCATGAGGCTAACTTTGTTGAAGGCACGCAGCCAACAACAAAGGCACCAATGGACCATGCAACATCAAGCAAATCCTCTGACCTGGAGTTGGACAATGATCTCATGGATGAAGAGGAAGATGTGCATGGAGATTCTGCGTAGTCATGAAGACTATTAAGAATTACTTAGTTATCTATTTGTAATAGGAGTGAAATAAGTTTAAATTCCTCGAAGGAATTAGTTCGTTTATGTAATCTCTCGAAGAGAAGACATTTGCTTTGAATAAATCAGTTTGTGAAGTTTGTCATTGATTACTCTCTTTGTTTATACATTTCTTATGTATGAATTACAGAATTGTGGAGCAAAATGACTATGGATGAGGAGCTCTGTCTTGTAGACAGTTGCACCACTGCTACTATTCTAAGGGACACTTGCTATTTCCAGACACTTCGAAAGTATACTGGGAATATTCTTACTGTTATTGGCAATAACAATAAGATTGTTGGCACAGGAAGGGCCACATTTGTCCTACCAAATGGTACGCAATTAACAATCCAAGAAGCATTACTTTATCCGGATTCAACCCGGACATTGTTAAGCTTTAAGGATATCCGAAGAAATGGGTTTCACGTAGAAACCAATGACGATGGAGGTGAAGAACGTCTTATCATAACCAAGAAAGAAGGCAATAAGAAGACCACTATTGAAAGTTGTCCGTCCGTCAAAGAAGGCTTGTACTATACGTACATTAAGCCAAACAAAGAATTTGCTACGTTCAAGACATCTTTACCAATCAAGAAGCATATAGATTATGGCATGACCGTCTTGGTCACCCTGGCCTTAATATGATGCAGAGAATTACGAAGAATGCAATGGGGCATAATTTGAAGACAAAAGATTTCCCAAATCAAGCAGATTTCTTGTGCATTGCATGCGCAAAAGGGAAGCTTATTACTCGCCCCTCGCAGCTTAAGATTCAAGCAGAATCTATGTCATTCCTTGAACGAATTCAAGGTGATATATGCGGACCAATTAGTCCCTTATCAGGGCCTTTCCGCTACTTCATGGTGTTAATAGACGCTTCCTCGAAGTGGAGCCATGTATGTCTATTATCTACTAGAAACCATGCATTTGCACGATTGACTGCCCAGATCATACAATTGAAGACACATTTTCCAGATCATAGAATCAAATCCATTCGAATGGATAATGCTGGAGAATTTAAATCGAAGGTATTTGACGATTATTGTATGAGTATGGGCATCAAAGTGGAACACTCCGTACCACACGTGCATACACAAAATGGTCTTGCAGAATCATTAATCAAGAGGATCAAATTGATCGCTCGACCATTGTTACAGAATTGCTTATTGCCTACCTCTTGTTGGGGGCATGCGGTGTTGCATGCAGCAGCACTTATCCAATTACGACCATCTGCTACACATGAAGAATCACCATTAGCATTGGTGCGTGGTAGAATACCAAATGTTTCCCATTTACGGAGATTTGGATGTGCTGTATACATTCCAATCCCTCCACCTCAGCGAACTGCTATGGGCGCACAACGGAAACTCGCAGTTTACGTTGGATATGAAAGTCCGTCCATAATCAAGTACTTAGAACCCTCCACTGGAGATTTACATACTGCAAGGTTTGCTGATTGTATCTTTAATGAAGATCATTTCCCGGCATTAGGGGGAGGAAAGTATCTCTCTAGAGAAGAATGCCGGCAAATAGATTGGGATGCTAAAGGAATCCTAGGAATGGATCCTCGCACTAAAGAAGCTGAACTCGAAGTTCAGAATATACTCCACTTGCAGAGAGTTGCTAATGAATTGCCTGAAGCTTTCACCAATACAAGAGACATTGTGAAGTCTCATATACCGGCTGTAAATGCTCCTGAAAGAATAAAAATCCCATTTGAAGGGGATGAATATATGGAATTCCAACCTTCTTCCATAAAAGCAACGAATGCTAGGAAGAGGGGGAGTGAACCGGTTACAAGGGCACCTAAGAAGCCTAGAGTACAAGCTCAAGCTAAAGCTCCTAGGAGACGTCCTGCGGAGAAGAAGCCTAAGCAAACTGCTCAAAAGAAAACCAACGAAGGTGAAAGTGATCCACATGAAGTGGTGAGACTTGAAGAATTAAACCCAAGTGAGAATATGCATGAATCTCATGAGGGGATACCGGAAATTCCTGACCTCAATGTATCTATCGATAATGAGGATCAAGGAAATGAAAATTCAACGAATTATGTTGAGACGGGAGTGGTATATAATAGAAAGACACTTGAAGTCAATACATACTTTGCTGAAACGATTGCAACACAAATTGATTTGGAATCTGAACCAAAATCAATGAAGGAATGCAAGAAGCGTCCTGATTGGCCAAAGTGGAAAGATGCAATCTGTGCAGAGTTAAACTCGCTAAAGAAAAGAGAGGTATTTGGTAGTGTAAACCTTACACCAACTGGCATTAAACCAGTGGGTCACAAATGGGTGTTTGTCCGGAAGAGAAATGCTCAAAATGAAGTGACTAGATATAAGGCGAGACTCGTAGCGCAAGGTTTCACGCAGAGACCTGGCATTGACTACGAAGAAACCTACTCTCCCGTAATGGATGGAATCACATTCCGGTATTTGATCTCAATGGCGGTGAATATGAATTTGCATATGCGACTTATGGATGTGGTCACAGCATATCTATATGGAACATTAGATACAGAAATCTATATGAAAGTTCCAGAAGGTATTAAAGTCCCAAATGAAGATGACCGCAAATTATATAGTGTCAAATTACAGAAGTCACTATATGGTTTGAAACAATCAGGGAGAATGTGGTACAACAAGCTCAGTACATTTCTCTTGGAAAAGGGATTTGTGAAGAATGAAGATTGTCCTTGTGTATTCATAAAGAAATCAGAGAAAGGCTTTTGCATAATCTCTGTTTATGTTGATGACTTGAACATCATTGGTACTACCAATGAAATTGAAGAGACTTGCTCATACTTGAAGACTGAATTTGAAATGAAGGACTTGGGCAAGACTACATATTGTTTAGGTTTGCAACTTGAACATACTCCTGAAGGGGTACTCTTGCACCAATCAAACTATACCAAGAAGGTATTAGAGAGATTTAATATGCACGAAGCATATCCACTCCGATCACCTATGGTGGTGAGATCCCTTGATATAGATCAAGATCCTTTTAGACCGAAGCAGGAAGATGAGGAATTATTGGGACCTCAATATCCATACCTCAGTGCCATTGGAGTCTTGATGTACCTTGCGAATGGTACAAGGCCAGACATAGCTTTTGCTGTTAATCTACTTGCAAGATATAGCTCAGCACCAACTCGAAGGCATTGGAATGGCATCAAGCAAATCCTCAGATATTTGAGAGGAACTGAAGACCTCGGATTATTTTTCAAGAAGAACGGAGAATTAACCCTTGTGGGTTATGTTGATGCTGGATATTTATCTGATCCACGTAAATCAATATCTCAGACGGGATATGTGTTTTTATTTGGAGGAACTGCAATTTCGTGGAAGTCAACGAAGCAAACATTGGTTGCTACATCGACAAATTACTCGGAGATCATCGCATTGTTTGAAGCTGCAAAGGAGTGCGCCTGGCTCAGGAGGATGACAAGCCATATAATGAAGACCAGTGGAGTGGCGTATACTCCATCCCCTACAATTATCTCTGAAGATAATAAAGCTTGTATTGCACAAGTACAATCGGGATACGTAAAGTCGAACAGGACAAAACATATATTACCTAAATTCTTCCACACGCATGAAATGCAAGAGCAGGGAGAGATTTTAGTAACACATGTCCGATCTTGTGACAATCTCGCAGATATGTTCACAAAAGCCTTACCTTCCCGCACTCTCGAAGAGTGTCGGCGTGGTATTGGCATGAGAAGACTTAGAGAAGTGCTTGGAACAGGGGGAGAACTTCCCTAAGTACATCACATTCCCGAACTAAATGAGTTATCTCGAAGATAATTCATATCAGTCATGAAGATTGATAAACATTAATCATGAAGATTAAAAACATTGCACTCTTTTTCCCTTATGAGTTTTTCACATGAAGTTTTCTCAATAAGGTTTTTAACGAGACAATGTGTGCATACAAGTGGTGGTAATATGTGCTCTTTTCTCCAATTTTTCCCACTGGGTTTTTAGGAGTTTTTATGAGGCATACTTATCACGATAAAGAGCCCAAAGGGTAGTGTTGTAAAACTCTTAATTGGGCCAGGCCCACCTTCTAGAAGAAGGAGTCCTGGTCCATATGGGCTGCTTTATCGAATTCAGGCCCAACTCGAAGTTAGGGTTCCCCCCTTATATATAGTTGAGGAGACCCCCTTGTAACCTGACATCAGAATTTCGCAATAAAGAATTTCGTCTCCTCTATTCCAGTTTTACTTTTTGTTATCTGTCGTGATCTACGTGCCGTCGTTCCGCCGATAACCTAACAGTTCGTTGTTGGATTGGGAGGGGAAAGCAAGGCACGTTTGCGACACACGAAGTGTCCGTCCGCCCGGCACTGGGCCACTGGCACAGCCCAGAGAAGGTACTGTGGACAGCATCGGATCCGGCCCAAATTTGCATGGTCGCAGGCTTCTCTTCGTGGATCCAACAAGGCCTAACATGATTTGGGCCGTTCAGACAGACTTGAGCTAATCCTCTAGAGCAGTGTGGTAGGGGTCGTGGAGCTAAAAAAAAAAAAAAAAGTGGTGGTAGTGGTCGTAGGAGTAGTCTTTTTCCACAAACAGAAGCAATTTTTATTCAACAAAACAAACACACGCATTTTTTTGCAATAGTCAAACAAACTTGGACGACGTACGCACTGAGAACTGATCTCGCGCAAGACAAGCGTTGCGGGCCTACAACACGTCACCGCACACGCAACACCTCCTCCATAGCCATCCGTCTCAGTTGGGCGCCATGGACTTGACGGTGGAGACGAAGTAGTCCTTTTTGGCCGAGAAGTGGGCGAGCAGCGTGGCCCTGTCGGGCAGGCACTGCTTCACGATCTCGTGAGAGGTGTACTCCTTCCCCCAGCGGCAGAGGTCCGGGAACTCCTGGGGCGTCACCAGGGTGACGCCGGCGACCTCCTCGAACACCGACAGCCAGTGCGCGAACCCACATGCGGCGATGTCGAGGAATCCGAGGTCGTCGCCGCCGAAGAAGCGCTTCCCCTTGAGCTGCCCCTCCAGGAGCTTCAGGCTCTCCTGGATCTCCTTGGCGAACCCCTTCTGCGCCTCGCCCTCCGTCCACAGCGCCAGCCAAAACGGCGTCGAGCACTTGTCGTCCAGGAAGCGCGCCCAGAAGCGTGCCTGAGCCCTCTCGTAGGGGTCCTCGGGCAGGATTCGTGGCCCGTCGAAGGCGTCGTCGACGTACTCGACGATAAGGAGCGACTCGCAGATGGCCTTGTCGCCGTGGAGGAGCACGGGCACCTTCTTGTGGATGGGGTTGTGCTTGAGCAGCAGCTCGCTCTTGTTGCCCAAGTCCTTCTCCAGGATCAGCTCGTACGGCACGCCCTTGAGCCGCAGGGCCACCTCCGCCCGGTGGGCGAATGGGCTGTCGAAAAATCCGATCAACTTCACCGCCGTTTCGCTCATCTTTGCTATGCTACGATCACTGATCAGTGCCAGGCACTTCTGGGTGGATTACTGGTAACTGGTTGCCTGTGCTCTGCTTTGGCTAATGGCCTTCTGGCCTGGTACTACTTATAGAGCTCAACACTGGCCATCCAGTCTACTGATGCAAGCAAGACTAATTTATAATTAAGTGAGTAATTGCTGAAGAAGCGTCTCCAAGAAGGATCAGTATGACAGTATTTGTTTTTGCCTCCCGAGAACCAGTCAAACGTAATCGTTTTCATGAGTGAGACAGCGAGAATCTGCACTGTTGTTGAGTTTTTTGACTGATTTGTTTATGTATGTTCATCTTGTTTGGCAGGAGGATTAGTTAATTTGGAGGTTAGGTGGCTGGATGACCTCGGACTGTGTAAACACGGGATTTTGTCACATAGCAGGAAGAGTGGTGCACGCATGAAATTGTACTACTAGAACTTTTTTTTTTTTTGGGAGAATAATTGTACTACTAGAACTAGAACATATATATTTTGAACCGGGCCGTCGCGACATGGCGCGAGGGGGAGTGTACCGCGTGACTTTCTGGCCCGATTCATAATTAAGGCCTGACCAGCCCTATAACGGACAAAGTTTGGCATCTTTATTTATTGATCATGGCAGATAATACGAATAGGATATTTGTGGAGGGCACGTTCTGGCTCAGAAACAAGAGTGGTCATCAATTGGAGAACTTTGCCTTGGCAAGCTGTGTGTACCTCTCCTTCAATGACGAGTAGAGGACAACGAGTTCATCCCGGCCAGGCAAGCACTTCCTCACAGATTCATGGCTGACATAGCGTTCCGCCCACCGGCACAGAGCCGGGAACTCCTCATCGCTCATCAACCTCACCCCACCAGCTACCTCCTCGAAGACCCCGACCCAACGAGTGAGTCCGCTGGCGGCGATGTCAACGAGCCCGATGGCGTCGCCGCCGAAGAACCTCCTCCCTCCCTTGATGAGCTGCCCCTCAAGGAGTGCCAGATTCTCCTTGGCTTCCTTCACAAACGCCTCTTTCCGCGGACCGTCTTCCATCCAGAAGGACAGCCAGAACGGTCTTGAGAACTGCAGCAGCGCACCACCACGTTCAGTCAAAGTGGCAACCCGTACGTAATCTCGCTTTGAAAGGAAATCAATCGTAATAAAACACTTGCAAAAATTAAATTACCAAAATATGTACCTTCTGCTCGATGAAATTCGCCCAGAACCGCGCCTCGGCTCTGCCGTAAGGATCGGTCGGCAGGAGCCGAGGCCCTTCAAAGACGTCGTCGACGTACTCGACGATGACGACCGACTCGGCGACGGCACGGTCGCCATGGAGGAGCACGGGGACCTTCTTGTGGACAGGGTTGTGCTTGAGCAGCAGCTCGCTCTTGTTGCCCTTGGCCAACTCCTTCTCCAGGATGAGGTCGTAAGGCACGCCCTTGAGGCGCAGGGCCGCCTCGGCGCGGTGGACGAATGGGCTGCAACAGCCGATGAGCTTTACTGGTTGTGGCTGAGACATCGTTTCACTCAGCTGCTGGATCTGATGTTAAAATTTATAGGGCGTTTCTGACGCACACTTGCTTAATTCTCCTCCAAGAAGATGGAGCTCTTTTCCTGTCCTCCAATCAATCGTCCTTTCTGTGCATCAGAGTACAGAAATCAGAGCTGCTAAGTCCCTTCTCATGAGGATTGATACAGATGAAGTCATAGAGATTTGGTTCAATTGTTTACGAGGTATAGGTGGTGACTTCCCCTACGATTGTGAGTTATACAATCCCGAGTCAAAAATTCTTGGTGGGCAACCTGTGTTACCACGTCACTCTCCTCTCAGTTTTGACGATTGGAATTTTATGGCACACGAGGTGCATGAGGTTCATTATTTTACTTCCTTTCTTCAAACAAAATTATTTCTCAAAATGTTCCAACATCTTTTTTTTAGAAAATGAAATTACATTATTTTTTTGAACCGGGCCGTCGCGACAGCCCTACAACGGACCAAGTTTGACCTCTTTATTTATTGATCATGGCAGAGAATACGACGCACATACGAATACGATATTGTGGATTCTGGCTCAGAAACAAGAGAGTGGTCATCAATTGGAGAACTTTGCCTTCGCAAGCTGCGTGTGCATCTCCTTCCACGACGTGAACTGGGCAACGAGTTCGTCTCTGCTCGGCAAGCACTTCCTCACAGACTCATGGCTGACATATCGTTCTGCCCACTGGCACAGGGCAGGGAACTCCTCGTCGTTCATCAACTTCACCCCGGCCACCTCCTCGACGACCCCGACCCAATGAGCGAGTCCACCGGCGGCTATGTCCACGAGCCCGATGGTGTCGCCGCCAAAGAACTTCCTCCTTCCCTTGACGAGCTGCCCCTCGAGCAGCTCCAGATTCTCCTTGGCTTCCTTCACAAACGCCTCCTTCCGCGGACCGTCCTCCATCCAGAACGACAGCCAGAACGGCCTTGAGAACTGCAGCATCGCACCATGTTCAGTCAAAGTGCAGTCCCTTCAAAAAAAAAAAAAAAAGGAAATCAACGAAACAACGCTTGCAAATTACTAAAAGATGCACCTTCTGTTCGATGAAGTGCGCCCAGAACCGAGCCTGGGCTCTTTCATAGGGATCGGCCGGCAGGAGCGGAGGCCCTTCAAAGGCGTCGTCGACGTACTCGACGATGACGACCGACTCGGCCACGGCGCGGTCGCCGTGGAGGAGCACGGGCACGAACTTGTGCACGGGGTTGTGCTTGAGCAGCAGCTCACTCTTGTTGCTCAGGTCTTCCAGGATCAGCTCGTAAGGCACTCCCTTGAGCCGCAGGGCCGCCTCGGCGCGGTGAGCGAACGGACTGCCGAACGCGCTGATGAGCTTTACCGGTTGTGGCTGAGACATCGTTTTCACTCAGCAGCTGGATCTTAGGCACAACTAAGAACACACAAACTGTTATAATTTATAGGGCGTTTCTGACGCACACTTGCTTCTCCTCCAAGAAGATGGAGCTCTGTTCTTGTCATTCACTCAATCGTCCTTTCTGTTCATTAGAATTCAGAAATCAGAGCTGCTAAGTCCCTTCTCATGAGGATTGATACAGATTTGGTTCAATTGTTTACGAGGTAGGTGGTGACTTGACTTCCCCTATGATTGCGAGTTATACAATCCTAAGTCAAAAATTCTTGGTGGGCAAGCTGTGTTGCCACGTCACTCTCCTCTCAGTTTTGACGATTGGAATTTTATGGCACACGAGGTGCATGAGGTTCATTATTTTACTTCCTTTCTTAAAAAAATAAATTAATTAATTCTCAATGTTCCAACGCCATTTTTTTTTCCTTAGAAAATGGAATTACATTATGGCCTTTGCATGCCCTCACACCACCTTGTTTGTTACATGAATCGGATGGAAAGAAAAAAGGCATAAATTTAGTACATGAATATCAACAATTGAAAAAAAAATAAAGGTTCATAACACACTACATACATCATCCATTTTATTGAGGCAAAATTCCAAAAACCAAAACTCCCCACGCTGAAAATGTAAATATTCTTGCACAAAATTACTGCGACACCAATGCATTCGCGAAAGACTTGTACTTCTGCTTGTGCAAACCGAAGTATGTCACGAGCAGGTCTCTTTTCGGCAAGCACTGCTTCACAGCTTCGTTGGAAGTGTACTCCTTGGCCCACCGGCGAAGACCAGGGAAGTCATCATCGGTCACCAAGCTCACCCCCGTCACCTTCTCCAGCGCGTCGTGCCACTGAGCTAGCATGCAAGCAGCAAGGTCGAGGTATCCGATGGTGTCGCCTCCGAAGAACTTTTTTCCGTTGAGCTGCGCCTCCAGAAGCGTCAGGTTCTGCTTCGTCTCCTCCATGAACTCCGTCTGCACCTCGCCTTCCGTCCACATCGACAGCCAGAATGGCTTCAAGCACTGTTTCGTCAATGTTCAGTCAGTTGAGTACTAGAACATGAGATGTTTTCTAGAGTTCACAAGAACAGCTGCTTGCAAGGGTAATGGAGGATAAAAGCAGGTTACCCTGTGTTCTATGAAGTGAGCCCAGAAACGGGCCTTTGCACGGTCGTAGGAATTCTTCGGCAGCAAAGGTGGCCCGTCGAAGGTCTCGTCGACGTACTCAACGATGACGAGGGACTCGCAGACGGTCTCGTCGCCGTGGAGGAGCACGGGGACCATGTTGTGGACAGGGTTGTGCGTGAGCAGCAGATCGCTCTTGTTCTCCAGGTCTTCCAGGATGAGCTCGTAAGGCACCCCTTTCAGCTTCAGGGCAACCTCCGCACGGTGCGCGAACGGACTGCCGAACGCGCCGATCAGCTTAACCGGTTGTTGCTCAGACATTTTTGCTGCCTATGTGCCTAGCTTCAGGGCAATCTCCTTGGCCAGACTTGTTGTAATGAGGCTTAGGTATTTATAGGCAGTGGATCACCAAGAGTTCTTGGTGTCGAGGTCGAATATTATGTGCTGCTTCTCTCCAGATCACTACGAGTGCTGGTATTTCCATCCCGAGCGTTATTTGCAAGTGGTTGACTGTTTTTTGCTCTCTTTTAAGTATTTTTTTTTCAAGTGACCGAGTGTGTACTAACTAGACTATTAGTCTAATTTCAAAATTTCCTAGTGTGAAAGCAGAAGACCAACAAATAATCACCTACTAACCGTCAACCACTTCTGTCTTTTCCTGCACCACCGTCGCTGTCGCCCACCGAGAGCAATTGGTTGGAGCCCACAGAGATGTTTAATTAAACAATTATTGGTCGTTCTTCGTCTGATAAATAAAGATATGAATGCATCGCTATAGATTTAATTAACTCTCCAGTCATGCTCATTACGAGAATTGAAGCAGTTGAAGTCAAAGAGAATATATTTGATTTACCTGGAAGATATACTCAGCAGATCAAAGAGATAACATAACATATAATGCATGCCTCTCTCAAGTGTCAACTTCTAGCTTCTTAATATAAATACATGCATCTCACGCTCTTGGGGGGAAAATGGTGAACTGTAAGCAATGACCTCAACAAATGAGGTCATCTTTGCTTCCGTGGTGATCACAAAGCTTCAGTTTGGGTACGGAAATAATTTTTCAATTTACGCAGCCCAAAATAAGTCCAATGGGAGAATACCGCCGGGTTCATCGCCTTCCACTGAGCTAATGACAGAAGTTGCACCAGTTCAATTGCTGCCAAGCATGCCTCTGTCTTAGCCTACAGTGCATCCGACAAAAAATAACAATTCACCTACAGCATCTTCTCTGAATTGACCATTACTGTGTCTCACAACTACACCCCATCAAGCGGTTTGGTGTTTGTATCAAATCATCCATCAAAATTAAACTCGAGCCAATTATCTGATCATGTGGCATAGTCCAGCTGCCATGCATGTGTCCACCCCATCTTAAAACACACTTCATTAGTTGACATATGATCTGTACCAACAGCTTTATTCCTCACCTCTCACCAAGTCCACATCAAGCAAAAATGAATTTGTTTTCCATTCCAACGTCCAAATCATTAGATAGTGCAGGTCACGAGTTTTGTACTTTCATGTAGTATACCACCTTGTACGGTTGGGTAAGCGCAAAAACGTGGTTTTTCTCCTTGTAACAAAACTATCCTTTATTTATTCCTAATAGAATGATGCACAACTCTTCTGCATATTCTTGAAAAAGGTAAAATTGTCGACAGATGGATATCGACTATGATCCAACCAAACCAAAGACTTGCAACATAGGTGGTCTGGGCTGATTTATGCTACAACATCTCGACAAGCTTTTAAGTTTATTGAGCACAGTGATTCAAAAGAAAAAGTTTATTGAGCACTGTCGGGTACCAAAAACCAGGTACCCGCGATTACCCACATAACCCCGCAATCATGCCCAAATGACTAAGGACTGGGCCAGAGGCCGTGGCTGTCTCCGCAGACACCAAGGTAAAAGCCCAGCCCACGATGCGCGACACGGCCCGCAGCTGGAGAGGCCGCACGGGCAAAGAAAGGCCCGACTCCTCGACCGACCTCCCGACCCCCGGGGGTCGGAGAAAAACTCCGCCTAGGCCGACCCCGGCCTCCGACCGAAGGGGTCGGACTACCGAAGTCGGAGCTTGGCCGGTGGAGCGCATTTAATGGGCCGCAAGTGGGCGTCCTTCGGCACTGTCCGAAGACATGAACCGCAAGCCCCGCAAGAATGGTTGACAGTGGTCAAGCCATCTCGCCACGCGGTAACAGTGCAAGCCGTATAGGAACAGGGTCGCACAGTGCTTAAACAGGATGCGGACATCCCCGCCGCAGTTGAACTGTAGCCGTCGTCGCCGCCCACGCCCGGAGGAGAAGGCATCGAGGACGGACGCGCCCTTCCCTGCTGAGCCACCTACCTACATCGAGTTGCTTATCAATTCTCTTACTTTTTTTTTTCTTTTTTCCTCCATTCTTGTAACAGTCAAACTCTCACTTGACAGATAAAAGGGAGAGCTTGACTCGCGGCTGGGGGACCGCATTCTCATTTTTCCATTACACACACACACTCGCTTCGGCTTGCGACGCACGCAAGGACGAACTTCACGAACACTCAGAGACTTGGGAGCTTCTCCCTCTCTCGCAAGAGCTTGTAACCCCTACTGCGAGCAACGCGAACCGAACCAACTCACTGGACGTAGGGCCTCGATCGCCCGAACCAGTATAATCTCTTGTGTCTCCCTCAATCCCTTCAACCAACCGTAGTGCGTAGTCTAAATTCACTCGTCGGCCAGATTTCTCAACGCCGACAGTTGGCGCGCCAGGTAGGGGACCTCTGCGCGTTACGGTTGCGATTCTCGCCGCCTTCGATGGTGGCTGCATCGTCGACGAAAGGCGCTCGCGGGCCGCGTCGCAGGACGGCTCGCGACGCCGCCAACTCAGGCGAGAGTGGGCTCTTGCCCACTCCGCTCTTCCCTCCGCACCAGGTCATCCGATTTGGAAGCATGGAGTTCGAGGCCAACTACACCGGCCGCCTGCAGCTGATGCAGGATTACCCTCTTCGGGAGGGGACCTCTGACCGTCCATCCCCGACTAGCCCGAGACATGGACGGCATCGAATACAAGGTGCGCATGGAGGCGCACTTCGGTCCTGATCCGCGGCCCGACGAGTACCGCCACATGCAGTACACGCTCGCTTCCGCGGCTCTCCAAATCCATGGCCATCCGCCGTACCCACCAGAGGAGCAGTTCTGGGGGCGCCTTCACGCTCTACCCCCAGCATTACGGCGCATGATGGAGTGGCTCGACCAGCTGATCACCACCCATCTCTCGCCCACGCCCCAAGCTGATGGGCGTCCCCGGGGTGCGCCACGGTCCGACACCAACTGTCCCCGCAACCCACCGTCTCTGCAGGCGGCGCGGAGGCGGTCACCGCCCTCTGCGCTTGGGATGGTGATTGCGAACGCTGTCGTCCCCCGCGAACGGGGCCGCAGCGGCCTTCCATGTCGCATCGAGGCGTATCTTGGCTTGGAGCCACACGTATCCGAGTGCCGGCGCGATTTCTACGCGCTGGCGAACATCCTGGTCCAGCTCGAAGGATGGGGACACCTCCCGCCAGAATCCGACTTCTGGCGGCAAGGCGTCCCTCTGCCTCATGGGCTCCGCAACACTGCGGACCAGTTCGAGCTTGAGCTCGCCCGCCGCCTCCCGTCGGCGGCGTGGGCGGGTCCGCCCATGGCCGAAGCGATGCGACGCGACCCAGCCATTTCACTCCCTCTTCCCGCTGCGGCCGAGGGGTGGCCCGGGGCTCGCGCCCTTCGCTCCGACACCAGCATCGACTCCGACTCCGATTCTGACCTCCTCGACGAATGCTTCGATTTCAGGGGCTACGACCCGGCACGAGAGTGCTGCATGGTCGGCATCGCCGAGGGCCACGTCGAGGACCTGGAGGACAGTGAAGACGAGGAGAACGGCGACGAGAACGACGTCGACCCGGTGGGAGCCCAACCTCCGCCGGTCCTCGTCGACCCGGCTGGGATTCAGCACGTCCCTCACCAAGCCCCGCTGGCCCCGGCAGGCGTCGCGGACGCGAACCGTGACGTCATCATGGCCGAGGCAAATGCCGCGGCTGCGCACGACAGCTCCTCGCACGAGAGCGGGAGCTGCAGGATCACGAGCGACTCCTGCGACTGGAGCGCGAAGTCATCAAGCGGGAGCTGATGCAACGCCGGGACCAGGCGCAAGCCAGGGCCCGACATGTTCAGCAACAGATCGTCGATGACGCAGGAGGGGATCTCCCGAGCTTTCCGCGGGCGAGCCAGAACATTGCCGCGGCGACGGCTCTCCTGCCAAGGATGCAGCCGCCGACGACCCCGGAGGAGCGGCACAACCGGAAGGAACTTGAGAGCCTTCTCTGACTTGCGGCGGACCAGCAAGCCGAGAGCTCCCTGTCTCGGTGACGGGGGCGTAGCTCCGGCGCGCCCGCCACGAGTGACCGCGACGGCTAGGCCTCGGTCCAGCAGACCCCACCTGCGGGAGGCCAGAACCTGCCGCCCATCCACCAGCGCATCGGCAACATCAAGGACGCTCGTGTGGTGCTCGAGGCGCGACGACGCACACAAGGAGACGACCGGCAACCCCGGCCGGTCAACCATGGTCACTCCGCACGTCGCGGAGGCCGGTACGACCCCGAGGAGGACCAGAGCCCGGGCCCGCTGCTTGCAGGTCCCCGGGCATTCGGTGAAGACATCTTGCGCGCGCCGGTCCCCCAGCGGTACCGTGCGCTGAGCAGCATCACCAAATACTCCGGCGACTCGAATCCGGCCACGTGGCTGGAAGACTACCGGCTGGCGTGCCTGGCCGGTGGCGCGGACGATGACCTGTTCATCATTCGCAATCTGCCACTCTACCTCGCCGACTCCACCCGCGCATGGTTGCAGCACCTCCCGACAGGGTGCATCCAATGTTGGGCTGATCTGAGGGAGATCTTCGAAGGAAACTTTCAAGGGACCTATGAGCGACCCGGGAACTCGTGGGACCTCCGCAGCTGCAAGCAGAAACCCGACGAGTCGCTGCGAGAGTACATTCGGCGCTTCTCCAGGATGCGCAATTCCCTCCGCAATGTAATCGACGCTGACGCCATCAGCGCGTTCCTGACTGGAACCAGGAACAAGTCGCTGGTCCACAAGTTGGGGCGCAAGTGCCCCTCGACCACCAAGGAACTGCTGGACATCGCCACCAATCACGCCTCCGGGGAGGATGCAGTCGGAGCTCTCTTCGAGCGCCTGGCTGGAAAGGCCAAGAGGACGGACGCGGCTGGCGTCGCGAGCCCGTCTGTCCAGTCGGGAAAGAAGAAGAAGAAGAAGGGCAACCTCCTACGGCAGGAGGCATCCCTCGTGGCAGCCGTTGAGCGCAAGCCCAAGCCGAAGGCCACCAACGAGGCGACGCCCGACCACTTCGAGAAGTTACTTGAGGGACCATGCCCAAACCATCCGTTCCCCGTCAAGCATTTGTACAAGGATTGTGGCCTCATGCGCAAGTTCCTCGCCAGGACACCCAAGAGGCACGACGCGAAGTCGTCCGACCCCAAGGGAGGAGAAGGCGACGGGGAGCCCGATGGTCCATTCCCCGAGACCAACGCGGTTCTTATGATCTTCGGTGGACTAGATTCTTGCCTGCCCAAGCGCCGGCAGAAGGTGGAGCGCCGGGAGGTGTACGCCGTGGAGCCGGCGGCCCCGGAGTTCCTCAAGTGGTCAAACACGGCGGTTACCTTCGACCTCTCCGACCATCCCGACCGAGTCCATCTGCCGGGACGCTACCCACTTGTCGTCGACCCCATCGTTGCGTCGACAAGGCTCACCAAGGTGCTCATGGACGGGGGTAGTGGCCTCAACATCCTCTACGCCGAGACCCTCGACGCCATAGGGATCGACCGCAAGAGAGTCCGACCCACGGGGGCTCCATTCCACGGGATTGTCCCGGGAAAGCAAGTGGTGCCACTCGGGCAGATCGACCTGCTCGTCACCTTCGGTACGCCCGAGAACTTCCGCACCGAGACCCTCACCTTCGAGGTGGCGGATTTTCCCGGGCGCGTATCATGCCGTTCTGGGTCGGCCGTGCTACGCGAAGTTCATGGCCGTCCCGAACTACACCTACCTCAAGCTCAAGATGCCGGGGCCCAAAGGAGTCATCACCGTCAGCACCTCCATACAGAGGGCGTATGAGGTTGACCTCGAGAACTGCAACCTCGCCGCCGCGCTGGCCCACAAGGAGGAGCTGCCGACCGTTAATCTGGTGGAGGAAAGTGACGCGCCGGACACGAAGAAGACGACGGGCTCCTTCGATCCCGACCACGACACCAAGTCGATCCCGCTCAACCCTTCCGACCCCAACAGCAAGGTGCTGCTGATTGGGGCTAAGCTCTCCGACAAATAGGAAAGCGCGCTCGCCGACTTCCTCCTCGCCAACCAGGACATCTTCGCGTGGAAGCCTTCTGACATGCCGGGCATTCCTCGGGAGGTCGTCGAGCACTCCCTCTGCATCAAGCCGGGCTCTCGGCCCGTCAAGCAATATCTCCGCCGCTTTGACAAGGAAAAGCACAAGGCCATCGGTGAGGAAATAGCTAAACTCTTAGCAGCAAGCTTTATTAAGGAAGTGTATCGCCCTGATTGGCTAGCTAATCCTGTACTTGTTCGTAAGAAGAACGGTAAATGGAGAATGTGTGTTGACTATACGAATCTCAATAAGGCACGCCCAAAGGATCCTTTTTCTTTGCCGCGCATCGACCAAATTGTAGACTCGACAGCGGGGTGCGAAACCCTCTGTTTTCTCGACGCTTACTCGGGCTACCACCAAATCCCGATGAAAGAGTCGGATCAACTCGCAACGTCCTTCATAACTCCTTTCGGTGCATACTGCTACGTCACCATGCCCTTCGGACTCAAAAATGCCGGGGCAACGTACCAGCGATGCATGACCAAATGCTTCGGAGACTTAATCGGTGAGGTCGTAGAGGCGTATGTGGACGACATCGTAGTCGAGTCCAAACACACCGACCAGCTAGTTTCCGACCTCACCAAAGTCTTCGACAGACTAAGGGCGAACGGAGTCAAGCTGAACCCGGAGAAATGCGTCTTTGGCGTTCCCAAAGGCATGTTGCTCGGATTTTGTGTGTCCGAGCGAGGTATCGAGGCAAATCCTGACAAGATCGATGCCATCTTCAAGATGGGGCCAATCCAAAACGTCAAGGGAGTCCAGCGAGTCATGGGCTGCCTTGCGGCGCTGAGTCGATTCATCTCACGACTCGGTGAGCGGGGTTTACCTCTGTATCGTCTTCTGAAGAAATCCGATCACTTTGAATGGACCACGGAGGCTCAAACAGCGCTGGATGACCTCAAGTCCGCACTCACCAAGCCACCAATCCTGACCGCCCCGACCACGGGGGAGACACTTTTGCTCTATATATCTGCCACGACGCAGGTGGTGAGCACGGCGCTGGTTGTGGAATGAAATGAACCCGGGCACGCGCTCAAGGTTCAACGGCCTGTGTACTTCATAAGCGAGGTCCTTTACGACACCAAAATGCGCTGGATCCAGATCCAAAAGATGATCTACGCGGTCGTTATCACCAGGCGCAAGCTGCGCTATTACTTCGACGCCCACCACGTGGTCGTCGTGACATTCTTTCCTCTGGGCGAAGTCCTCAGAAACAAGGAGTCGTCTAACAAGATTGCGAAATGGGCGATCGAGCTCCTAGGGCAAGACCTTGAGTTCGTCCCTCAGACAGCGATCAAGTCCCACGCACTCACGGAGTTCATCGCCGAGTGGACCGAGGTCCAGCTCCCGGCCGCTCCGGTCGATCGGGAGTGCTGGAAGATGTACTTCGATGGTTCCCTCACGAAAAAGGGAGCAGGGGGAGGATGGGTACCCGTCTCGCCACTCAAAGTGCGGATGAAATACGCCGTCCGACTCAACTTCCCAGCCTCACACAACGTCGCCGAGTGCGAGGCTCTGGTCAACGGTGTCAAAGCCGCGATCGAGCCCGGCGTCAAGAGGCTGGAGGTCTTCGGGGATTCGCAACTCGTCGTGGACCAGGTCCGTAACGAGTCGAACTGCGTTAACCCGAAGATGGCCGCGTATTGCGCCGAGGTTTGACGTCTTGAGGAGAAGTTCGACGGCTTCGAGATCTCTCACTTGCCACGGTTGCAAAACGAGGCAGCCAACATTTTGGCCAAGCTGGCCTCAAACCGGGAGCCAGTCCCGTCCGGGATCTTCGCCAGCGACCTCAACAAACCCTCCATCAAGGAGTCGCTCGACCGACGAGAGGAGGTCAGAGCAGAGTCGGCTGGCCCGAGCCAGGGTCCGACCCCCGACCCACCTCGCGTCGAGTCGGACGATCGCGCGGCGTTCGTCATCACTTCGATCGACGAGGACGAGGGGGGCCGGGGATCCGAGGCCGACTCCCCGCCAAACGACTGGACGCGGCCATACCTCGACTGCTTGCTAAGGGAATAACTCCCCACAGACTCAACCGAAGCCAAGTGAATTGCCCGTCGAACCAACTCTTTCGTCGTCGCGGGAGGCGAACTCTTCAAAAAGAGTCACTCCGGCGTCCTGCAGCGCTGCATACCGCTTGACCACGGGAGGCAGCTGCTGCGCGACATTCATGAGGGCGCTTGCGGTCACCACGGCGCCCCTCGCAGCCTAGTCAGCAACGCCTTCCATCATGGTTTCTACTGGCCAACGGCGGACGGTGACGCAGAGAAAATAGTGCGCGCCTGCGAAGGGTGTCAGTACTATGCTCGACAGGCCCTGCAGACGATCCTCCTGACCTGGCGTTTTGCCGTCTGGGGGCTCGATCTCATTGGCCCCTTTAAAAAAGCGCCCCGGGGCTACACCCACCTGCTTGTGGCAATTGATAAATTCTCAAAGTGGATTGAGGCTCGACCCCTCGCCATGATGAGATCGGCCCAAGCGGTGACCTTCTTCTGAGACATCATCCATCGATTCGAGGTGCCCAACTCCATCATCACGGACAACGGTTCGCAGTTCACCGGCCAAGAATTCTTGGAGTTCTGCGACGACCACAACATCAGGGTCGACTAGGCAGCTGTGGCGCATCCCCGAACGAACAGGCAGGTCGAACGCGCCAACAGCATGGTCCTGCAAGGACTTAAACCCAGAATCTTCAACAAGTTGAAAGACTGTGCTGGCCGATGGGTGCAGGAGCTCCCCTCTGTGCTTTGGAGTCTGCGAACGACCCCAAGCCGCGCGACCGGTCACACTCCTTTCTTCATGATCTACGGGGCCGAGGCCGACCTCGAATATGGGGCTCCCAGAGTCCAAGCTTTTAGGGAGGAGAACAACAAGCGGTTCCTCGAAGACGCGCTTGACCAAATCGACGAGGATCGGGAAGTCGCGCTCCTGCACGCGACGAAGTACCAGCAAGCACTACGGCGATACCACGGACGGCGAGTCCGTGGGCGAGCTTTTAGTGTGGGCGACCTCGTCCTCCGACTCGTGCAGACCAACAAGGACCGCCACAAGTTGTCACCACCTTGGGAGGGACCCTTCATCGTCTCCGAAGTACTCTGACCCGGCACCTACAAGCTGATGGACTCGGAAGGCCAGCAGATCAAGAACGCGTGGAACATTGAACAGCTACATTGTTTCTACTCTTAACGCTTTCCTTACTCTTTTCCTTTCCCTTACGTGAAACAAGAATGTGCTTTTCCTTTCTTCTCACGCTGAGAGCAGCCGCTTGGTCCGACCCCCCACTCGGGGGCTCCACCCGGCGGGTGTGGTGGCAACACCACGTGAGTCCCAAGTACAGGACAGTGACACCCCAGCGAGAACAACGCAATCTCGTTGGGGACCGAGTCCGACCCCCTGTGCAAAGGATTCGCGCTCCGATCCCTCGATGCACACGTTGTCGCTTTGAGACGACGAGTAATGGATCGCAGCCTCGGGTCCGACTGCCCGGTTCAAAGGCACCTAAAGCCCCAGCGGCTAAGGACGGCCTAAACCAGTATGGTCTCCGAACCAAAATCCTAACACTCGAAGTCAAAAAAGTAATAACTGTGGCACGAATGAGGGATAAAACGAAAAATAACTCAAAAAACATCCATCGCACGTTCTTAACATTTACAGTTATTGTCTATTCTGAAATAAAAAAGACAAAAAGGCCCTCGGGGGCTCGGCCGATTTCACTAATCTCCACTTTCTTCCTCCTCAGCCGACGCGGTGGGACGCGAAAGGAACTCCTCTTTGTACATCTCTAAGAGGCGCTGAGCATGTGGGCGAACCTCCTCCTCGAGCGCTGCCCGCATCTCGGGGGAGGTTCCCTCAACAAAGCCTTGACTCATGCGGTCCACCCCGACCTCGACGTCATAGTGAGAGCGGACGACGGTGAAGGTCAGGTGGATTCCGGTCCCCATTGCCTTCTCTTCCAAAGCTCTCACATGGATCGGCATGTCAAGGACTTGTCGCGCAGATTCGACAGGGTCGCCGGTCACCTCCATCCCCAATTGACTGCACGAGTGAACGAAAGCAAGCCTCAGGTTGTCAAACCGGCCCACTGTCGCCTGCGACTCCATCAGTTCCCTCTCAAGGCGTGGAACAACAAAGGTCGCAAATGAGGAACAAGATCCGAACTCAAAAGAAGACAGCAGTAAGTAGAAGCCACTTACTCTCATTCCAAACACGGAGCATGGTCAATTCGCGAGAGAGATTGTTGGAGGCGGTCTCGGCGACCCCCTTCAGCTCCTGCTCCACTCCGGCCTTACCCACGAGGGTCATAGCCAGCTTCTTCTTGGCTTTTCTCGCTTTCTTCCGCGAATCCCGCGCCAGCCACTCGGCATCCTCAACGCGCTTCTGCAATACAGCTATCTGCCTGAGAAGCTCGGCATGGTCCGCCTCGGCAGCAGCAACTCGTTGAGCTGCGGCGGCAAACTCGGAGGACTGCCGACTGACTATCCGTCAGAACAGCCTGCACTCGAACACAAGAAGAATGAATTGGTTAACAATCGAAGAACAAGCACGCGAAAAAACGAGATGCCAGAAGGAGGGCTGGGCGGTCGTGTTTATACCTCGAAGGGAGACCTCAACGCTCCCAGGGTACCAAGGGACTCTTCCAGGGCATCACGAGCAAAATGCGACCCCTGACGCACGAGTTCGAGCCGGCTCCCAAGCCAGTCCCACGCCTCTTTCTCGACCGAGTTCTGGACAAGGAAGGAGCTACCTCCTGTACCAATCCTGAAGTCGGGGCCCCAGTCAGGTCGGGCCGACGACGACCCCGGCCGCTCGCCATCCCGGAAGCACCCAAAGCTCTCGCCTCCGCTACCGGTCGCCACAAGCCGTGACCTGGTCATCATGCGCGTTTCGACAGCCGTCTCGACGACAGCATGCTCGGCCAGACCTCCGGGATCTGTCGCGGGGCCAGCACGCTCCCGCTCTAAAGAGGGATGTACCGCCGGCACATTAAACGTCTGCGCAGCCGACTCAAGGTCGTCAGACGCCGCCGCCGACTCCGCAGCAATGGTGTCGTTCGGATCTACACCCTCCAGACCGCCGGCCGCTGATGCCAAAGCGCGGGGGTCGACCGTCCCTTCCCCCAAGCCAGACGAAGGGGGCGGGGTCGCCTCACCTTCTCCAAGCTCGGGCACGGGATTGTCAGCGGGATCGTCCTCGAGAAGGAGCACGTCCCACATCTCCTCCGAAAGGCCGCCGGGACCAAACGCACCATCAGCGCCCTCTGGAGCAATAGGCCCCCCGGCGGACCGCCACTGCTTCCCCCTCGTTCGAAATGAACGCGGACCACCCCTCGTTGGTCGAAGTGCTCGGGCAGAGGCGGCTGGGAAGGTGCATGCACCAAACCTGCCTGTCAGAAAAGAAAAAGAGGGCGTCAGCACCGTGTCCGAGTCTGGAAAACACCAAAGAGGATGGTGGGACAACCCCCATAGGGGGAACTTACATAGCTGGGAACGCCCGGCGACGGAAAAGCTCGATGATGACCGTGGATGGGATACTCGAAGTCCACATGACAGAGAGACGATTGCCCGCACGCCTCCGCGAGGCGGGCTCCGACCTCCGAGAAGCTCAACGCCATGTCGGAAACCATGGCAGTTCCCTCCCTGTTGGCCTCCGGGGTCATCTCCCACAGTCGGAGGGAATGCCTCATCAGAGGAAGAACACGGGCGACGTGAAAATGGCCGGTGACCCCGGTCCGCGACACCCCAGAGGCACGCAGCTCTCGAACAGCATTGATCAGGGGTCGGATGTACGCCGTGTCAATGCTCCCTAGGTCCCTCTGCCACGAGGGCACCGCCTTTTCGACATACCGACCGGTAAAAGCCGGAAGCAACCCTCGGGGTCGTTCCGGAGATAAAACCAATTCGGGCGCCACCTGACATTGTTGGACGCCGGAGCCAACCGGATGTAATCCTGCGCCCTGTTCTGTCGAAGACGAATGCTCGCGCACCCGAGAGGCACGTCTGTCGGCGGTCTCCCCCTCTCAATGAGACGGCAATGTCGCACCCGGAAGAAATACTTCCAGAGGCCGAAATGAGGATCAATCCCCAAATAAGCTTCGCACATGGCGACGAAGCCGGCGACATGACCAATCGACTCGCGGTCGAGGTGCTGGAGCTCAATTTGGTAGTAATGGAGGAGGCCACGAAAAAAGGGGTGCGCCGGCATCCCGAATCCGTGACTATGGAAATTAGAGAGGGATAGAACGTACCCATCAGGCGGCTCCGGTACACGATCCCCCTCCGGCATGATCCACTCCAGGGAAGCGCCATTGGACTTCAGAAGCCCTATGGCCACGAGGCCATTCATGGCCCCTGCCCCAATCGCCTAAGCCATCCACGGTGCCCTCGCGGTCGCCATGGATTCGGGTCGACGAAGAAGGGGAGACGGCGGCGAGAGCGCCACGTCAAGAACGAAGCAAAGGAAGAAATCCCCTGGCGACGAATTCGGCGCGGAAGATGACAGCGGAGTGAGGCGCAGAAGGAGCGCGGCGAATCGCGGCGGTGCGGAAAGCAATCTGCGGGAGATTCACGGCGGATTGCGGCAGATTGGAACAGAAGGCGCAACTGTAGCGCGAAGAATGGGGAGAAATGGTGAGTGTGGGAAGGCGCAAAGCCAGGTACGGCCGTTCTCTTTTATAGCCCCTGAACCGCCGCGGCGTCCCATGACCCGTCGCGTCTCTTCAAATTCCCGCCTCGTGCGCCGTGTTTGTTGTCCTCTCTCTCTCTTCTACCTTCTCGCAGAAGCCAGGGCAACCCACGCATCGCCGGACCGGCGTCCCAAGATTCGCGCCCATCGAACGGCCACGGAGGCGTCCCTTGGGCTCCACAGAGCGTGACGGGCCTAACTGGTTAGGAAAGCAAGATACGGCCCACAGGTAAAGTTGGCTACGGGCTGAAAACGCCCCGACGGCCCATTTCCGGCCCAAGAGTGCAAAGACTGGCCCTCTAAGAGGGTTCGACAGTCGCTCTAGGCAACACTAGAGTGAGGGGCGACCAAAGAGGGGTCCTAGCGGCCAGTACCTAGACGCGCGGAGCGTCACGGCCCTCTGTCGGTTGCGTCCGAGTCCTGATGGAGAGTCGGACCAAGGTTTTCCCATCGAGGGGAGGCAACGAAGCCCCCAAGACCGATCGAAAGGACTCGGGAACTAGTTGGACTGACCCCATGGATCATATGAAGTCAACCCCAGCTAGTCTCTATTGGATCCCCGCAAAGGGCAAGCCAGGGCTTCACTCGAACTCACCCGCTAGCAACTCGACCGGGCACCCGCAGTCGAACCATCGAGGAACGGACGGGACGGCTCAGCACCCCTATCACAACGCAATGATACGCGGGGGAAGATGAACAAAAGATGAAACGACCCTCTGCTAGATCCCGTAACGAACGGGGACTCGGGGGCTCGCATTCGCAAGTCGGGCCAACAGCGTAGCCTCGGATAGTAAAGAGGAAACTTTTCTTATCTCACAAAACACGCAAAAACACAAACGACCCCCAAACACCTAATAGTGATCGAGGGGGGAAGGATCCCCCTTTACAAAATACAAACGAACTCGCCCTCGGGAGCACGCGCCGCGGAGACCACCACCAGCTCGCATCGAAGAGCTGGTCCCTTGCACGGCTCGCAAACGGCCGGCCGTCCCAAGGACGGAGCCGACCCCGCGACAGTCGCCTCGGGTGCGATTCCCGATCCGGCCCTCGTTCTTCCACAATATGGAGGAACAAGGGCTCGGGTTGCGCAGGACTCGACCTCGAGGGTGACCGGAGCGGGCGCCGTCGCTCCTAGCAGCCTCGGGTGCGACTTCGGGTCCGGCTTACCTCGCCCCTCATGAGGATAGGACGACAGGCCGGGAAAGGTTTACCTCGACGGTGAGCAATCCCACCGCCGCCCCCATCACCCGAGGCATCGCCCACGGCTCCGGGAGAGATGCGAATCGGGGGCTCGACCTCGAGGAACAGCGTCACAGGAAGGATAGCGTCGAACAGGGCAAGCGCCTCGTGCAGAACCAAACGAGGGTGAACCACGCCTCCATCTGAAATGGAGGTCGAGGGGCGAGCCACGGATGAGAAAACGCGCTCTCCGAAGCGGCCCGCCCAAAGCAAGCGTCGCGGACTCACCACTCGGCCATCAGCCATGGCGAGGCACGGTGAGAGTAAGCGAGGAAAACCGCTCCATTTATAGGGGAGCTGCGAGGATGGCTGGGGGCGGAGAGAGCGTAAAAAGGCGCGAAAGCTTGGAACAAGGATCACGGGCTGCGAAAGCCTGCCAAGATTCCCGGACCCTGGCAGGCCCTCCAAAAAGAAGACAAAGGCGCGAAGCCTCGCGCAGCAAACAGAACCCTCGTGACCAATCCCTCGTCGAGACATTGACGCATTTGCCCGGACGAACGGAAGTAAAAAAAGCCCGACTCAAAGCCTGAATGCGAGTAAACCACTCCCATCCAGGCTCGGGGGCTACACCCGGCGGGTGCGCTCGCGCGCACCCCCCAGATACCTACTCGACAGCCGGGCCGAAGGCGAAAATCGTCGGAGGCGGGGGGAGCCCCGCGCACAACGCCAAAGCGTTCCGCGCAGGACTCGGGGGCTACTGTCGGGTACCCAAAACCAGGTACCCGCGATTACCCACATAACCTCGCAATCATGCCCAAATGACTAAGGACTGGGCCAGAGGCCGTGGCTGTCTCCGCAGACACCAAGGTAAAAGCCCAGCCCACGATGCGCGACACGGCCCGCAGCTGGAGAGGCCGCACGGGCAAAGAAAGGCCCGACTCCTCGACCGACCTCCCGACCCCCGGGGGTCGGAGAAAAACTCCGCCTCGGCCGACCCCGGGCGTCCGACCCTGGCCTCCGACCGAAGGGGTCGGACTACCGAAGTCGGAGCTTGGCCGGTGGAGCGCATTTAATGGGCCGCAAGTGGGCGTCCTTCGGCACTGTCCGAAGACGTGAACCGCAAGCCCCGCACGTTCAGCAGGAACGGTTGACAGTGGTCAAGCCGTCTCGCCACGCGGTAACAGTGCGAGCCGTATAGGAACAGGGTCGCACAGTGCTCAAACAGGACGCGGACATCCCCGCCGCAGTTGAACTGTAGCCGCCGCCGCCGCCCACGCCCGGAGGAGAAGGCGTCGAGGACGGACGCGCCCTTCCCTGCTGAGCCGCCTACCTACATTATGCTGCTTATCAATTTTCTTACTTTCTTTTTCTTTTTTCCTCCATCATTATAACAGTCAAACTCTCCCTTGACAGATAAAAGGGAGAGCTTGACTCGCGGCTGGGGGACCGCATTCTCATTTTTCCATTACACACACACTCGCTTTGGCCTTGCGACGCACGCAAGGACGAACTCCACGAACACTCAGAGACTTGGGAGCTTCTCCCTCTCTCGCAAGAGCTTGTAACCCCTACTACGAGCAACGCGAACCGAACCAACTCACTGGACGTAGGGCCTCGATCGCCCGAACCAGTATAATCTCTTGTGTCTCCCTCATTCCCTTCAACCAACCATAGCGCGTAGTCTAAATTCACTCGTCGGCCAGATTTCTCAACGCCGACAAGCACAGGGCGCTCCTGCGTGTGGTTGGCAGTGGCGGATCCAGGATTCTTTCGCTGGGTGTGCATTCAAAATATTTAGAACATAAATTCGGTACAGAAATATGAAATTTCACAAAGTATAGTCTGAAGTCGGTTATTATTTTGAATAGTGTGGACTTGATACAAGCTTTTAAAAAATTAAAGTACTCCATTACAACACTAATCTATCTCACTCGACATTGTGACTATACAATAATTCAACAACTTATCACCTATTCCATTTCTCAACTTATATTTCACTAGATCCATTGCAGAAAAATACTCAACGATAATTTTAGAAGCAAGTAAACCAAGTCTTAAATGACATGCTTATTTGTCCCATTAAGCCTAATAGAAAGCGCACACAGATTGTTTATTCAATCAGAGAAACCGAAACCTAACTACTGACCAGTACTTAGAAGCAAATAAGCAATTGATGGTATTCTGTTCATGGCGGCAATTTCTGGTTAGGAGCTTAGGAATATGAAGATTGGACCAGAATGGTATGATACAATGAATCGTGTCCACTAATTGGGAGATTAGTGCCATTACTTGATTAGGGGTCTAGCTTGGGAGCTAGCGACCTACTTGCCGTGTGCAGCTACCTTTCATCGATTCGTCTACGGGGATGAGCTTTCCGCTGCGATCCCATTCCCGCAAGGCCGAGCCGCCAAGCAGAGCGCCGTGGCACCATCCACGAACGCACAACGTCGAAGGGATCAAGAAAAACTGTTTCCTAGCTTCGATGGATGGGGAAACCATCTCCTGAGCACCTTGACGTACAGCTGGGCTTTGCCTTTTGGGCCATTAGCAAACTAATCAAAAAAAATTAGGGCCAAAATCCGGGGTAGTCCCAGGCCCACCTGGACTATCCCTTGGATCCGCCCCTGGTGGTTGGATTCTGCAGCCTGATATGTTGGTGAACGGGACAAATAATCCTTCAAATCAATTTTTTACATTCCTTACATGTAAGGTTATTTGATTATTTCCAGTGGCGTGAATTTCATCTGATAGCTTCATGTGCACTTAATAACTTGAAAATATTACTAATATGTTAAAACAATGTTGTTTTACCTAGTTTCTTCATGGTCTCTTTTGTAACTTAACCAACCAAATAAAAAAATGGAAGATGTGCTTGAAATATTACTAATCTATGCAGAGGATGAAATATTAATTGAATATTTTCTTTTAAAAAAATAAAACATTTTTTCTTTAAGACTTGGGGCATGCTTTTAATGAGTAATCTTTTCCTTGCAGTATTTTTTTTCAAGAACGTTCCTTATACTCAAAATGGGTTGCAAAACGTCTAAAACACTCTCCAACCCATCACCCTAAAGCAGCATTCATTATTGGCTTGATACAGCCGGCAACCAACAAATGAAGCACGCCACGGACGCGACCCACACGCTCGCGCCCTCTTCCCCCTTCCTCCTCCGACGGGCACGCTGTGGCAGGGGCGGAGCAGGGGCTGCGGCTGCGGGCACGGAAAGCTATGGAGGGCGGGCGCGGTGGAGCAGAGCGGGCGCGACGGCAGGGCGGGCACGGAGCCGGAGCTGGGCAGGAGCGCGGCGGGGGCGGGAGCACGGCGGGGGGGGGGGGGGGGGGGGGGGGGGGGGGCGAGGCGAAGCAGGCGGAGCACAACTGCAGCGAGCGGCCGAGCGGGCGGACTCCATGAACGACGAAGGGAGCTCGCTCTCCATGAACATCGACGGAATCGAGGTCCTAGCTGCCGGAATCGAGGTCCACATCAACCAAATCAAGGTCCCTGCCACCATAATCAGGGCGTCGATTCCGCGGCGAGGAAGTCGATGCCGCGGCCAGGGCATCGATTCCGCAGCGAGGGCGGCGAACGGGGTGGCGAGCAGTAGTCCTCCCCAATCCCCACCGCCTCCTCCTCTTCTTCCACGACGCGCGGGCACCGCGGCGGAGCAGCTCGAGGCAGAGGGCGGCGTCGACGAAGCCCTGCCCGCCCGTCACCGCGAACCTCACGCCCTCGATGGACGGCGAGCTCTGCAGCCTCGTGAAGGTCTCCGCCCCGGTGCCCCCCGCCTCGCCGCGCTCCTGCCCGTGGTGGCGCTCCTTCTACGCGGCGCCCTCCGCCTTCTTCCTCACCTGGCTCGGCTCCTTCAATCTCCTCCTCCTCGCGGCGCGACGGCGGAGCCGGGGGCAGGGCACGACGGCGGAGGGCGTCGACGGCAGCGGTGAATCCAATTTCGGACTGCCGTTGGAGATAGCAGTTGGGTGGTTCTCTTTCACCTTTTCAACCATCCATACACTCCTTTTAGTCTTCCATATGGGTATACAGCGTTGGAGTCAGTCTTATGCTATATTGGATCGGGCTCAAAGCCCAATTTTTGATGGTGTAGGTATTCATATGCTGCTAGCCAAACAAGTTTCCCTCTAAAAGGAGAGATGGAAGTATTTTCGCCTGATCCATGCGAGGTAGATAAGGAGTTATATGGCTGCCAAGATAGTGACCTCTTTTGACAATCCTGTAAGTCAAAATTCTTGGTTAGCAAGCTGGAGAAACTAGTGGAATATATCTTATATAAAAATTCAATGTGACGATGGCACGTCACTTTATGACCTCAGCTTAGTACTTATGAACCTATACTTGTCATTTTTCCTTTGGTTGGATATGTTATAAAAGAGATACATATTGCAAAACATGATAGAATGACACGTAAAACGGTGGCCACAACACGTAAAAACACGATACATACTGTTTATCAGATTACATGTAAAACACGATACATATTGCAAAACATGATAGAATGACACGTAAAACGCGTAAAACACATATATTCAGGGACGATCAGTTATTCACTTTTATTTTATTCAGACAACACTACGATCGCCCCTGACAGTGACACACCAATCCCACATAAACACGATACATATTTCTTTTACCGGATTATTACTGCTGGAGCATTGCCATGGCCTTCAGTTTGAGTTTGTCCTTGTTTGCAGTGAAGTAGCCTAGCAGATGCTCTCTGCTCGGCAAGCACGGCTTGACAGCTTCATTAGAGGTATACTCCCCAGCCCAGCGGCGGAGTGCAGGGCACTCGTCACCCATCAGGCTCACTCCAGTCGCCTCCTCAAGAACGCCAAGCCAATGAGCCAAGGAACTGAGGGCAATGTCTAGGTAGCCGGCGGAGTCGCCACCGAAGAACCTGTTGCCACCAAGCTGCGCCTCCAGGAGCGCCAGGTTCTCCTTCGTCTCCTTCAGGAACCCCTTCTGTAGCTCACCCTCCGTCCACAGCGACAGCCACAACGGCTTCCCACACTGCTTATTACGAAGACATATGTTCAGAGAAAATTCAGACTTGAATCAGAAAGTGCATATGCATGGATTGATGTACACGGACGATCACCTTCTGGTCCATGAAATGAGCCCAGAAACGAGCGGTGGCGCGGTCGTAGGGGTCGCTGGGGAGGAGAGGAGGTCCCTCGAAGGTCTCATCAATATACTCTGCTATGATGAGAGACTCGCAGATTGTTTGGTCACCATGCAGGAGCACGGGGACCTTCTTGTGGATGGGGTTGTGCTTCAGCAGCAGCTCGCTCTTGTTTTCTATGTCTTCCTGGATGAACTCGTACGGAACACCCTTGAGGCGCAGGGCTGCCTCGGCACGGTGCACGAAGGGGCTGCCGAAAGTGCCGATGAGCTTAACCGGTGGCGACATTTTTAGTCTGCTTTGTATAGCTACTTCTGCGTGCTCCTATCTTCTGTAAACGTTCCCTATTTATAGGCATAGTCAAGCCTTGTTAGCAGCATTAACAATGTGGAACATTTCTCTGCTTCTTCTCCAAGAATGATCGAGCTCTATAACTCTATTGTATCCTTTGGTCAAAATCGTCTTACCTGTCAGAACTAAGCAGCTAGCTAGATTGCTTCGGGCCAAAGGTCGGATTAGTTTATAAAGAAAAAACTGCACCAAAGTCTGATAAACATCATTGAATTAAGAGGAGATCGGAAGTTTCATGTTCCAAGCAGTCAAACCTAAATATTTTGGTTGTGGAGACCTTTAAATATCTATTATATATATAATTGAACAAGAAAATGAGCCACCACGTTCGCTCTAAAATGCTAGAAATTCTCACGTTAATCCGAGAAAATAAGAAGAAAAAAATTACCCACCACTGCCATTGTAAAACAATTAGTCACAAAACCCCCTATAAATATTTATAAAATAGATACATTCAAAATAATAAAAAATATGCAAAAATACCCTTTACCCTATTTCTAAATTACCCACCATTCTATTATGAGCTCAAAAAATATCTAAATTCCGAATAATAAAAAATAGAAAAAAATACCCTTCACTCCTATTTCTAAATTACCCACCATGCCATTGTGAGCCCCAAAAATGGCAAAATTCGGAATAATAAAAAATAGGCAAAATACCCTTCATACTTATTTCTAAATTACTCACCATGCCATTATAAGTAAAATAAATAGCTTAAAGTATCCTTAATATCTATTTCTAATTCCACAAAATCATTCATAAGTCCAAAAATAGCTAAATTTTAAATAAGAAAAAATATTAAATAGATGTTTATGTTAACATTTCAAACACAATTGAACATATGTCAAATTAAAAATTAAAATCATATGAACGTAACATATAATTCCTCTTTAAATTGTTGGGTAGATACACCTTAATAGGTCCAAAGCTTTGCTTGGCCCAGAAACATAAATTACAGTGGATCATGTTATGTATCCTATTTTGTTAAAACAAATTTGAAAAAGAAGCAGTCCAAGAGGAAAGAATGCTGATGGAAGAACAATAGATCATAATCAGCAGAAGGGGTGTGACGAAACAAATTACGAAAAAAGGTGTGATTTCTGTATTATTAAAATTGCATAGAAAAGCATCAATTCTATTCTACTTGCTTGGTTTAATATAGGATGCAGATATGTTATGATTGACATAATCTACAAATATTAGTGATAAGAAAATATCATCACACACTGAAATTGACAAATTCGATGAGAAATTTCTCAAATCAATTGAAACTATGTTAGAAATACTATAAAAAATAAATTTAAATTTTTAAAATAATGTGAAAATACTTTAAATAGTTTAACAAGTCTAGCCGCGCAAATGCGCGGGCAAGCATACTAGTTTGAATCGGATTATACATGAACAAATAATATGCATGAATGGATTTTGTATTTTTATAGTAGCAGGCAGAAAAACTAAAAAAAAGATTTTACATTAGCTAGGTTACCAAATATTACAATAGCCACCAATGGGTTTTCTTTCTTTCTTTTTCTTCAACAATGGTTAAAGTTGCATTCTCAAAAAGATATATGTCCAAAACGAGTGTATCGTCCCGGTGAATATAAACAAATAATGCAAGGATAATGACTAGGTTTTGTTCCGTCGGCAACCCAAGAGTTGTCGTGCACATCTGTATTTTAATCTTTGTAGCCTGCTTGCTCCTTTTTAATGAATGGCAGTGCTCCTGCCTCTTTTCCAAAAAAAAAAAATGACTAGGTTTGACATTTCACTCTGTTTGTAAGCAAAGAACCTCTAGGTCAAAAATCTTGATTCGCAAGCAAAACACAAATGCGTGCTTAACTCCCAAGAATTTCAAGATGTGGAATTTAATGGTACATAGAGTGTATTTTATGCCCGTGTATTTCAATGATCTTGACCAACTCGCAATGTTATGATGCCCATGTTTGGCTTCTGTGGACATGATTTCAGTTTGTTATAAAAAAAAAGTTTTGCACAGCTCGTTATTCGGTGACACCCTCGTTCTCATCTAGTATTATCAAATCTGCCACCAGATCTAAGAGGGGTCGTCGGCGGCAGATAGCAACCGGCATGTTGCCGGTCTGCGATGGTGACCTGAAAGGAGCTGTGCGAACTAGAGCGACGCGACATCCTAGACCTGTATATGGAGCTCTCATGCGTTTTGCGGAGGAAATCGATCCTTTCCTGTGGAACTGTAAGCTGTGTTCTCAGTTCCAAATGCTAAATTAGTCAAGCAAAACAGGGGTGTGACCTCCTTTTGAAAGTCATTAGATAAATCTCAAATCCAAACGGTGCATCTATATATGTGTGCAGTTGCAAACCCACACCCGCATTTCGACCGCTTAGCACCCTTACACTGAAAGAAGAAATAAATCAAGACAGAAACATCTGGATCCCCACAAAATTCATCTCTGTGAGACAAGCACATATCCATCTGGTCACATCATCTATGTTATTCCTCCACAATCCACACTTGATCCTCACTGCTGCAACATCGCCTTGACGGCAGATGTGTACCTCTCCTTGTTCTTGGTGAAGTAGGCGAGGAGCTGGTCTCTGTCCGGCATGCACGGCTTCAAAGCTTCGTTGGAAACGTAGTCCCTTGCCCACTGGCTTAGAGCAGGGTAGTCGTCGTCGTTGATCAAGGACACTCCCATCAACTCCTCAATCGCGATGCGCGTGGGACCTAACGTGCAGGCCGCTATGTCGAGGTAGCCGGGTGCATCGCCATTGAAGAACTTCTTTCCCTTGAGCTGCGCCTCCAGAAGCGGCAGGAGTTCATTGGCCTCCTTCACGAACCCGTCTCGCAGCTCTCCTTCTTCTAGCCAGTGCGCCATAAAGAACGGCTTGGTGAACTGTTGCAGCAGAGTTACCGAGTTAGCAGAACTGAATTGCATATCTTCATAACAATATTTGAGAATAATTGTATACGAAAGAGTGGTAGCATGTAGTACCTTGTTGTCGATGAAGTGAGCCCAGAAACGGGCCATGGCGCGGTCGTAGGGGTCGGCCGGCAAGAGTGGCGGCCCGTCGAAGACCTCGTCGACATACTCGGCGATGACGAGGGACTCGCTGATGGCCCGGTCGCCATGGATGAGCACGGGCACCTTCTTATGGACAGGGTTGAGCTGCAGCAGCAGCTCGCTCTTGGTGTTGAACAGATCTTCCAACAGCAGCTCGTAAGGCACTCCCTTGAGGCACAGGGCCGCCTCGGCGCGGTGCGCGAATGGGCTGCCGAAGAAGCCGATGAGCTTGACCCGTGAAGACATATCCTTTGCTACCTAACTGGATTTTGCTGTTTGTTATCTTGGCCAAACTATAACAAAAGCTATTTCTATTTATAGGTGGCCAAACTATAACAAAAGCTATTTCTATTTATAGGAACGCCAACGCTCGGTGTTCCGAGTGGCCAGAGCAGAGGCTCCAGGGGCGTTGCCCCTGTCGGCCCGGGCTCGAGCCGCGGCACCCGCGCGGTACTGTAGCTCGCTACAGTGCCGCGCATGTGTACTGTAGCGAGAGCTGCAGTGCATAAAAAAAATCCCCTCGCCTTCCCTGGGTCAAAGCACATGGTAAAGACTCGCGCCGAAGCTCACAACGGCCAGCTGAGTCCCTGTGTAGGATCGGGGAGGGGGTTCGGGGGTTTTCTCGGCCTGCGTGAGAGACTATTCTCCTTAAGCAAATGCCGTCGGGGGCGGTCTTACCCCCGGCAGGTCGAGTTTTTTTTTATTTATAGGAACAACGTATCAAGAAGGGCGCGTCTAAATTTCAATCGCTTGAAATTAGGGGGTTGTTTCAAGCGACAACAGTAACCATAGGATTCAGATCCAGCGGCCAGAATAGTTTGTAGTTGTTTTCTATCTCAGTTAGCTTATCGGGTCCGCCTTTGAGTCCGGTAAGGACTTGAGCAGCCTTAATGGGCGCGCAAGTAGACCCGTTAACATGTAACTGCACTTCGATAGACCTGCACCTGAAGCCCAGTAACAAATAGCTCAAATACAAGATTGTTTCGAACCTAAAAATGAATTAACATTAGGCCAACTGAGAGTTCTAACAAGACTACTGAAAATATGCACACACAAAAAATTCAGAAGTACAAATTATAAATCGAAAACAAATTTATTACTTACAAAATGTGGCTGAAAACAGTGCGGACAAGAAAGAACACATGAGGAGATGGGCTAGCTAAATCAACAAACATAAAGTTGTGAGAATTAAGGAATAGAAGTTTGTTTGATTACTAGCCAAGTCTCTTTTTTCTTTTCTTCATTTTTCTGAAAAAAAAAAGTTGGTGCCCTACATTTTGTTTTGCTCAAAAGTTTGGCATCCTCCTCTTCAAAATCTGGATCATGTCCCTGTATTTTGATTGACATGAAGTGAGTATCAGCAGCATATATAGAGCATCATATATAGACTGACTAATATGCAAATCTGCACAAGTGACGAATACATATGTCCAGAATGAGTTGCAGCATGCATGCATGTGCAATTAGCTTGAAAAGTCTACAGAGTTTGACTAGGACACATCAAGCAAAAGCAGCATGCTAGGAGCTGCAGTAACAATTGAATACCTTTTCAATGATCGAAACAAAACAAGTACAAATTACTTGTGGATGCTGGACAGAAGTCCGTAACAATATGGACCATGACAAAACAATCTGTCATCACACATTGTTTTAGGAGTAATCCATACACCAAGAAGCAACTGATATTAATATGAATTTATTGAGTAGTCATAAACTTAGGAATTGAAACATCTAACTTGACATCTAGGACAGATAACTAAAATTCTGACATATGTCCAGAAAATTACAAATATTTTTGGTACAGATGTACAATACATTATGAAAAATAAGAAAATTGCACTTTCAATGTGATAAAGTTGCATGGACAAATATTTGCAATTACTAGTTAGTCAACCAGCAATTACTATTTAGTCACACTGCAATTGCTAGTCATACAATTTACCTTGTTCATAGTAGATGTCGCCCCTTTTCTGTTACTAAGATCCTTTTGATCTACACTTATTTCATCGCCTTGTTAATCGGCGACGTCTAACGACGGCTCTGGCTTCCAAGCATGCGGTTCGGCGACCGTGTATACGGCCACCTATGTCCCACCTATATAACCTTCGTAGACGACCAAACTCACGAGCTTCAGCTTTTAATCCCTTGAGGCCTCAAGTATCAGCTGCGGTAGCATGCCTAGCTGATACAGGCAGTAGTTGTGTGAGTCACCACCAGAAAAGCTGGAAACAGCAACAAAACTACAACAGGTGGCAAGTAGACATTTGCCCACATGTATACTATAGAATTGCACAAAATATACTATGCAATTAGACATTAATCCACCTGTAATTCCATATGCAAATATATATATATCTCAATCAAATACAACATAATGGATGAATAGAGTAGGCAGAGAGATAAATATCAGCATATGCCATATACCTTCATGTACATTGTAGAGGTAAAATTTATATTGCCAAGTAGTATGTCCTTAAAAATGAATCTTACTAGATAATATGTGAGAAGAAAACAAGGCACCCATTTTTTTCTACAGTAATGACAAGTACACAATTGACATGATTAGGACACAACAGCATAAACCCTGACAAATTAGCAGTATGCATTTACAAGTATTCATTTGTTTCACTAATCTAAGTTTGCTTCAATTCGTAATTGTCGATAAATTTTAATGTGCACAATACACAATTTGATGGCATCCAAGTAGACACTATAGAGTTCAGTTCATTCATTAAATGCATATACATTTACTAATCTCAACTTCATTATTTG
The DNA here is from genome assembly GCA_007726485.1 of Eragrostis curvula. Taxonomy (NCBI): domain Eukaryota; kingdom Viridiplantae; phylum Streptophyta; class Magnoliopsida; order Poales; family Poaceae; genus Eragrostis; species Eragrostis curvula. The sequence goes on from CM017441.1 coordinate 20,677,571, forward strand.
CACTTACTCTACTATATAATTGCGCAAACTATTTTATGCAATTGAATATTTACGAGCTTGCAATTGCAGTAAATTATTTAGGTACCTCAAAAAAATTGATACCAAATCACAAATATAGAGTAGTCATATGACCAACTAAAGATAAGACATTTCTTCAATTGCAATTGCACAAAATTCAGAAAAGTACATATCGGCGTATACATACGTGAATGATGTTGGAGAAGGTCAATATCAGAAAGAGCCTGCAAATCAGGTACTTCAAAATTGAGTTACACTTATCAAAATAGCAATTTGCATATTAAGCTGCTTGCAATTACACATACTAAAACAAGTAATTAACAAGGGTGTGTGTTGTTATTTTGGAGCCACTTACAATTCAAAGTACACAGAGGTTCATTGATATAAATCAGGGACAGGTACACAGAGGTGCAACAAATAATTCATCTATATTGTTCTTCGAACAAATACACTTACATGGTGTAACACATTGAAGCTGTAAAAAGGTATCTTTCATCAAGATCATCATCTGAAGGTGGGTTCTGCCAAAAATAAATGGTGGAATATTATGCATTGAACATAAATAATCATATCAAAGCAAAAAATGTACACAAAAGATTATGTAAAGCATTACATTGATATTTTCTGCATAAGAACATAGTCAACCTTAGGATGATATGATCAACAGATAAAACACTTCAGCTACTGACCAAGTAAACATAAAAAGTCACCAAGAGATTGTAGAAATAGATGATTAATTTGGTGCACTAAAAAAACAGCCGCATGAAAGATAAATATGATATGATCAACAGATCACACATTTCAGCAAGCAAGCAGGTAGCTAGCAATAGGTAGCACAACTTGTGTTATGCATCTGATAGTCTACAGAACGAAAAACATGTTGATCTCCCTGTTCTAGAAAACGTACCAATAAATAAACTTCTCTCAGTGTAGGAGAAAAGGGAAAAGGAAGCTAAGATGCATCCCAAACCATGTATTCTTGCAAATATTAGTTTACCCTGTTGCTTCACAGGTGCAAGCCGACAAGTAAAAAACATTACAGATAATACTCAAAGCATTGATGACTTCACTCTCCACAAGCACTAAAGCCCAAATAATATGCTATAGGCAGCATGCAAAAGAGTTTTTCTAACTAAATAAATAGACCAAAGCTTGATCCAAAAAAAAAAAAGATGAAAGCTTTGTTAACTGATGTTGCACACGGGACTATCAGGCATAAGAAAATTAACGAGAGCTGTAGATTAGTAAGTTAAGGCAAGCAAAGTTTAGTTCTAAAGGCGGGCAACAGATCATTGCGAGAATCAATTTCTTATGAGGCATGGGCACTGAGAAGAAACAAAGACAACTCAAAGAGCACACTTACTACAATAGAAAAAATAAAATAAAACCACAATTCTTAAGCATGAGAGCAACGGGCCATGATAAACTAGGAATTTTGTAACCAGGCATACGGAGAGATGCACTAGGCATACGGAGAGATGCTACAGGCAACATTGAAAAAATAAATAAAGCTTTTTCTGCTAGAGCCTACATTTGGTTCCTTCAGACATGTGCAAGAAATATTCTCACCGTTGTGACCAAGTGCAGGAGCATGTTACATCTTATCTTCTACTGAACCAAAACTGAAATCTCAACGATCTGCTTGTGGCGTGATTCTTCAGACATGCATGGATGAATGCTTTAGCGCAACAATAGAGCAGAGCGTGAAGGGAGTCACCAATCCAAAGCAGCAAGAATGCCAAGCAACAACAATCAGAGTAACCCAAGTACCCAGCCAACGAAATCAAAAATCTGCTCTTGCTAAAGCCTGACACAAACTAGCCTAAAGAAAATTGAGCTGCAATACTGTATGCCATGAGAACAGAGCAACACGACAAGAACAGCAGTCGGCGACACCAAATAAAATTAGTCACAAGTTTCTTAGGATGGATTTCACATTCACAAAAAATATTTTTACCAAATTGACATAAGGACAGAAAAGTGTAAATATTGAAAGAAAATCAAAGTGACATATGGGCAAAAGTTACGATATCATGCAAAATATTGAAAGGCTAGAAAAGGGATTATGTAAGTCATATGAACAAATTCAAATTAGATCATGAACTCTTTTCAAGCTATAAGAAAATTAGAATGCAAGATCCATTATGACAGTAATCTTTAAGTTAAAAAAATGTATCACAATAATATATCACATCACACTAATCTTACAGTCAGATTACACTAATATTACACCCATACCATCCTGTAATTCAATCTAATCGAAGCTGTAATTATAGGAATAGGATTTTTTCCATATTCAAATTTTAGTTACTTTTCATATAAACTGGTGTCCAATTGACACATGAATTACTAATTGAAGCCACGGAGGAACTGAACAAAAGAGAAATTGAGAAACAAATGTGAAAGATGAACAATCTTGGTTGTGTTGACGTTCTGACGAACAAAAGGGTGTGTTTGTTACTATAATAGTTCCAGAAAGGTGATGTATAAATATTAAAGCAAGGATAAAAACTTGCAGCTGCTATACTAGCTTCTCACTATCTCTGGCAGCCAGATATAGAAATATAATTAAAACAGGTTTATGAGGCAAATCTTCCTCACAAGAGCATGTTCAAGGCAAACATGCTTCACAGGTCACTAAAGAAAAGGTTGAGTAATGTTTATGACCTACAAATAGTAGTAGATATAAACAAGTATCAACAAACTGAAGCTGGATGGATGAGGTAAAGAGTTCAAGCACCAATATAACATTAAAATACAAAGAGGTGTGGTATTACTCAGTTAACTGAATATTGCCGCTACATACAAAACAAACAGCTATTTGAGCAATCAAAAGTATTTGGATGCATTACATATACACTGGGTTATCATACATATCTGCACTCATGAAAATCACATAGGGCAACCCATCGAACTAAATTAATATAGACAGAAGATAGGAGCCTGTACATGTGCTTCAAAGGTTCTGTTCACAAATGCTGATAAATTTTATTATGCACAAAATTTGATGTCAGTGCAACTGATAACAAAACATTGAGCATTTTAATAGTAGTCGATACCTGTTATAATTGAACTAACAATGGGCTATTTATGGGGCTGGACACGAATAAATGATTCCACACCGGATGAAACTGTTGTAATTGAACTAACAATTGCCTATTTAAATAGAAGTGGCTTATACCAGTTACCAGACCCACGAACAGCAACGAACAAGATTATTTTGCTACAGGAGCAAAGCAATTGGCTAAGGAGATTCACTCTTAAGTGACAAGAGTGAAGCAAACCAACTAGCTAAGCACTAATCTGCAGAATCAGTCAGACAAATAGAGGGTGGAAGTAGCATACCCAATACTTAATGGAAACAAACATGGAAACAAAGCTTACCGGTGACAGCGGCCATGAATCACCTCTGCTCCATGGAATCGAGGAACATGCTGAAAGGAATCGAGAAACTCATATCATAATATGATGAAATGAAGAGGAAAGGAGGACACGCTGAAGACAAGCACAAAAAACAGAGCTCACCATTGAGAATCGATCACTGCAGAACCTCTGCCCGGCGATCGCCTCTGCGCCCCTGATTGCCGATGAAATCGCCCTTTCTCTCTCTAGTCAGAAGCCAAAAGCACTATCTCAGGTGAGTCAGAAATGATGAGCCCAAAATAACTGGATAAGATAAATGTGTTACGATCTTGATCCACTAACAAAGACGGACCTGATATTCTCTAATGGATAAGGACCACACAAATCGCGTGATGCATTGTATGATCGGACGAAGGATTGGTCGACTAAAACAAACAACAATTTTCAGTCACCTATAACAGAGAAAATTGACTCATATAATCTATGTACTCCTTAAAATTGACTTATATAAAATTGGATTTATATAATTGCATATTCTGGGCTTCAAAATTACTAGTAAATTACATGTGTAATTAACGAATATCTTAAAGCAATTGCATGTATATAAGAAGTATAACACCACATATGACAGAGACAAATTGGACCAAGACACTTCTTTCGAAAAAATGCTAGAGGTCATAGATACTTTTCCTACAGCAGCTCAAGGCTGCAACAATAACATCAACACTAGAGAAACTACATCCACAGTCCATTTAATACCCAGAAAAAAAAATCTGATCACTCGTTGAAGGTAATGCTAATGGAGTAACCAAATTAGTACCAAGAGGTATGTATAACTGAAGCTATCAGGCTATTAAATCACAAGCAGCAGAAATTTACGTTTTGCTAAGACCAACTCACGCTAGCCTACATTCAACCTGCCCATAATCCTATGTATTTTCGATTCAACCAAACAGCACTCTAATCCAACTGAAATCAATTTCAGGCATAATGGCATTTCGATTCAACAATTTTAATGAACCTAACCCTAACCCTAGCTACTTAAACCAGAGACATGAGCCTAATTAGAAGCAGAGGAAGCAACATTCACTAACCATCGTTGCGCCTTAGATACAAACCACGTCGAAGAAGAACACCGAGCAACGTCAAATCACTTGGAAGTCGTCGTCACAAGTCATCGCCCAAACTGAAACATCAAACTCCACAAAAACAACAAAACGGGAACTCGGTGAGAAGCCTGGATCCTGAACAAGCAGGGGATTGAGAGACACCTGCGAACAAACAACAAACTACGTACCACGGAAATTGCAGCCGGATCGCCGCCGATAAACGAATTGCAGCCGTGCAATCAAACCTACGACAAATCGACGCCGCCGCCGCGGAACCTCGGCGGGTGCAGCCTTCAACTTCGCCGGCGAGAGAGGTCGCCGCCGCCTGACCTCACCGCCGCCCGACCTCTCTCGATCCCTCAGCCGCTCGACCTCACCGCCGCTGGAGCTCGCCGGAGCCAAATCTCCGCCTCCGCCTCTCACTCTCTCGGTGACGCGAAATGAGGACGAAACGATGGGGAATTCTGGGTAGAGTCAACGAAGCTAACGGGTCGGGTTTGATCCGTTATAGAGTGCGGGCCCGGTAACAAAGGATTGGGTTCAATCAGAGCGCACGATCTTTGGAACACATCGGACGCACCACGCGTCGCTTGAAACGAAACGAAGTTTCAATCGACTGATACAAAGTAAAATCGATATTCTTGTCCGTAAGAATGAACAAAAAGTTGATGCGTTTAGATTATTCAGATTACTGAGTTGTTTAGTTCTTCTCGCGCATCATATGGTCCAACCACTAATGTTGATCTTTTCTTTTTCCGGACGGGAGATCCCCAACTCCATTTCATATGAAACAGGCCTAAAAAATTTATAGCAGTTTATGCTCTGTTTGAATACGAAGTATTTTTTATGTTTTGTAAGAATATGAAGGTGTTTAGATGTAACAAAATTTGCAGTTTTAGGGCCCTGTTTAGATCATCTAGTTAGCTAAAATTAGCCACTAAACATTTAGTCAGCTAAAGTTTAACCAACTAAAGTTTAAGAGGTACTTGTTTGGATCCTAATTCCCTAGCTAACAAAATATTTAACACCACTGCCCCTGCTCCCGCCCCACCACGCGCGTGAGAGAAAACGTACGAAAAGAAAGAGGCATCCAAGTTAGGGCACTTTTGTCTTTCTTTCTTTTTCTCTAACGTTTAGTCACTTTTAGGAGGGTTATGGTGACTAGGAGCTAAAACTTTAGGAGGTAGGTTAGCTAAAAGTTTAGACATATTTAGTCATCATGTTTGGATCCAACCAGAGCCTAAAAACCATGTCACTGCTAAAAGTACAACTATTTTAGAGTTTTTAAAACTCCACTCCTAACTTTTTTTTTCTAAATTATGGTTTTACTTGGCACTGACTTCTAAAACAATGCTTTCTTAATACTTTAGTTTTGAAAAACTACGGCATCAAAAAAAAAAATTGAGAATTTAAGAAACCGCCACCATCTCTAACTTGATTGTCTGTCAGAATAACAAGCTAGGGGTAAGTGACATCCAACAACAAGACTATGCTTTTTCAAGCCACATAAAGGCCTTGTTTCCACCACTGATACATTATTCAAGAAATTAGAATACACAATGTTCTCAAGGAAGCAACCCACCTGTTCAATATAGTTTGTGTGTTCGGCTATTTCTCTTGCTATGTAGTCCTTTTACACCGGCAACAAGAAGCCATGAAGCCCGCCGCAAAACTTCGGTTTGATTCGTCGCTCCTCCGCATCTACGACGATGTTCGCGTAGAACACATAGGCGGAGCTACGGTAATTCAAGGGTTTTAATTAAAAGTAACCAATATGATGTTCGGTTTGATTCGTCATAGGGGGAGCCGTGGTAGTTGTAAGGTTATGAGTGTCACTGACTGCACATAACTTGATTTAGGTGGTGCATTTAAGGTGAAAATAAGGCACTGATCAATTAAATTCGATTTTCTTGATGCCAGTGCATGAAAGCAGACGGGTGCTTTAACATAGCTTTGCCTATGAACATATATACAACACTCTAAGAGCTTTAGCATAGTTTTTCCTGTGAACATTATAGTGATAATGTGGAGAATGTATATATTTGATGCAAGATTAGTTTTTAAGTTATCTTAAAACTTTATGATTGAATAATTGATATCGCAAGAATTTTGTTTAAAAGAATTATGCTTTCGGGCAACTAGAGAAGCTTTGAAATGAGCATTTCTTCACATGGTGTCTTTCAATCCCTTCTCGTCTTTCCATGAAATTTTTTAAGGGGAGCCCTCAATGGTGGTGCAGCTTTTTTTTTTTTGGGGGGGGGGGGGGGGGGGGGCTTGAGCCCTCCTGTTAGATCCATCTTTGCTTTCATGCCATGTGACGAGAGGCTCCTAACATCTATCGTTAAAATCCTAGCTTTGTTGCAAGGCTGCAGCCATATTGTTTTTAATCACCGGTCATACATATAGAGTAAGCCCACTCTTCTTTCATCATATACTTGGGATAATCTCTTCTTGTGAACTTTTAACATGTCCAACTTGAGTTTAATACAATCTTCTCATTATCTAAAAAGAGAAAAATATCCATGGCAATGTAGCCTTGCCACCAGCTTTCTTCATTCCACGTGTGAAGTAGGTTCCGCATCACAGCGGCGATGGAGCCAACCACTCCGCTGCTCTTGAGGCACGACACATGCCAGAATCTCTCTCTAGCCTGGACATTGCCATTGATGGCAACCCAACAGGGTTATTGGGTTAATATCACTAACCCGACTCTGCTCTTGTGCTTTATTTATTTATTTTTGGCTAGAAATAAACCACCATTGCTAATTTTGACATCCATGAACAGTCTCTATGACGATGGTGACCCGATGGACATCCCTCATAGCCCCCCGCCCCTCCCATTAAGATCCGTCACTGCTTTCGTGCCATATGACGATGGCTCTGAACACCCATTGTTAAATCCTTGCTCCAACACTGGTAGAACGCCTCTACGTACCGGATGGACACAATCCTACTAGGCTTTCATGCCACTACCAGGGTCATAAGAGCAAAGTGACAGGCTATATAACCATTGACACACAGTAGAAGCAGAGCCACAACTGCATAAATATATTGCATGCTTCGCACAAACTCTAGCTCTCTAAGATCTTAAGTTTATAAGATAAAATAAAGCATTTAATAATTTAATAATTTTATTTTAAATTCAAATGAAGAATAAATGATTAAACTAAAGATGCTTAATACTTCCACATCTCTCGATCCATGTATTTATGGAGCTGGTATGAGCAGCTCCAAAAAGTCCATGTGTTTTGTGGGCCAAAGTTGTGCCAAAGAGGACCTAGTAGGGCACGGGTCTGCGACTGCTGCCTTTAGAGAATCGTTCGAACAGTTGAGGGTATGTTTAGTTGGCTTATGGAATAGCTTTTGCTTATAGATTATAGCTTATGGTCATAAGCACCGATAAACCATTTTCCACTTTGTAGTGGGATGAGCTGTTTGGGTTGATTTTTTCGAATGATTTTTCCACGTTGAAGTTGTTTGGGTTGATTTCATAATCAAGAGATGTAATAAATTGTCTGCGGACCAACCTTGAGTGGAAACAAATTGTCTGCGGACCGTCCGCGTGGACGCCTAAAACCATCCGACGCACGCTCGTTGATTGGCTCTCGCACGGCTCCACCATCGCCATCGCATTCAGGTGATCTCCTCCACGTTCACTCTACCGAGCGCCAACATAAATTAGCATGCGGTAGGAGTCGTGGAGGAGAACACACCCCGGAATTGTGGACCCTCAGCACATCATCGGCAACCCACTACACTACACTACACTGTCCCCAATCATTCTCGCCATGGATCCGAGCACCGAAATCATAGTGGACACGCCGTTCTTCCGCGTCTACAAGGACCGGCGCGTCGTCCGCCTGGTCGGCACCCGCACCGTGCCACCTGGATTGGACGCCACCACCGGCGTCACGTCAAAGGATGTCGTCATCGACGGCGACTCCGGCGTCTACGTCAGGCTCTACCTCCCGGACACGGGTACCCGGCCCAACGATAGCGAGAAGCTCCCCGTGCTCGTCTACTTCCACGACGGCGGATTCGTCACCCACTCAGCTGCTTCCCCGACGTACCAGCGCTTCCTCAACTCTCTGGCGGCGAGGGCGGGCCTACTCGTCGTCTCCGTGAACTACCGCCTCGCGCCCGAGCACCCGTTGCCGGTCGGGTACGAGGACTCCTTCCGGGCGCTCAAGTGGGTGGTCTCGGGTGGCGGAGGAGACCCCTGGCTGTCGCAGCACGGCGACCTCGGCCGCGTCTTCTTGGCCGGCGACAGCTCCGGCGGGGGCATCGTCCACAACGTCGCGATGATGGCCGGTCAGCAAGGCGCAGGCTTGGACGACGTGGCGGCGCGGATCGAGGGCGCGGTTCTGCTCCACGGGGTCGGGGGCACGGATCCCGTCGACGGGGAGACGCCGGAGTCGGTGGCGCAGATGGAGAAGCTGTGGCTCGTCGTGTGCCCCGAAGCTTCGGACGGTGCCGACGACCCGCGAACGAACCCCTGGGCCGCCGTGTCGCGGAGCTTGCGAGACCTGCCGTGCAAGAGGGTGCTCGTCTGCGCGGCGGAGGTGGACTTCCTGCGGCCGCGGTGCAGAGCATACTACGAGGGCCTCGCAGCGAGCGGGTGGGGCGGCACAGTGGAGTGGTTCGAGTCCGAGGGCCAGGAGCACGTCTTCTTCCTCCGCGAGCCCCGTGGCGGTGCGGCCGTGGCGCTCATGGGCCGGCTGGTCGCGTTCTTCACTGAAAGCTGAATGCGTCGCACTGGCGCGTGAGTGACCACTACGACCGCAGTGACCGAGACGAAAATTACTGAAGCTTTTCTGATTGCTGGACTGAATAATTGAATCCAACTGCCATCAGTTCTACTGTCGCTTTGGTGCAGTTGTTCGCCGCCATTAAGTTTATGTCTGTAAAGAATTAACAAAGAATCGATGTGTTCAGATGCTCAGTTGTTTAGTTCGTCACGCACACCATATGGTGCAACCACTATTGTCGATTAGCACATTATTCAAACAACTGAAGCAGTGTTTGCTTCACTTTGTAGTGTTGGAGGCGAAAGGAAGGAACCCACTTGTCCATCTATTATATATATAATTAAAGAGAAAAAAGAGCCACTACGTTCGCTCTAAAATGCTAAAAATTCTCACGTTAATCCGGGAAAATAAGAAGAGAAAATTACCCACCACTGCCATTATAAAACAAATAGACAAAAATGCCCTTCATGTGTTTTAATAATAAACCATCTATTTTTTTCATAGATACAAATATGTGTCTAAATTTAATGATCTTCGTACGTGAGGGATGTTTAAGAATTTGTACTACCTACGTATTGGAACTTCAACACGTCAATAGATCATTCTCCAAACGTCAATAGATCATTCTCCAAAAATTATTTTTTTATTACTATGACGTGCCCACTTGGTTGTATATATTCACGTATGGGAAGTAGAGTACTAAGAGATATAGTAACAGATTTGAAAACTTGCCGTTGCCAATGTCCTATGTCTTATGTCTTCAAAATTTCACGAACAGGAGTTCTATCTTCAAAATTTCACGTGAGCAGATTTGTCGTTGCCAATGTCCTATGTCTCTATTTAATACCCCATAGATTGTAGAAATACCACCTTGCCGGAAAATAAAAAAAAATATACGTCAAGAAGAATCTTAGTCGATAGGCAGAACCTGCGCCACGCTCTCGCCTGCGACAAGGTCGATGAATTCTTGCCAGAGCAGAATACTGATTGGTTGAATTTAGCAATGAGGAACTCGGCACATGACATGATGCATTCTGACGTTGAGACATTAGCATGAAAACTATCATGCATGCGGACCTGTACTACTTTACAATGATGTAAGTTAATTTCATCAAACAATTTATCCTCTTCCAGATTATTTTAGTTTAGCTTTGAGAAGTATATAGGGTGTCAGTAGATATCAAAGTTTTCCTTTTTGCCATTCAAACTGCAGTTTTAGAGGAAAAACGACATATTTTAATTTCAGGACATATTATTTGAAGAAACCAGCATGGTGATTTATTCAGTTGGGTTGAACAAAACTAGGATGAACCAGTAGTGATTGGCACATGAAACATAAAGGTCAAACAACAGTAAGTTCAAATGATTACATCACTGTTTTTCCCTTATATTCAATATGATGAAATATATCTTGGGTCATGGAGCTCTAGGATATACGGCTGTAACATACAGTTGATATATCTTATTTGTCATAGAGGTTGAGAAACCTAAAAACTGGGAATTTATTTGTTTCATAAATAAAACAAAGTGTGCATGCATGCTAACTCACCACTTTCAAAGTTATCACATCTTATGTTATACTACCTCCGCTTTTTTATATATGACGTTGGTTAGTTCAAATTTGAGCTAACAAACAAAATATAAAAAATGGAGGGAGTGCATTATAATGAAATTCCTAAAACAAGTGGTAAGTCTAATTAGCCTAATAAATAATAGGAGATTTCAAGAAATACACGAGGAACTACCAAAGATAAAAATTACAAGAAAAAAAAATTCAACCCCTTAGCTTTTTCCTCATTGCTCTAGATCAAATAAAAGGAATTGGGGCATTAAGGTTAAGCTTCTACTGGCATGGACCAATTTGATTAATACAATGTTCGATGCAAAATGTAACTTGTTATCACGGGTACTATAAACACATTGTTTCTATAAAAATAAAGGCTAGCCGCGTAAATGCGCGGGTAGGCAATCTAGTTTGTTGTAGTTGGAGTGTTTGGCTCTTTCTTTCGCTACACACAGTCCTTCGACCGGCACCAGCGAGCCATGAATCCTGCCACAACACTTCGGTCTGATTCTAGGGTCGTGTAGAGCGCCTCTTCGGCACGGACACCACACCGCCGGGCTTTGACGCCGACTCTAGGGTCACCTCCAAGGACGTCGTCATCGACAGCGCCACTGACGTCTCTGCACGCCTCTACATCCCTGATGACCTCCCCGCCACCGAGCACAAGAAGCTGCCCGTCCTCGTGTACTTCCACGGCGGAGGCCTGGTCGTCGACTCGGCCGCCTCTCCGATGTACCACAGGTACATCAACTCTGTCGTCTCCAAGGCTAATGTTCTCGCCGTGTCGGTCAACTACCGCCTTGCCCCGGAGCACCCTGTTCCCGCGGCCTACGACGACTCCTGCACAGCTCTTGTTTGGGCTGCGTCTGGTGCCGATCCATGGCTTTCGGAGAACGGCGACACTAGCCGTATCTTCCTCGCTGGTGACAGTGGAGGCGCGAACATTGTTCACAACATAGTGATCATGGCAGGTTCTCGCCATGGTTTGCCCTCAGGGGTGCTTATTGAGGGGGCAATTCTGCTGCATCCGATGTTTGGAGGGAAAGAGCAAATCGACGGCGAGGCCAGGGAGTCGAGAGAGATCATGGAGAAGCATTGGCCGCTAGTATGTCCGCATGGGACAGAATGCCTAGACGATCCGAGGTTGAACCCCATGGCCGATGGAGCGCCGAACTTGCGGACGCTGGCATGTCGGAAGCTGCTTGTCTGCTCTGCCGAGAAAGATCACCACGCGAGGCCAAGGGCAGCTGCGTACTTCCAAGCGGGGTGGTTTGGTTCGTTGGAGTGGTTGGAGTCCAAGGGGGAGGAGCGTGTGTTCTTCCTCCGGAAGCCGGAGTGCGACGAGTCTTTGGCACTGGTGAACAGAGTGGTCGCCTTCCTGTCCAGCAACTGAAACAGGGAGGCGGTGCGTACAGCAATTTACATGTGCAATTTCTCCGTTGCCAGTTTAATCAAAACTGTTGTATTACAAAACAATAATATTCGTCTTGAAATGTTGGCTTTGTTCGGCAAGCTGAATGACAGCTTCCTCGCAAAAAAAAAAAACTGAATGACAACTGTTTTACTGTAGCGACTGTTGAAGAAATAACTGCGAACACTGTAGCGGCTGATTCGCAGCAGGCAAGCCGAACAAGCTGGTTATCAAACAGTGTGATCAAAAGTACTATTCGTATTCCGCTGAAAAGATAGGGTATTAGGATGACGGTGCCATAGTTTTCTGTTTTCTGAAAACTAATAAAAAAAACATTGCGATGGAGTGATGGACATATTTTCTAGTTTTATGAGTGGAAGTGTGAATGAAGTTCGTTGTTTGTGGAGCAAGATGCAGTTTTTGGCAAAATTCAGTCTTGAAAAAAAAATACAGAGCTAATCATATTTTTCCAAGCATACGGTTCAAAGTTAAAACAGGGCAGAGTGCTAGCCTACTCTAGAAGTTCAAGCACATGAGTAGTGGATCCAATGTGTGCTCAAATTTCATGATCAATGCCAAGAACATCCAAATCATACTGTTAATTGGGATGTTGCGGTAGGATTATTCAGTGTCCTTCGGAAAATTTTTTAAATTGATGTTGCAGAACTGAAAACAAGCATGTTTCAGTGTGACTTCTCGTGTTGCAAAAGGGCTGCGAAGGGGCTTGAGCTCCGGTGGTCGCTAACCCTGTCTCTCACGGAGGCAACCCGGGTTCGATCCCCACCACTCGTACCAAGTGTTGCATTTTCTGGCTCACCTCGCTGCGGGCTGTGGCTCTTGGGCCTGGCCAGCACGGTTCGGTGTGCTGTGATTCTTCTTCTTAATTAAATTTCATTCTTAATTAAATTTCAAGGGGATGTCGGACCCTTGAACTCATTTTTTTTGTGTTGCAATTTGCAAAAGGACATTTCAAGCAATGTTTTGTTGACAGATGGAGCAAGTGGCGTCCAAATTTGATTGATTGGTTCGGACGTCACGGTCTAAGGGAACTATTGGGACGCTCTAATCATATCCGTTTACCATGTGGGGTTGCTGGCTAAAAGGAAGGAGGTGTAGTGTGCAGCTCGCTCGCCACGCACAGTCCTACCTTGCACCAGCAGGCCATGGATTCTGCCACAAAACTTCGGTTCGATTCACCGCTCCTTCGCGTCTACGACAACGGCCATGTAGAGCGCTTCTACGGGACGGACACCACCGCGCCGGGCCTTGACGACGCCACCAGGGTCACCTCCAAGGACGTCGTCGTCGACAGCGCTACCGGTGTCTTTGCCCGCCTCTACATTCCCGATGACCTCCTCGCCACCGAGCACAAGAAGTTGCCCATCCTCTTGTACTTTCACGGCGGTGGACTGGTCCTTGACTCGGCCGCCTCTCCGATGTATCACAGGTACCTTAACTCCGTCGTCTCCAAAGCCACGGTCGTTGCACTGTCGGTCAACTACCGCCTAGCGCCGGAGCACCCCGCTCCGGCGGCCTACGATGACGCCTGGACATCGCTCATTTGGGCTGCGTCGGGTGCTGATCCGTGGCTGTCGAAGCACGGAGACACCAGCCGTATCTTCCTCGCCGGTGACAGTGGAGGCGCGAACATTGTTCACAACATAGCGGTCATGGCAAGTTCTCGCCATGGTTTACCCTCAGGGGCACTTCTGGAGGGACCAATTCTTCTGCATCCTATGTTTGGAGGGAAGGAGCCAATTGAAGGCGAGGCCAGCGAGACGATAGAGATCATGGAGAAGCTTTGGCCGCTAATATGTCCGCAAGGGACAGAAGGGCTGGACAATCCGTGGTTGAACCCAATGGCGGATGGAGCACCGAGTTTGCAGAAGCTGGCATGCCGGAAGCTGCTAGTGTGCTCGGCGAGATCACGCGCGAACTACCAGGCTGTGGAGGAGAGCGGGTGGCCTGGTTCGGTGGAGTGGTTGGGGGGGGGGGGGGGGGGGTGGGGGAGCATGTGTTCTTCCTCCACAAGCCGGAGTGCGATGAGTCTTTGGCATTGGGCGCGTTCGGTGTACTTTTAGACCCCTCTAAAGTTTAGTTTTAAAAAGAATTTTATTATTTAATAGTACTAAATAAAGTGTAATGACAAAACATTTTTACAGATAGATACATCTTTACGAGACGAATCTAATAAGCCTAATTAATCTATGTTTTGCTACAGTGATGTTACAGTAATGCTACAGTAAATATCGTCTAATCATGTCTTAACTACCCTCATTAAATTCGTCTCGCGATTTAGAATGAGGTTCTACAGTTAGTTTTGTAATTAAACTTTATTTAAGACAAGATTCTTTTTGTTTAGACCCCTCTAAATTTTAGGCTCTAAAACTCCGAACGCACCCATTGATGGACCGGATGGTCGCCTTCTTTGCCAGCAACTGTGAATCAGGGAGGCAGGTGCGTACAGCAATTTGCATGTGCATTTTCTCCATTGCAAATGTAATAAATACCGTTTCTTTGTGTTACAAAAAGTGCTATTTTGTATTGAAATGCTATCAAAACTGTTTGATTGCAAGTGTGAATGTTCTATCTGAAAAGAGTGGACGCGCAAGTGCCAAGTATGTGTCAATGTTCTATCTGGAATGATAGGGTGATGGTGTCCATTTTCTGAACTATGCAGTGCATCAAATCTAGCAGGTGTAGTAGTTCACAATTGCAATGGACCAATTTCTAATTTTATGAGTTGAGGTTGTGGAACTGTGAGGCGTAGTTCGTAGTTTATGAAGCAAGACGCAGTTTTTGACAAAATTCAGCCTTTAAAAAACAGAATTCATCAATTTTTCAAGCATACAGTTGAAAGTGAAAACAGGGAAGGTTGCACTCCGAATCTAATAGGACTTAAAGCACATGAGTGCTGTATCCAATTTGTGCTCAAATTCAGGATCAATTCCAGTGGACGACAGAAGATTAAATTCCAATGCGCCACATAAGTTGAGAATGAACCCTACTAGTACTAGTTAAGGAACTTTCATTTACCTTTTGAATCTTGCGATTTGGCCAAGAAATTGGAATCCAATGTGTGATCAAACTCGAAATCGATTCCAATGCATGAAAGAAGTTGACAGGTAAGGTTGCTCTCCTAATGTAGGACTTCAAGCAAATGAGTACTGGATCCAATGTGTGCTCAAATTCAGGATCAATTCCAATTCACCACAGAAGTTGAGAATGAACACTACGAGTGTTAGACAGATAGGGTAGCACATACTAGTTAAGGCACATTCATTTACCTTTCGAATCTTGCAATTTGGCGAGATAAGTTGGAATCCAATGTGTGCTCAAACTCGAAATAGATTCCAATGCATGATAGAAGTTGAGAATGCAGATTACTAGTTAAGGCAAGGCACTTTCATTTCCCTTTGAATCTTGCAATTTGGCCAAGAACATCCAAATCATAAATTGTGTGTACATTGCCTCTTAATCACTGACCAAATGACCGACGAACCAACAATGAACCTCAACAGCGCCTGACGAAGTCGACCACAACGGTGAGCTCCTTGACGGCGTTGTCAGAGCCGTGCTTGGGCAAGAAGAAGACATGCCCCTCGCCTTTGGTCTCGTAGAACTCGAGCTCCCCCTCCCAGCCGCATTTCTTGATCCCCTCCGCGTACGCCCGGGCCCTCTCCACGAACCAGCACTGATCCGCCGTGGTCACCAGCACGCGCCGGGACCCGAGCTGCTTCCACTCCTCCGGCGACGCAAGCGGGTTGATGTAAGGGTGGTCAAGGTCGAACCTTCCGCCGCAGACGAAATCCCAAGTGGGGTCGAACATGCTGCGGTAGCCGGCGTCGGTGGGCTCCGCGCCCAGCGGCTCTTTCCCCCAGAAGTAAGGGTGCAGGAGCGCGATGCCGCTGACCGCGTCGCCGAGCCCCTCGATGCCGCCTTCCTTCCGCAGCCGTATCGCTATGTTGTGCGCCATGTTGGCGCCGGCGCTGTCGCCGGCGAGGACGACGCGGGAGGCGTCGCCGTGCGCGGCGAGCCACGGCTCGCGCTCGGCCTCGGAATCGCCCGGCTCGGCGCGGCAGGAGGCGACGACCGCCTTCAGGGCGGCGAAGGCGTCGTCGTAGGCGGCCGGGACGCGGTGCTCCGGCGCGAGGCGGTAGTCGACGGAGACGACGAGCGCGGGGACCTCGGCGGCGAGGGTGGCCGCGTACTTGTGGTAGAGCGGGGAGGCGGCGGTGTGGACAAAGAACGCGCCGCCGTGGAAGAACACGACGACCGGGAGCTTCTTCCCGGGCTCCAGTCCGGGAGGGAGGTAGATGCGCGCGGAGAGGTTGGCGGCGGGGTCGAGGACGACGTCCTTGGACGCGACGCCGTTGGCCGGGTCGCCGGCGGGGGAGGGCGGGACGATCTCGGTACCGTCGAAGCGCTCGACGCGGCCGCTCTTGTACGCGCGCAGGACGCCGGGCATCTGGAACTCGATCTCGGAGTCCGGATCCATGGCGGTGTGGGGTTTGAGGAGGCTGCGGATCGAGGGCCGGAAGAAGAGCGCGGCGAGCGGGGCAACGAGAAGAGCCGCGCAGAGCACCCGGCGCGACAGTTCGGGCATCTTCTGCAGGTCTGTTCTGTGGTTGGTGGCGAAGAGTCCGTTGAGCGAGGGACAGGTGAGCGACGGCGTCAGAGTTTTTTGTGGGCCAGGATCCAGTTCATTGGAGCACGCGACAGCCGTCGGATTAGCCGTTGACACTGCCTGGAGCCACCGGATGAGCCATTAGAGGCGAGGTCGCTAACCTACCTTTCACCGGAGCCCAGCACTCTCGTCCGTAGGTAGGCGAGCAAATCTGGCAGGAGTTCGAAGCTTTTGAGTCGTGTCAATGGTTGAACGAAAAAAATTCTTTATCTCACGGTTGCTTATAGCAATTTATGAATCACTGCAGCCTAGCTCAGTTATTCATTTGCTTCTCACCTCTGGATTTTAGCTTATACATATACAGGTTGTTCGACAGGCTGCAGCTGCGACTGCGGCTGTAGAAAAATAACTGCAAACACTGTAACTTCTGCTGAAGAAATAACTGCGAACACTGTAGCTACTGCAAAACAGCTGCTGCAAAGCAGCGAGGCGAACAGGGTGATAAATCAGTATTTTTCAATTTACAGTACAAAAGTTTCAAGTACAAATCCTTGCTTGTTTCTATGCTCGTCGTTCCATCAGGTTTTTCCAGTTGTTTGTTCGTATTTTAATGTTCTATAAGTTTTCAACTCGAAATTAAACCCAAGTCACAATCTATTCTCTTCCTTAAAAGGATAGCATGAGAAAAGTGCAATAGAAAGCCCAACCCAAACCCAAGCCCAAGTGCAATAGAAAACTCAACTAACAAGACTGACTCTCAAAACTTGCATGCTGAATTAGAAAATATTCCACCCATGCGTTGTTTGGGCAAACTAGCTACAAGACTGTCAGTTTTGAGTTTGTCCTCAAATTGTGAATAAACAGCATAAAAGTATCATGTTCAATTTGAAAATATTCCACCTGGGTGAGAAATTGAAATCAACGAAGAGCCTTTTTGTAGTGGCCATGATATCGATGGTAAAAAGTAACATATATGAGATCCGACTGTTCATTTAAATATATAACACATAATTTCTCTCTTGTTTAAGTATCTTCTTTTAATCTCAGTTCATATCTGTAAATTCAATCATTTACAAGGTTCAAAGAAAGGGTGGACTTATACGATATTTCACCGTGATACCGGTGGATCAAATGTGTATCACGATAGAAATCTAGACCATCAAAGACGTATTGTAAAAATTCTCCAAAAAAAAAAAAAAAACAATGCTGAAATCCTGTGGGCATCTTTACATCAGTCCTCTCTCACTGAAGTTTTCGAAACGGTTTAGCTAGAACGAGTAGGAAATATGAAAAAGAAATCCGAGAAAACGCTCAAATAATTGTCAGCCCAGATTGCTCCAAACGTCTACTCCTAGCTAGCACGAGTCACCGTCACGAGTCGGCTCCTAGAACACCCCCTTTCTCCCACTCAAGTCTCCTTCACATCGGGATGCGGTGAATCCGGTGATGCACTAGGACCACCGTCATCACCGAACAAAGGTCTCGCTACATTCCTACTCCCGTAAAACCACACGAATCTTCAGCGTTGCGAGCGCCCCGCAAGCTTCGTCCTCAGACGCAAGGTCCCAATTTTGTATTCTACCCGTAGAAGCAGAGACGGGTATTTGTTTAGGTGTTCATTCGTCTACCGACCTCCCAAATCTCACTTGTTTTCTCCTCTCCAGCAGCCCTGCTTACTCTTCCGATCCCTGTCAGGCTAGTTGGTCGCAGGTGGGATCATGGCTTCCAAGACCAAGCGACAGCTCGCCAAGCTCGCGCTACTTCTGCTCGTCCTGCTGCTCCTCCTCACCGCCATCTTGCTGTGCATCTTCTTGCTCCGGCACCACCACCACAGGACGCCGCTACCACCGGCCTCGCCTCCGGGGAACAGCTCCAACCCCGACGACAGCGTGGTGGCGTTCGACTTCTCGCCGTACCTCATCATGTACAAGAGCGGCCGCGTCAATCGGCTGTTGGGCACCTCCCGGGTCCCGCCCGGCGTCGACGAGGACACCGGGGTGACGTCCAAGGACGTCGTGATTGACAACGGGACCGGGCTCGCGGCCCGGATGTACCTGCCCCCGGGGAAGAAGAAGGATCTCGGCCGGCTCCCGGTCCTCGTGTTCTTCCACGGCGGCGCGTTCGTCATCGAGTCGGCGTTCACGCCGCTGTACCACGACTACCTCAACGCGGTCACGGCGAAGGCGCGCGTGGTGGCGGTGTCCGTGGAGTACCGCCTCGCGCCGGAGCACCGGCTGCCGACGGCGTACGAGGACTCGTGGCGGGCGCTGAACTGGGCGGCCAAGAACGCGGAGTCCGGGCCGGAGCCGTGGCTGCGCGACCGGGGCAACCTCTCCCGCCTCTTCCTCGCCGGCGACAGCGCGGGCGCCAACATCGCGCACAACATGGCGATGCGGGCCGGGACGGAGGAGGGCGGCCTGGACGGCGGCGCCGCCATCACCGGCGTCCTCCTCATGGACCCGTACTTCTGGGGCAAGAAGCCGGTGGCCGGGGAGACGACGGACGCAGAGCGGCGGCGCAAGTACGAGGAGACGTGGTCCTTCATCTGCGGCGGGCAGTACGGCATCGACGACCCGGTGGTGGACCCGCTGTCGATGCCGGCGGGGCAGTGGCGGCGGTTGGCGTGCTCGCGCGTGGCGGTGACCGTGTCGGGCCTGGACGACTTCCGGCCGCGCGGGATGGCGTACGCGGCGGCGCTCCGCGACAGCGGGTGGGACGGGGAGGTGGAGGTGTACCAGACCGCCGGCGAGGGACACGTCTACTTCCTCGACAGGCCCAGGGACCCCAAGTCCGTCAAGGAGTTGGCGTTCGTCACAGGCTTCCTGAGCGGCGAATCGAACTCGAGCGGCACGCCATGAGCGCGTGCCTGTCTGTTGGGTGGCACGGATTAACTATTGCAGTACATGATTAATTATTAATTATTGGTAGCATGTTCTCTTGTTCTTTGGCGTTTGGATCTTGTCGTCTTGATGGTGGTCTCCAGAGTCCAGAGTTTGGTATCATCTGATGGATGATGAGCTCGGTGAATTTGGGGGAACTGGGAGCGAAACTCCGCTGTCATCGCGACTCGTGACCAAAGGTGTCTGCAGCGTGATGCTTTTTTCCGTGAGGGCAGAAGAATCGGAGTGATGAAAGCCGTTTTCCTGCTTGTCTGCTTCAGCAGGAAACGCTTCTGCACAAGAACTGGTCAGATGCACCGGACAATTTCATGTTCCAGAATCCTGATTGGTCAATTCAGTTTTTCAGGACGAGTGATTCACAGTCTGATGTCTGAACCATTCAGATTTCAGACAGTCTGATGTCTTAACCTTTTTTCCCTTTCAGGGAACCTCGTACTGGATACCTGAAGCACTTCGAGTATTCACAGTCGATCAGTTGTGAATCAACATGCACAGATGTGCTCTACAGTTGCTCTCGCATCTTCCGGCTATCACTGAAGTTCATTACTCCGATTCTTTTCTTCCCTGAGGGTTAACCTAACCGTGATGTCGCCGCAGCTCATGTTGGGGGTTCCGTAGCCGCCATTATTTGCGGTAGACGGTAACCTTGCGGACTCTGCTTTCCCTTCACGAAAGGGAAAGCCATGTGATCTGGCAGTAGATTAGGCGCGAACGAACCTTTTTGAGGGACTCGCCAGAACAAAATGGACAGCTATCCAGTCCGGAGAAAGTACCAAACGACGATGACATTTCACCCACGCTGAAGACCGGAATGCAATGTACTTCGCCTAGCAAAGTTTTTGTTTCTTTTTCGAGTGGCCTTACCAATACCTGAAAAAACGACCGATTCATTGGCAACGCTATGAACTCAGCAATACCACAGCGAGTGACGCGTATGCTTTGTTTCTTTTCTTATCCACATCTCTGTCAAAGATAAGATGCTACGCGCGGCTTGATCATGAGTTTTGACTAGTTGATGCGAGAAGGCATAATTGGTGACTGCGAGTGGAGGACGTCTGAATCAACAATCGTGTACCAAGCGTGTTCACTCGTGGAACAATATATTGAATGGCCGTTGCAGTTTCGCGTCTGGTCCGAATACAGAACAGAGTATCTTAATGGAGTTTTGTTGATCAAATGTTTACATATTATTAAACACCACGATGTTCCAATTCTGTTCCCAAATGAAAGAATAAGCACTGATAAACTGAATTAACACGCAGCGTTTCGAGCAAGTCGGGGCGCAGACCATACTATGCGAACATCCGCACAGAGATGAAGGACACGTCGAGTTCTACAGGTTAACCAACCTGGCAATGGCGTCGTCCTGCGTGACGGCGTCGGCGCACGCAAAGTCAACGAGATGGAAGCAGTGGCCCTGCCCGGCCACCTCGAGGATCTCCACCTCCCCGGCCCACCCGCTCGCCCTGAGCCCCTCGCCGTACGCGATGCCGCGGTCGCAGACCACGTCCTTGTCCGCGACGCACACCAGCACGTGCCCGCAGGCCAGCGCGTCCAAGGCCGGCGCGCCGGCCGCGAGCGGGTTGATCCGGGGGTCGTCGACGCCCGTGGTGCCCGGGCACACCATGCTCCACATGGTCACCACGTTCTTGGCCATCACGGGGTCGTTGTCCTCGGAGGGCACCTTGCCGGCGCCCAGGAAGTAAGGGTGGATGAGGGCGATGCCGCGGATCCGGGCGCCGTGGGGGAGTTCCTCCGTGCCCGCGCGCATCGCCATGTGGTGCGCGATGTTGGCGCCGGAGCTCTCGCCGGCGAGGCAGAGGCGGGAGAAGTCGGCGTGGTCGGCGAGCCAGGATTCCTCCCCGGATCCGGACGCGTGGGAGGCGACCCAAACGACCGCCTGCCAGGCGTCCTCGTAGGCGGCCGGGATCGGGTGCTCGGGCGCGAGGCGGTAGTCGACGGAGACGACGATGGCCCCGGTGCGCGCGGCGAGGGAGCTGAGGTACCCGTGGAAGACGAAGTTGAAAGCGGTGTGCAGGCAGAAGCCGCCGCCGTGGAAGTACACGAGGACTGGAACCTTCTTCTTGCCGCCGTTGTCCCCGGCCTCTTTGGCTGCCGGCGGGAGGTAGAGGCGGACGGAGACGTTGGGGGAGATGGCGCGGTCCTTGGAGGCGACGCCCGTGGCGGCGTCCGTGGATGCCGGGACGGGGTCCGAGCCGAAGAAGCGCTCGACGCGGCCGTTCTTGAAGAAGCGGATGCAGTGCTCAATCTCAAAGACGACCTCGTCGTCGCTGGCGCCGGAGTCGGCCATGGTAGGTCTCGCTAGCTGGTATGGGTGGGGTGGAGAAGGAGGAAGAGGAGGTGGAAGTGAGGTCCTCGCCGCTTGCACGTCCAGCACGGCTGCGTCGGAGGGTGAGAACCAGATCGTCTGACGTTAGGTGAGCGTTGTCGTTGTATGGTGGTGATGATGGCGTTGACAGGTCAGACGTTTAGTTTAGTTGGGCTCAATTGAATGTGGCCCACTAGCCCACTTGGGCGTGCCGTTGGATTTGGACTTTCTGAACAAGCGGTTCCAAAGATCAGCTCCCCCACGTGCTCGCCGGCCACCGCGGCGGCAGTGGCGGCGGCGGACCGATCGACGCCGCTGTGCCACCGCCGCACGGTCAGCTTAGTTATCCCAAAAGAGATCTTCCAGATCCAAGTTCTGAAGTAGCTAGACATAACTTTCCGGTCTCCCCAACCCCAGCCATGTCCAACAACGACGCAGGCGGCGACGAGGAGATCATCCACGACGCTCCCAACTTCATCCGAGTGTACAAGAGCGGCCGCGTCGACCGCTTCCTTCCGGTCGACTTTGCGCCGCCCTCCACCGACACCGCCACCGGCGTCTCCTCCAAGGACGTACCCATCCTCCCGGAAGCCGGCGTCTCGGCGCGCATTTACCTCCCGGCGCCCGCCTCCGACGGCGGTCACGGGGCGAAGCTCCCCGTCCTGGTATTCTTCCACGGCGGCGGGTTCTGCCTCGGCTCGGCATTCGACGCCGCCGCACACGGCCACGCCAATCGGCTCGCCGCGCGGGCCGGCGCCATCGTTGTGTCGGTAGAGTACCGTCTCGCGCCGGAGTGCCCGGTCCCCGCGCTCTACGGGGACGCGTGGGCGGCGCTACAGTGGGTGGCCGCGCACGCGGGAGGCCAGGGTCCGGAGCCCTGGCTGACCGCGCACGCGGACTTCGGGCGCTTCCACCTCGGCGGCGAGAGCTCGGGCGCCAACATCGCGCACCACGCCGCGATGCGCGCCGGCGCCGAGGAGGTGGGGCACGGCGTCAAGGTGAACTCGCTTGTCCTGATCCACCCCTACTTCCTGGGAGGCGACAGCTCGGAGACGGACGAGATGGGCATGGCGCTGCTCCGCGAGCTTGTCCGGCTGTGGCCGGTGGTGTGCTCCGGGACGAGCGGGTGCGACGACCCGTGGATCAACCCGATGGCGGAGGGCGCACCTAGCCTGTCCGTCCTGGGTTGCCGGCGCGTGCTGGTGTGCGTCGCAGGGAAGGACGCGTTGAGGGGCAGAGGACGCTTGTACTGTGAGGAGCTGAAGGGAAGTGGATGGTGCGGCGAAGTGGAGGCCTGGGAGGCGGATGGGCAGGGGCATGGTTTCCACCTCTTGTGGCCGACAAGCGTGGAGGCGGTGGCACAAGTCCGGGTTATTGCCGAGTTTCTGAGCCATTGATGTGAGCTCAAGTTCTTCGCTCCTTCACATGAGAGATCTCTGGTTCTTTGCTCCTCCACACAACTTCGGTACATTTTTTCCTTGAATTTCGATATCTCTGTACTTCCGTGCACTCAATACCATCGCCATTTAGAATTTGTTTTGTTTATGACTGAAGCTATTGTATGTGTATCACATCCTTGAATGTCAATGAAAGAGAATTGCGGTCGAATTGGTCCAACATTATCAATGAAAAAGATTTTGTGAAATGTTTAGCAAATTTCTTGTGATATTATAGTATAACATTATACTTAATAGCATTCTAAACATAAGTGACATTTCTCACAGTAGTGCAATTCTCCTGCACAAAATGCATGAAGCCTGCTGGTCTTCCTCACATGCAGAGCAGGCCAGGAGCAGCCTTAGCAACAAGAAACTAGACCATAGTTACTATGATGCATCAGACCAGGCATACTAATCATTTTGTATACACTCACGTGTTCATGCAATCATTTTGTACACATCAATTTTGTAGCACACCTAGGGAGACTCCCATCGTGAGTTATCCCTGACGGCACTTTTGTTTGGCGTGCAAGGTATGTATGATATCTTGGGGCAATCTTTTACAATCGTTTCCTGTGCCAATGGGGCAGTGAACAATACTTTCTTGACCTGTCTTGTTGCTTCCATCGACCACATGCCATTCCCTACTTATCTTTCAAAGAGCTTGCTGATTGCCATGAACCAAAGGATGTTGCTAGAATTTGTGAAATGTTTGCAACAACTTACTCTGTTGCTGCTGAATGATGTAGCATTGGTGACTTTTGTTTATGCTGGTTCATCATGACGTGCATGTTGTTCTATCATGGAAGCAAGTTCAATGCAAGAAGATCTGCATAATGGCAGTAGCCAAACTAGACAACAAACTCAACTGTTGTAGAATCAGCATCAACATATCTAGCAATTGCCACATTATATTCTTGCATTTGGGATACCTTTGCAAATCTTATCTCTTATATATTTTTATAAAGACATGATGTTCTTGAAATAGATACAGTTGGATTTCTGTGGAAGCAATTTCATGGCTAGCTATAATTCCCGTATCGCTGACATTTACCTCATCCTTGAGTTATCTGGCAAATTCCATTGTACTATCTGAAAACTTTTGCACCTAATTTGGGTTATCAATAGTACTGAATGTAACTATGTATGTCCTTGGTCTTTATGTAGGAAATAAAGAGAGACTAGAAAATATGTTTTTTTGATGGATTTCTTTTGAAACCACAACCACTCGATTTTTTATCAGACAGAATTTTATGTTGCCCTTGTTGGCAAACAGTTGCTAAGTACTGGATTTGAATATTATTATGCAAAATATCCCAAATCCTTATTTATTCTCAATGCGATGATATTCAGTCTTAGCATGTGATCGTCCTCTATGTAATGCATTAAAGTTTGCTGCATTTTTAGCCTAGGGAAGAAATTTGAAGTCTACATGTCTCGCGTCCCATTCCTGGACCAAAAATCAATGACCTTCCCGTCAGTTCATTTGATGTAGAGAAAAATAAATATTCATTTGAGTACAAAATGAATTAACATACCTCATCTGTGACGCAAGAGCTATGCAGTCAATGACATAGTTGACACAAATTATTGGTATCTAGTTCTCTTCCTACAGCTGCATCATGTTCAAAGTCAGTATCTGCAGCAACATAGCTTCTTCGTCATGTTAATCAACGTTTACAAGTCTAGGTCTTGTTATCTTGGTCAGCCAACATGATATATAGCAAACAAAATTTGTCAACCTGTTAATTTGGTAGCATGTAACATCTCAAGCAAGATCAGGGTGAAATAGAGCTGAAGGTATGTTTCCCTTTTGGTCCCAAGAAAATGAGGTCAAATTAGCTGTCATGACTAAAGATGGAATTGCAATAGTTTTCATTTTTCCAGCAGCGCCTTCAGGGCAGGACATCCCTTAGCTCGAGGGCAATTAAGAAAGAGATGTTTATATTTTTAAAAGCAGGTTATATTCACATGTCCCTTTCATATGCAAGCATCTTAGTTATCTCAATGCAACAAAGACGACCTCTCATTCCATTTTAAGAAATCTACACTGTATATATTCAGACAAAAAAAAAAGACATTTCAATATACTCTGTTCCTTTACATCCCTAACCCACAGCTGTTTAAGTTTCATCAAATTAAATTTTATTTTATGTAGCATAATTGTCTTATCCTTAGAAGTGCTAAGGTTGGTTCTTATGTTACTTGCTGGGTTCCTTTAAAACACATGGTCTAATCATCATGAACAATATTTCATACCATTAACGTGTAGGCTTGCACATTAGGTGTAGAGACCTTCTTATGGATGAAGAGTTTGACATGTTTACATTTTGGATATCGTTTGACTGTCCCACGTTTAAGTTATGCATAATGACTTACTCCTGGCACAGAGACCTTTTTTACCGGTTGAAACCTTGACATTTCTCATCTGGAAGCCTATTTATACTTGTCTTGTACACAAACTGTTGCATCCTAAGTTCCTAACCATCCTTGGTGGAATCCAATTTGTTAAACCTGCCCTTGAAGAGAGCTGGAACATGGAGATAGAAAGAAACATCCAGCCACCAACCTATGGTAGCCTTGTAACAATTCTTTCTATTGATGGTGGAGGGATTCGAGGAATCATTCCGGCTGTTGTTCTCGCCTTTCTGGAATCAGAGTTGCAGGTAAAACTGTTATTGAGAAGCACGACTATGCAAGAGTTTCATTTGCTTTAAGGTTGCTAAGGCAACACTAAGTTGGTGACAGACGTAATCATTTGCAATTCACTATTCCAAATGCTCCATGGAGATAAGCGCATTGTAGGGGTAGATATTTTTATTATTTGATGTGCTAGTTTAAACTTAATAGTTTAAACCTTTTGGAATTGAATTCAATTTACAAACTAAATATTACGAGTTTCACATTTGAATAAATCTTGATAGGCTATCGCAATTTGCAGTCGAGTCAGTCAGTCAGTCAGTCAGAATGAGGACTACCTTCCTATTTTCAGAAACATCATGAATTTGCTCTTGATTGCTTCTCATGAAAACCTGATCCGTTTAATTTCTGCAGAAACTTGATGGAGAGGACGCCAGGCTGGCAGATTACTTTGATGTCATGGCTGGGACCAGTACAGGGGGGCTTGTAACTGCAATGCTGGCTACACCAAACAAGAAGAACAGACCACTTTTTGCGGCCAAAGATATTGAAGCGTTCTATATAAACCATGCTCCTAAGATTTTCCCACAGCAGAGGTGAATACATATTTATTGTTTTTGTTGGTTGGATTGCAATTTTTTATTGTCAACATAATTTTTCCTTGTTTTGGTCTTCCTGTAGGGGTGCATTTGGAAGGATGATGAGGATATTTCGATCGCTGTCAGGACCTTGTTATGATGGCAAGTACCTTCATGAAGTTGTGAGGAAGAAACTAGGAATCACCAGGTTGCATCAGACCTTAACAAACATCGTAATACCAACTTTTGACATCAAGCGGCTACAACCAATTATTTTCTCGTCCTACGAGGTCTGGTTCTTCACCTCCATTGTTTACTCCCTGTGTACTTCCAATCACTAAAAGGTCTTGTTCCAATGGCAGTGCATCTTTTTGTTATGGATACACTATAGGTTTCTTCATGTTTATGACAACCAGTGACATCCAATTAATTTAGTCTGCGTTGGAAATGTATGCTACTCAAATCTGTACACTTAAATTTGTTGTGTTAGGAGAAATTAAAGGGAAAAGATCTGAAACACATAACAGGGACTTCCATTGATCCTCCATGCTTGAAATTTAACATGACACTGAACATTCTTTTTTTTAAATAAAAATATAATACAGGTTAAGAACAACAAAAACAGCACGATGAATGCTCTGCTATCAGATGTTTGCATCAGCACATCTGCTGCTCCAACCTATCTACCTTCACACTACTTCAAGACAGAAGACTGCCATGGGAACATCAAGGAGTTCCATCTTATTGATGGAGGAGTAGCTGCCAATAATCCGGTATATTAATCATAATTATGCATAAGTGAATTTCTGAAACTTGCGCTTCGATCATGGTCTATGATTACACATTCTTTGCAGTTCTTCTATGGTTTGCCTAATTCAGAATTAAATACAAGCTTGAACTTTTGAAGTAAACCTAATGTGTCTCTCTATTGTTCAGGCTTTAGTTGGCATTGGAGAAGTAACTAAGCAGATATTCAAGGAAAATCCAGATTTCTTCCCAATAAAAACCTATGGACTATGGAAGGTTTTTGGTCATTTCACTAGGCACAGGCTCATCAAAGTTCGGAGCGAACTACAGTGCACAAAAAGCTAAATCATGGGGTGTGTTGGTTGGTTGTTTGGGAATGGATCCACTCCCTTGGTAGAAGTTTTCACGCAAGCAAGTGCAGATATGGTGGATATCCATATTGCTGCTGTCTTCAAAGCTTTACATTCT
>CM017441.1:20706511-20813969 GCA_007726485.1 Eragrostis curvula
TTGAAGAAGCGGATGCAGTGCTCAATCTCAAAGACGACCTCGTCGTCGCTGGCGCCGGAGTCGCCATGGTAGGTCTCGCTAGCTGGTATGGGTGGGGTGGAGAAGGAGGAAGAGGAGGTGGAAGTGAGGTCCTCGCCGCTTGCACGTCCAGCACGGCTGCGTCGGAGGGTGAGAACCAGATCGTCTGACGTTAGGTGAGCGTTGTCGTTGTATGGTGGTGATGATGGCGTTGACAGGTCAGACGTTTAGTTTAGTTGGGCTCAATTGAATGTGGCCCACTAGCCCACTTGGGCGTGCCGTTGGATTTGGACTTTCTGAACAAGCGGTTCCAAAGATCAGCTCCCCCACGTGCTCGCCGGCCACCGCGGCGGCAGTGGCGGCGGCGGACCGATCGACGCCGCTGTGCCACCGCCGCACGGTCAGCTTAGTTATCCCAAAAGAGATCTTCCAGATCCAAGTTCTGAAGTAGCTAGACATAACTTTCCGGTCTCCCCAACCCCAGCCATGTCCAACAACGACGCAGGCGGCGACGAGGAGATCATCCACGACGCTCCCAACTTCATCCGAGTGTACAAGAGCGGCCGCGTCGACCGCTTCCTTCCGGTCGACTTTGCGCCGCCCTCCACCGACACCGCCACCGGCGTCTCCTCCAAGGACGTACCCATCCTCCCGGAAGCCGGCGTCTCGGCGCGCATTTACCTCCCGGCGCCCGCCTCCGACGGCGGTCACGGGGCGAAGCTCCCCGTCCTGGTATTCTTCCACGGCGGCGGGTTCTGCCTCGGCTCGGCATTCGACGCCGCCGCACACGGCCACGCCAATCGGCTCGCCGCGCGGGCCGGCGCCATCGTTGTGTCGGTAGAGTACCGTCTCGCGCCGGAGTGCCCGGTCCCCGCGCTCTACGGGGACGCGTGGGCGGCGCTACAGTGGGTGGCCGCGCACGCGGGAGGCCAGGGTCCGGAGCCCTGGCTGACCGCGCACGCGGACTTCGGGCGCTTCCACCTCGGCGGCGAGAGCTCGGGCGCCAACATCGCGCACCACGCCGCGATGCGCGCCGGCGCCGAGGAGGTGGGGCACGGCGTCAAGGTGAACTCGCTTGTCCTGATCCACCCCTACTTCCTGGGAGGCGACAGCTCGGAGACGGACGAGATGGGCATGGCGCTGCTCCGCGAGCTTGTCCGGCTGTGGCCGGTGGTGTGCTCCGGGACGAGCGGGTGCGACGACCCGTGGATCAACCCGATGGCGGAGGGCGCACCTAGCCTGTCCGTCCTGGGTTGCCGGCGCGTGCTGGTGTGCGTCGCAGGGAAGGACGCGTTGAGGGGCAGAGGACGCTTGTACTGTGAGGAGCTGAAGGGAAGTGGATGGTGCGGCGAAGTGGAGGCCTGGGAGGCGGATGGGCAGGGGCATGGTTTCCACCTCTTGTGGCCGACAAGCGTGGAGGCGGTGGCACAAGTCCGGGTTATTGCCGAGTTTCTGAGCCATTGATGTGAGCTCAAGTTCTTCGCTCCTTCACATGAGAGATCTCTGGTTCTTTGCTCCTCCACACAACTTCGGTACATTTTTTCCTTGAATTTCGATATCTCTGTACTTCCGTGCACTCAATACCATCGCCATTTAGAATTTGTTTTGTTTATGACTGAAGCTATTGTATGTGTATCACATCCTTGAATGTCAATGAAAGAGAATTGCGGTCGAATTGGTCCAACATTATCAATGAAAAAGATTTTGTGAAATGTTTAGCAAATTTCTTGTGATATTATAGTATAACATTATACTTAATAGCATTCTAAACATAAGTGACATTTCTCACAGTAGTGCAATTCTCCTGCACAAAATGCATGAAGCCTGCTGGTCTTCCTCACATGCAGAGCAGGCCAGGAGCAGCCTTAGCAACAAGAAACTAGACCATAGTTACTATGATGCATCAGACCAGGCATACTAATCATTTTGTATACACTCACGTGTTCATGCAATCATTTTGTACACATCAATTTTGTAGCACACCTAGGGAGACTCCCATCGTGAGTTATCCCTGACGGCACTTTTGTTTGGCGTGCAAGGTATGTATGATATCTTGGGGCAATCTTTTACAATCGTTTCCTGTGCCAATGGGGCAGTGAACAATACTTTCTTGACCTGTCTTGTTGCTTCCATCGACCACATGCCATTCCCTACTTATCTTTCAAAGAGCTTGCTGATTGCCATGAACCAAAGGATGTTGCTAGAATTTGTGAAATGTTTGCAACAACTTACTCTGTTGCTGCTGAATGATGTAGCATTGGTGACTTTTGTTTATGCTGGTTCATCATGACGTGCATGTTGTTCTATCATGGAAGCAAGTTCAATGCAAGAAGATCTGCATAATGGCAGTAGCCAAACTAGACAACAAACTCAACTGTTGTAGAATCAGCATCAACATATCTAGCAATTGCCACATTATATTCTTGCATTTGGGATACCTTTGCAAATCTTATCTCTTATATATTTTTATAAAGACATGATGTTCTTGAAATAGATACAGTTGGATTTCTGTGGAAGCAATTTCATGGCTAGCTATAATTCCCGTATCGCTGACATTTACCTCATCCTTGAGTTATCTGGCAAATTCCATTGTACTATCTGAAAACTTTTGCACCTAATTTGGGTTATCAATAGTACTGAATGTAACTATGTATGTCCTTGGTCTTTATGTAGGAAATAAAGAGAGACTAGAAAATATGTTTTTTTGATGGATTTCTTTTGAAACCACAACCACTCGATTTTTTATCAGACAGAATTTTATGTTGCCCTTGTTGGCAAACAGTTGCTAAGTACTGGATTTGAATATTATTATGCAAAATATCCCAAATCCTTATTTATTCTCAATGCGATGATATTCAGTCTTAGCATGTGATCGTCCTCTATGTAATGCATTAAAGTTTGCTGCATTTTTAGCCTAGGGAAGAAATTTGAAGTCTACATGTCTCGCGTCCCATTCCTGGACCAAAAATCAATGACCTTCCCGTCAGTTCATTTGATGTAGAGAAAAATAAATATTCATTTGAGTACAAAATGAATTAACATACCTCATCTGTGACGCAAGAGCTATGCAGTCAATGACATAGTTGACACAAATTATTGGTATCTAGTTCTCTTCCTACAGCTGCATCATGTTCAAAGTCAGTATCTGCAGCAACATAGCTTCTTCGTCATGTTAATCAACGTTTACAAGTCTAGGTCTTGTTATCTTGGTCAGCCAACATGATATATAGCAAACAAAATTTGTCAACCTGTTAATTTGGTAGCATGTAACATCTCAAGCAAGATCAGGGTGAAATAGAGCTGAAGGTATGTTTCCCTTTTGGTCCCAAGAAAATGAGGTCAAATTAGCTGTCATGACTAAAGATGGAATTGCAATAGTTTTCATTTTTCCAGCAGCGCCTTCAGGGCAGGACATCCCTTAGCTCGAGGGCAATTAAGAAAGAGATGTTTATATTTTTAAAAGCAGGTTATATTCACATGTCCCTTTCATATGCAAGCATCTTAGTTATCTCAATGCAACAAAGACGACCTCTCATTCCATTTTAAGAAATCTACACTGTATATATTCAGACAAAAAAAAAAGACATTTCAATATACTCTGTTCCTTTACATCCCTAACCCACAGCTGTTTAAGTTTCATCAAATTAAATTTTATTTTATGTAGCATAATTGTCTTATCCTTAGAAGTGCTAAGGTTGGTTCTTATGTTACTTGCTGGGTTCCTTTAAAACACATGGTCTAATCATCATGAACAATATTTCATACCATTAACGTGTAGGCTTGCACATTAGGTGTAGAGACCTTCTTATGGATGAAGAGTTTGACATGTTTACATTTTGGATATCGTTTGACTGTCCCACGTTTAAGTTATGCATAATGACTTACTCCTGGCACAGAGACCTTTTTTACCGGTTGAAACCTTGACATTTCTCATCTGGAAGCCTATTTATACTTGTCTTGTACACAAACTGTTGCATCCTAAGTTCCTAACCATCCTTGGTGGAATCCAATTTGTTAAACCTGCCCTTGAAGAGAGCTGGAACATGGAGATAGAAAGAAACATCCAGCCACCAACCTATGGTAGCCTTGTAACAATTCTTTCTATTGATGGTGGAGGGATTCGAGGAATCATTCCGGCTGTTGTTCTCGCCTTTCTGGAATCAGAGTTGCAGGTAAAACTGTTATTGAGAAGCACGACTATGCAAGAGTTTCATTTGCTTTAAGGTTGCTAAGGCAACACTAAGTTGGTGACAGACGTAATCATTTGCAATTCACTATTCCAAATGCTCCATGGAGATAAGCGCATTGTAGGGGTAGATATTTTTATTATTTGATGTGCTAGTTTAAACTTAATAGTTTAAACCTTTTGGAATTGAATTCAATTTACAAACTAAATATTACGAGTTTCACATTTGAATAAATCTTGATAGGCTATCGCAATTTGCAGTCGAGTCAGTCAGTCAGTCAGTCAGAATGAGGACTACCTTCCTATTTTCAGAAACATCATGAATTTGCTCTTGATTGCTTCTCATGAAAACCTGATCCGTTTAATTTCTGCAGAAACTTGATGGAGAGGACGCCAGGCTGGCAGATTACTTTGATGTCATGGCTGGGACCAGTACAGGGGGGCTTGTAACTGCAATGCTGGCTACACCAAACAAGAAGAACAGACCACTTTTTGCGGCCAAAGATATTGAAGCGTTCTATATAAACCATGCTCCTAAGATTTTCCCACAGCAGAGGTGAATACATATTTATTGTTTTTGTTGGTTGGATTGCAATTTTTTATTGTCAACATAATTTTTCCTTGTTTTGGTCTTCCTGTAGGGGTGCATTTGGAAGGATGATGAGGATATTTCGATCGCTGTCAGGACCTTGTTATGATGGCAAGTACCTTCATGAAGTTGTGAGGAAGAAACTAGGAATCACCAGGTTGCATCAGACCTTAACAAACATCGTAATACCAACTTTTGACATCAAGCGGCTACAACCAATTATTTTCTCGTCCTACGAGGTCTGGTTCTTCACCTCCATTGTTTACTCCCTGTGTACTTCCAATCACTAAAAGGTCTTGTTCCAATGGCAGTGCATCTTTTTGTTATGGATACACTATAGGTTTCTTCATGTTTATGACAACCAGTGACATCCAATTAATTTAGTCTGCGTTGGAAATGTATGCTACTCAAATCTGTACACTTAAATTTGTTGTGTTAGGAGAAATTAAAGGGAAAAGATCTGAAACACATAACAGGGACTTCCATTGATCCTCCATGCTTGAAATTTAACATGACACTGAACATTCTTTTTTTTAAATAAAAATATAATACAGGTTAAGAACAACAAAAACAGCACGATGAATGCTCTGCTATCAGATGTTTGCATCAGCACATCTGCTGCTCCAACCTATCTACCTTCACACTACTTCAAGACAGAAGACTGCCATGGGAACATCAAGGAGTTCCATCTTATTGATGGAGGAGTAGCTGCCAATAATCCGGTATATTAATCATAATTATGCATAAGTGAATTTCTGAAACTTGCGCTTCGATCATGGTCTATGATTACACATTCTTTGCAGTTCTTCTATGGTTTGCCTAATTCAGAATTAAATACAAGCTTGAACTTTTGAAGTAAACCTAATGTGTCTCTCTATTGTTCAGGCTTTAGTTGGCATTGGAGAAGTAACTAAGCAGATATTCAAGGAAAATCCAGATTTCTTCCCAATAAAACCTATGGACTATGGAAGGTTTTTGGTCATTTCACTAGGCACAGGCTCATCAAAGTTCGGAGCGAACTACAGTGCACAAAAAGCTAAATCATGGGGTGTGTTTGGTTGGTTGTTTGGGAATGGATCCACTCCCTTGGTAGAAGTTTTCACGCAAGCAAGTGCAGATATGGTGGATATCCATATTGCTGCTGTCTTCAAAGCTTTACATTCTGAGAAGAACTATCTGAGGATTCAGGTGAGTAAAACAGAGCCGTTTTAATTTGCAGAAACTATTGAATCAGTGTTTTTATCTCAAAGAGTGCCATTTTGACATAGCAGGATGATACGCTTCAGGGGACACTATCATCGGTCGATGTTGCAACTAAAGAAAACTTGGAGAAACTTTCCGATATTGGAGAGATGCTGCTAAAGAAACCTGTTTCACAGGCAAATTTGGAAACTGGACATATGGTGCCTGCTTGTGACAGCACAAACATGACCAACGAAGAAGCTCTCAAGAGGTGAGTTTTACACCACCCATCAGTAAGTCGACTGCATAATACTCCCAATCAGGATATACTTAGCAGTTCTAGTATATGCAGATTCGCGAAGCTGCTGTCTGATGAAAGGCGAATTCGCAAGGCAAGATCGCCAAAATGAAGAATACCCCTTTGTGTCAATGCCTGTCAGAGATAACATATCTTCATGACTTCCCATCAGTTACAAATTTCTTCCTCAGATCTTATTTTTCTTTTATATGTGACGTTGGTCAGTTCAGTTTTGAACTAACCAATGTTATATATATGAAAAGAGGAGGGATTAGTTGATATTATATTGTTAATACAAGGCTCCTTTGTAACATGATAAAATAGTGTGTAGGTGGTCTTACCTTTTCCCCCTCCTAGAATGCGTAGGTGATCATATTGACACTACAACTTGACT
Organism: Eragrostis curvula; assembly: GCA_007726485.1. Lineage (NCBI taxonomy): Eukaryota > Viridiplantae > Streptophyta > Magnoliopsida > Poales > Poaceae > Eragrostis > Eragrostis curvula. Next base: position 20,713,179 of record CM017441.1, read on the forward strand.
ATTAGGCTCTTGTGGCTTTTGTGGCATGTAAAATTGTAAATGCACTATATATTTTTCCTGAATAAATATCATCATTTAATTACATGTATAGTTGTTTTGTCAATATCGGTGGATATATTCCAGCCGACGAGTGACTTAAAGATTTCAGGTCGACCATGCAATAAACATTGCAAAGAGAGATACCCAGCTTTGCTGCATGGAACAAGTTCCTGGTACGATTTTGCTTCGCATTGTTCACAGAAATAGATTAATCTATCTTTAGTTTGAATAACAAGCAAATGTGCTTCTTTTTCAGAAGGATTGCTCTGCGCTTTGTACTTGCGTAGGCTTCTGCTGTTGGCCATGGTCAGAAAGACATCAATTCCACTGGATTTGGAGCGTGGACAGACTATACAAATGTATGCAAGGGGTTCACTGAATCAAAGCCGTTCGTATTTATAACACACTTTCTGGGTAGTCCGTGCAATGGTGCAAGATTCTCATCAATGAGTACCTTTTGGCTTCTGAAGAAAGTTCTGCTTCATTACATTGCTGCTGATATAACTTTTGTGCACAGTGAGGTGGCTGTGATCATGGTAATAACTCTAGCAAGTTGAGGCTTTTTTGTTTCCTTTTTCACATGGCAGCAACCAAGGAGCACTACAAAGCTGCAGGGCTGCTGTAAGTCATCATTTTAATAAGGGTACAAATGGTTTGTTGCCTTCCAAAACGAGGGTAACCATGTGCTCTCCAAGACACTCATTAGTCCTACAACTACAAGGAAAGGGCATCTTGCATCCTTTACCAATCGAAATCTGAGCACCGAAAGATCTCATCAATCTCATGAAGTAGGTCTATCATGTAACTTTAGAGATGCAAATTGGCCAAAAATAAAAACACATATCTAGTCCTTTGTTATTATAGCTTCTTGGATGAGTGGGCAGAGACAGTTGGCATTTGGAATCAGAGTGCTCCTCCTTTGGCTGGATGGCAGCTAAATATGCAGCAATTAAGTAAAATCCCAGAGCTTCAGCCAGCCAGCCATGCCTGCATTTGGTCGTCCTCAGTGCCCCAAGGCTGCATCTGATCGACAATCGTTTTGGAAAAGCGCATTTGACAAGTATTTCCGGCAATATAGAATGGTCTCCCGACAGGACAAGCCTGAACATTTTTTTGGAGCACGTTAGTGGTCTGCACCGGTTGGATGTCCTAAGCCATCGGTTGGATCCTGATGAGCCAGCCAACTGACTCTGCAGAGCCGTCGCTAACCATGTCGGGATTATGTTTATTTCCCCTGTAAGCTCTTGCCATAGGCTGGAAGGTGAATGATTAAAAGGTAAGCTCCTAGGTCCAGGGAGCCAGCTAATGTGCGTGGCCGGTCAAAAGCGCTGTTAGATCGATGGAGCAGATTGCAAGTGAAACACGGATGCAATGAGCGCCTTCAATGCATGGTCAAAGCAGGGAAGATTCCCAGATTGCGCTATGCATATGCAACTGATGCCCCCTTTTTCTGAGATCTTTTTGATGGCGACATGTTACAGTTTCCTTCAGTGTTGCGGCACTTCAATTACGTGCGTGTGGTAGTTTCTGCCAAATGAGTAAGCTTCTTTTTCTTTCCATAATAACAGCTCCTGAACATGAGCATTTTTTTTTTCACTCTGAGACTAGCATGTGGAAATAATACCTCGGACTAGGTAAAAAATGACATGCATGAAGATACTGGCGGACTTCATGGAAAGAGTTCCGTCCTTGGGGACAATTTTGTTTTCGTTTGTACTTCTTTATTACATTGCATGGGGCTAAGTTCCTTTCACGTTCAGTCCCTCGTACTGGCAGCCATTTCTTATTTGCACTATGCATAGTGGGTACAATACAAACTAGCTAGGGTACTCTTCTGACTCTCTCTCTCTCTCACTATAAATTGATGCAGAGATAGCCGTTCGAATCAAACTCAAACCAGAGCCCAGGAGCTTAAGAAGAGTAGCAGTGCCAGGACCGCAGTTCAGCGACTGCGACTGCTACACGAAGCCTCACCTCTCGGCATCCTTTGCACACACTACTTGCCTGTGCTTGGATGGCCGGTCGCAAGGTGCAATGCGTCTGCATTCTGATCATCTTGATCGTGGCGACATGTGGCGCAGCGTCCGGCGAGGCGAGGAAGCTAAAGGCGGAGACCAATCCGGGAGGGGAAGCATGCGCTTCTTCAGCTTGCCGCAACCCTGCGGTGCTCGGCGGCCAAGCGGACCTCACGGCGACGAAGATGGCGAGCACCGACGGCAGGCCCACGGCGCCCGGCCACAGCCCCGGTATCGGCAACAAGATTGCAGGGAACACTCGTTGAAGGGAAGAATCAGGGATGGCCGCAAACAATTTCCAGCGTTTCTTTGTTATTTCGATTGCTTGGGACCAGACAACAAGTGCTTGTCGTGGATCGGACGATGTACATTTTACTTTGTTTCTTCCGTGTGCTTGTACATGAGATAGTGGACGTGCGATGCATGTCCCTGTTCCTTTGGAATAATGTCCCCGGTTTCGTACGGCCTCTGTGCGTCGTGTATAAAATACGTTCATGCATTCAGAGTTCATCAAATAGTATTTTGCCCCCCTGCTTTCGAATAAAGGCCGACCATCAAGGCGGCCGGAGATGAAGTTCCCGGCCATTCATGGCAAACAGAGACATGCACTATGCACGCAAGTGTATAAACATAGTATTATGCTTCTCCTGTGCTTTGGAGAGAAAAGGAACGAATCTAGCAAGTACATAATACATACTCCATTAAATATATATGGCCGCCACTGACAGATTAATATGCAAAATCTATGGATAGATAGATAGGCAGATTACTCTATGAGGTAATGAGCATCCGCGTACAAAAAAAAAAAAAAAAAGAGAGCATCCGCATGCATCGCTGTCCCAGTCCACCAAAGAAACCATGCAGTACGTGCAACAATCATTTCAATAACAGCTCTGAATTATTTCTAACGCAATTTTAAGCTAGGTGCAATGAGGAATCTAAGGAAAATATCTATGAGCTGATGGCGGGGTACAGTTAGCCCGGTATCTTTTTTTTTTTGAAGAACTTAGCCCGGTATCTTTGGTTATAGTTAGATCGAAAAGCACATGGACCGGAGATCCTCCCACTAGGACTAGTTGAGTTAGAAACTAATTTTCCTCCAGGTAACTCTCAGGCAGGAATATTCGTAAAGTTGAAACATCAGTGGCAGGACTGGTTTGTCATGGCCGTCTCTGACCCTCCTGGCTTCTCTCAACATTCACCGGCCAGGATTACTTGCCTGCATGCATTTGGTCAGCTCGTACGAGAAAGAAACAGTCCAACTGCTTTGCGGCTCCTCTCTGAACCGCTGATCCCGAGCAAGTTGTCGTATAAAATGGAGGAAGCTGAGGCAGCCAGCGTTTAGTATAGATACAGCAGCCTATTAACCGGCAATTCGCGACGGGAGATCTCGTTTTGATGGCGTCTGGAAAAAAGCAACGGCCCAGAAAGATGCCTGCTATGCATTTTCCTGAAGTAGTTGCGGTGTTCAACACAAGAAACGACAGAATTTCCTCAACATGCTTCCTTTTCTCATATTTCAGCTTCAGATGTGCGTTGTATGTGACCCGTACACAGATAAAAAGCCTCGGCGTGCCAGAGTTTTCTAACAGTTTGGAAAAGAGAAGGGCAACTAACTAGCCGCCAACGCGAGAAAGTTCCACCAGCTCCGGAGCCAACCAAACAGAGGAACAGAATAGTTCGGTCAGCAGAGAACAACAAAGGCCTGAAAATCTAATAATTAGTTGAGCACTTTTTGTATCATATGAACTGATGCCGACGGACACTTTGAAGCCACTGTCGTGGTAGAGCACTGTGCTGTGCTGCATTTCATATGGCAGTGTGTAAATGGTTATGCATCCGGTGCTGCGGCTGTACGTTGCGGCCTGCGAGTTCTAGCACTGTTTTCTTTCAGTTGCAGTAAGCAGGTCCACGAGTTTATTCCTGTCCAGTTCTATATACTACTACGACCATAATAGTAGCATACTTCTACAAAGAAAAGCATGATGAGTTGTAGTAATAAATCATCTTTACTTCTCTTAAAAGAGCCAGTTGGTGATGATGGTGTTCCTACCAACTTGCAATTTGTGCCGTCTGATTTCCATCCGACGGGCATGGGCCCTCCGTCCCATTATCTCCCTTGGCGCCGACAAATGGGTCCCGCAGCCCATCCGGCGCATCCGCCGCCACCCATTCGACCGCATTGATCGAGGGGGGAAAAAAAATACGGTCGCTCCGTGCCGCCGTGGCCGGGAGCGCCGCGCGTCGTTCCTTCGCCGTCGCGGCGGCCCCCCTGCTCATCTCCTTGGCCGAGAGACCCGTGCCATTCCCCGACGTGGCGGGTGGCCCTCCTCGCAGCCGCAGCCGAGAGCCCAGCACGCCATTCGTTCGCGCGCGGACCAGAGCGCCACGCGCGGCGCTGGTCACCGCTGCGACCGACAGTTCCCTCATCCTCGCGCAGCTGCGTCGTGTCTTTCTTCCTCTATATGCCTTGCCCGGCTTTCTCGGTCTAGGTTCTAGCTGCTGCCTCTTGCAATTTCTTGCTCTGATTCTTGGGTGTGGCAATGAGGACAGAGGTGAACCTTCTCGGTGGAGCAGGCGTTGAGAGAGAGAGAGAAGAGAATGGCACGGGATGAAGCCTGAATGGCGACAGCTTTTTGTTGTTTACTTTTCTTCTCCAGTCAGGAACAGCTGCCGCTTCAGGAGCTGTGTGTTAAGTGTTAACATGAGTTTGGATGAAAAGAGATGATTAGAGATAGGTTCTTATTAGCTAGGCTAATCAAGTAATCAGGTCATCGGTCTTAGGAGTTGCTATTCTGTATCTACTGAAAACATTACTAATTTTCCTAATGGAAAGTCTTAAAGTATCATTAATGAAAATTTTTAGCTAAGAGGAACATGTAGTGCAGTCTTTACACACACTGATAAAATAATATATCATGAGTTATAGTGTAATTCATATCGCTTGAACAATTGCAAGATTTTGTTGTTAAACTGGATTTCTTTGAGAAGGTCGTAGCAACGCACGGGTACATGGCTAGTGTACTGTCAAAGATGAAGCAGCCTCTGAATCTTGGACTTCATTTTCTTAAAAAAAAGAGAAAAGTCCTTTTTGCCTCCCTCAACTATAGGGGGGTAGCGCAATCTACACCCTCATTTACAAAACCGGGTAACCGCAGTCCTCCAACTATATGGGTGGGTGCAATTCGGCTCCCTGAGCGGTTTTGAGGGCGGTTTTATCCGACGTGACATTGTGGGCCCCACATTACAGGTGCCACGTCACTATTTCTTTTCTTTTCCTTTTTTTTTCTCCTCCCTTCCTCCATTTCTTTCTTCTTCCTCTCCTCTCCGCGAGGCAGGCCGCCGACGGCGTGGGGCCGCGTCGCCGTCTCCGTCTCCTCCTCCCAAGGCGGCACCTTTCGTCTCGCGCTGATCCAGTTCGACGCGTCCCGGCCCCCGGAGCTGGAGTTCACTGAACTGCCGCTGCCTCCGAACCTGTTGCATTGCCGCAGCTCCTCGGCGTTCGCGCACGCGCGCGCCGTCGCGGTGGGCCGCGAGGTCTTCCTCATCGGCCGCGGCGCGACGCTGCGCGTGGACGCGCTCACCGGCGCGGCCCGCGCGTGCGCGCCCACGCTGATCCCGCGCAAGAAGTTCGCGGCAGCCGCCGTGGCCGGGCGGATCTACGTCGCGGGCGGGTCGGCGCGCACCGCGGCGGTCGAGGAGTACGACCCGTCCGCCGGCGCCGGCGACGCGTGGCGCGTGGTGGCGGAGGCCCCGCGTCGGAGGTACGGGTGCGCCGGCGCGGCCGCCACCGCGGGCGGCGGCGTGTTCTACGTCGCCGGCGGGGTGGCCGTGTCCGCCGCGCCCGGCGGGGAAGGCGGCGCGCCGCCGCCGCTCGAGGCGCGCGCGTGCGCCGGGTCGGTGGACGCGTTCCACGTCGCATCGCGGTCGTGGGCGCGGCCGCGGGCGGTGCCCGGCGGCGGGTGCGTGCGGCGCCGGGTGTTCGATAAAATTCCCCTTTAGATCAGCAGGAGGAGGAAGAGAGAGAAAATGGAGAGAGATAGATGTGATGATGTGGCGACTGACAGGTGGGGCCCACAATGCCACGTCAGACAAAACCACCCTCAAAACCGCCCAGGGAGTCGAATTGCACCCACCCATATAGTTAGAAGACTGCGGTTACCCGGTTTTGTAAATGAAGGTGTAGATTGCGCTACCCCCTATAGTTGAGGGAGGTCAAAAGGACTTTTCTCTAAAAAAAATAATCTGAATCTCGGACTTGGGCAACGACGAGGCTGGGGGTTTGGCCTTTGGATGTGTCCATGTTCCGGCCTAGATATTTTGGCCCACATGGAGATACTATGTCATTTCGCGCATTAGGCCCACAGAAAATTGTCCCTTTCTACTCTGATTGATGGAAACATCAGACAGGCAGCATCACTGCAACCTGGCCATGGTAATAAACAGGTAAAAACAACATATCAACCTGGCCATAGTACCATTTACCCCAGAATTTTTGTACTACTGAGAGTACCGAACTTCACCTCCACTTTCCTAGGCACCACGCCACCTTTGTCACTAAGAGGACACTGCCCAACGCTCAGCAGTCACCCCCCCTAAATCATTTGAAGCTGCTGAAGCTGACGGCGAAGCGACAGACCGGACCGCCACTTGCGCGCAACAATGCTGCCTGCAACCACATGGCATCATGTATCCATGTTTGTTTGTTTGCTCGGCACCAGCTGAACGCCCAAACACACTCTTGGAGATTCTACTACTCTACTCCCATTGATCATCATCAGCAACAGCAACGCCAGAGACAGGCGACCTGATGCCAGCTCAGGCGCTGCAGCCTGCAGGTGCGTGCCCAGCCGGAGGCTTTTTGGCCGCTTACTCGCAGCACCCATGCAGGCGCCGGTGAACGTCCCGACATGTGGTTTTATCCTCGGCCGCCTCATCTTCATGCGTGTCGTTTTTTCTTTATGCGATGATAGGGTTCCTGTCATGGACCGATGCTGGGCGGGCAGGGTATGGACAAGTGCTAGAGGCTGAGTCTGTGGGCAGTGCAACTTGCAGTTAGCGGCCGCCCGGTTATTTTCTTTGGCTCCGCGTGTGGCTGCGATGCATATCCGGCCAGGTACGTTCCAAAGCCAACCGGTCTCTACATACACATCAAGAAGATGCAGATTTCATTACAAATTCAGTAATAACATTACCAACTCTTTGTTTAGTGTTTTTAACGAATGACGAAGTAAACCTGAGCAAAACTTGGCTAGTTATCTAACCTGAAAATCAAACTTGGTTAGTTATTGTTTTCTTTTTCCCACCCACTTCCCAACGATATCACAGTAACATAACCACAAGCAAATGACAATTCATTGCTACTAAAACATCAATTTAGGTGGGTGAATTCGGTTTGAACAAACTCATCGTGTGTTTCTTTTTTCTCGTTACATGAATTGTAACTATACTTTGTGCTAACACATTAGAAACCATTTCATTACTTGGAAGACACATACATATTAGGAGTGGAAAAACCTCAATGGTTTTATTTTTAAGTGATGCATGTCCCCAATCATGTCTAAAAATAGATCTTTCCTTCACACGCACTCATAGAAAAATAACGGAGTGCATTTTTGGGAAAATGAAAAAGAAATCCAAATATCTTATTTGTCTTATTTTACTATTCTTTTCTTGAACCAGGCTGTTAGGCAGGCTGCAGCTGCGGCTGCAGAAAAATAACTGTGAACACTGTAGCTGCTGCTGAAGAAATAACTGCGAACACTGTAGCTGCTGCTGCCGCCTGCTGCAAAACATCCAAACGAACAGGCTAAACATATGTATCCACTATATTTCCACTGAATGTAGCCATATGCATTGCTGCAGGCATGCATAGTAAAAAAGTTGAGAGATATAAACATACTTTAAATTTGAATGCAAACAACCACATACTATACTCTCTTTGTTTTTTTTTCATCAAGACAAAGGAAACGGAGAGAGTACATGGGCATGATGTAATGAAGATTTCAATTGAGCTTCGGTTTGATGTTATTGCATTCTAGGGCATGAAAAGCTAGGCTACCGCACCGTTAGGACTCAAGAATTCTATTTTGGCACATCCCCATGAGAGATGCAGGTTGACCAACAAGATGGTCCTGCCTTTCCATGCATGATCACTGGAAAAAGAGAAACTTCATCTTGATCGCAAACTCCAGTTATTTTCCATGTTTTTCTCACTCGAGCTTGGAGTTATTACCATTTTCCTTGCATTAAATATGCATCTGCTTTTATCGTTATCATCTCGGCCGCTCCCTGGCTCCATCCCCATCCGCACCCTAGTCGAAAGTCAGAAACGACTCTACGTGTAGCCCGAAGGGGCCGGGTCAGGCCGACATCGGCGTGGATCCGGTCAAAATCTCGAACCGACGGCGCCGGAGCCATCGACGCTCTCCATCGGACGGCTCTCGCTTCCCCATATCCTCCTCCGCCGCCTGCTTTATTTAGCCTTCTGCCCCCTCCCGCGAGCTGCTCCTGCTCCCTCTCCCTCCTCTCGCCTCCAAATTTTTCTCTCCTCTCATCAGAAGAAGCACCGTCTCTTTCTCTCTCTCGGCGCGCGCAGGTGCAGTGACCATGCAGGCGGCGGCTGCGGTGGCGGTGAATGGCGGAGGTGACGTGCAGAAGCAGCACCAGCAGCAGCCGGTGGTGGGCGCGCCGCATCCGCCCGCGGCGGCCGTGGTGCCGCCCCATTGGGTGGCCATGCCGTTCGCGCCGCCGCCCGGGGCCGCGGCCATGGTGATGCCGCACCAGATGGCGCCGGCGCCGCCCCAGTTCGCGGCCGCGCACTTCGTGCCGTTCCATGCTGTCGCGCCGCCGCTGCCGCGGGCGGCGCCTGTGGCGACCGTCGCGATGGGCTCCCCCGCCGCGCAGGCCGGGCAGGAGGAGAACAAGACCGTCTGGGTCGGCGACCTCCATTACTGGATGGACGAGAACTACCTCCACAGCTGCTTCGGCTACACCGGCGAGGTGAGCACGCTCCCCGCGCGCGCGCCTTTCCAAGTCCAGATCTTGGCCGCGGCCACGCTGTCCCCGAGCCAACGGCTTCGCGAAAATAAAAACCGTTTCCTTTTTCGCTCGCCTGTCACTCTTTCTTTCCATGTTCTTGATGTGACAAGCCTGTGAGTCTGCGACTCGTGAAGCTGCGTGCATTCGCGTCTCAGTGAACTAAAAATAGCATTTTCGATGGGGTGATTCGTTTCCAAAATGTGGTTGGTTCCTTGGGCTGCGCGAGGCAGGAAAGAGAGGGATCATGATGGTAAAAAGTAAAAACGTCCTTCTTTTTGGGACAGAGGGAGTATAGGTAGTTGCAGTTGCAGTGCAGATGTGGGTACATATGATTGGGTCAGTCACTGTGCTGAAAAAGGAAATATGGCTGAGCAACCGCTGGGCAAACGGAAGGCATGGATCTGCGAACTGAAACTGGAAACTTGGCAGTGCGCCAGTCCATCAGTTCGTTAGATTGGCTGAGGTGGCGCCTCCCTGTACTGTCCTGCGAAAATGTTCGACTCGATGTACCAGGTTGGTGGGTCGCGGTTTATTAGCCTAGCACGCAATGGCGCCTTCTGTGATGTACCGTTGGTGTACATTTGTGGCAGCTTCGAGTGGTAAATTTCCTTTTAGATTTTCGTTTATTATAATACCATGGGTATTTTTTCCAGTTTGTGCTAAAATGATTGTAATGTGGGTTTGCATGATAAACATGCTTAAAATATGCTTTGTTTATTCGGGTACTGAACAATTATAGCCACGGAACCAGTTCCACGACTTGTTGAACATGTGCATTTAGCAGACTTAAATAAAAGGAAAATATTAATAATGACATATTACTTTCATGTCATTGTATTCAATGAAAATATGGAGAAAAAACTCGAACCCTGGAAACGATTTAGCCAAACATGGCAACTTTAGGTGTAACGAAGAGAAAAATAAATATTCTTTTTCAGAAGTAACTTGTTTGCTGCAGGCCTGCAGCTGCTGACTGAGTCTTTAACTGTTGCGTTGCTTTGTCAGTTTAATGGCTGTTTGGTGTGTTGACTGAAGCGTATCTTCTGATGAAATTCGGCATTCTTTTCTATTTCTTTGGGCACCTAGACTATACACTAATACCTTTTAATTCGTTACAGGTTGTGGCAATTAAGGTTATTCGTAATAAGCAGACTGGACAGTCGGAAGGATATGGATTTGTGGAGTTCTACAGTCATGCTGCTGCTGAAAAAGTACTTGAAGGTTTTACTGGTCATATAATGCCAAATACGGACCAGCCTTTTAGGTTAAATTGGGCATCATTTAGCATGGGGGATAGGCGTTCCGATGTTGCTTCAGATCATTCCATCTTTGTGGGCGATCTTGCTTCTGATGTCAATGATACCACATTACTGGAGATTTTCTCCAGCAGGTACTCCTCTGTCAAAGGTGCAAAAGTTGTTATTGATGCTAATACTGGTAGATCCAAGGGCTATGGTTTTGTGAGATTCGGAGATGATAATGAGAAGACACATGCCATGACCGAGATGAATGGTGTGTACTGCTCCACTAGGCCCATGAGAATTGGCCCTGCAACTCCCAGAAAATCTTCAGGTTTGCTTACAATTTTTCAGTTATTATGTCGCCTAATTTCCTTACATATTTCTTTGCAATGTTCTTTCACAAATCCTTTTGCCTGTATTATGAACTTAATGCCTGTTACTATCTTTTTGTTTATTTTTTCTGAGTATTCTGCTGGAAGATAATGACCAGAGAGCATAATGTTATCATCTGTCATAGTTGGTTTAGTGGTGTTTCAGTTATATTTTTTTCTGAGTATTCTACATAGAGCATTAGGCCAATTTTATAGTTGGTTCAGTGATTCTTTGGAGAATAATGTTATCATCTGTCACTTCGTTTTAATGCTGGGATTTTATTGGCAAAGAGTTCATAACTAATGAAGTCTTACTAGCTATATATGAATTTGACTGTTGCATTACTTTATGGCGCGCGATTCTGATGGCTTAAGCATTCATAGATAGTCAAGGTGGAATTACCTTTTAATATTCTGGTGTCCTTTAGCATCTCTTTGCCTTTTGTCATAAAACTCTTAGTTATACTTTTAAGTTGGATGTACAAACTTTGTTTCTGGTTTGCTTGATCATTGACTAGCCTTTAAAGTTTCGACTGCTTACTATGTACCTGTCCCTCTGTATTCCTGCTTATTAGGTACATGTATATATAGTGTCCTTCCCCATATTTTGACCTAACAAATACAGCATTTCATATTCTTGTGGCTATCTTTTTATTCTTATTACCTTCAGCCCATAGTGTTCCAACTTGTCGTTCCTACTAAATGTAAATTTTATTTGCTCGTCCAGTGAGAAGCACAATTAGGCATGTAAGAGCTCTCTCTATTGGCAAGAACATCTTCTTATGTTACCTTAGATTTTTAACTACAAGTAACAAACATGCATGGTTGGCATTTTTGATAAATTCAGCAGATACTAGCAAGATTTAGCCTCATCTGGTAGGTATTTACGTTCAGTGAGGTTTAGAAGATAGGACTGCTTTCTGGAGTAATGCAATGAACTGATATGTTACAGGAGAACCTTGATTGGTTTGAACCTGAGAATAATGGTGGATTATTGCCTTAAGAACTACTCTTAGCGTTGTACCGGATAAAGTTGTTTCTGAGAATCACACACATGTTTTTGAAAATGGTGGTCATTTATTCCATTTGTCTATTTGGTATAGGAACTTCTGGATCAAATGGTTCATCTGCTCGATCGGATGGTGGAGATCTGACAAACACAACTGTGAGTACAGATGCACTCCCCGCAATTCATGTTGTTCATCGATCTTTTACTTCTCATCATAGTTCTTTGGATACACAGGTATTTGTCGGTGGGCTCGACCCAAATGTTAGTGAAGAAGATCTTAGACAAACCTTCTCCAAGTATGGAGAAATTTCTTCTGTAAAGATCCCAGTCGGGAAACAATGCGGCTTCGTGCAGTTTTCACAGAGGTACGAACCCATCCCACAGTTTCTGTTATGCACAACTGCCCCTGTTCCCATTATGACATCTGATAAATTGTTGATCTTGTTCCCTTCCCAGAAAGAATGCCGAAGACGCATTGCAAGGACTAAATGGAAGTACTATTGGCAAACAGACTGTGCGCCTTTCATGGGGTCGCAACCCAGCGAACAAGCAGGTACTATCTTGGTCTGATTTACAATTCAAACAGACTGCAAAGTGCTCGAGAGGGGGGGGGGGGGGGGGGGGGGGGGGGGGGGAGGGAACAAGCAGAATGTTCATTTCTGCAAACAAATTGTGGCTTTGACACATTTCATGTTTACAGTTTAGGGGCGACAACGGCAACCAGTGGAACAACGGGATGTACTACGCAGCTTCCCCGTTTTACAACGGCTACGGTTACCCTGCGCCATTCCCTGACCCAGGCATGTACACCGCTGCTACCTACGGTGCATACCCATTCTACGGCAATCAGCAGCAAGTTAGCTGAGCTGAGCCGAACTGAACTGGAGATTTGAACTGCCGCCACGCCTCACTCGAAACTGGAGTCTTGAGGTATTAGACTATTAGTAGAGGTAGCTCTTGGTAGAAGAAGAAGAAGAAGGTAGATGACGGTTTCTTAGGTGAGCTAGGTGCAGTGACTGGTCTTGTAAAGTGCATTAATATTACACGAGCTAGCGCCACCGAGAGCACGAGACGCCTAACGGACTGGCCACGGATTCCCAACACAAGAATTTTTTGACCTGGAGCTGCGACCTTGAAGCAGAACAATAAGCTAATGAAATCCTTTATGTCTGCTACTGGATTTGCTTGACTGTACCCTGTTGGGCTGTTAGTCTGCTGTTTTTGGTTTGGTTTGGTCGCCGCAGGAAGGTAACAAGTAGAAAAGGCAGCCAGCCGCAGGAAGGTAACAAGTAGAAAAGGTAGCCAGCCGCAGGAAAGCAACACGTAGAAAAGGTTGCCTCGGCTCGAATGCTCGGTTCTGTTATTCCGGCCTTAAATAGAAAGAAACAGAAATTCTCTTACTCCGAACTAAAAATGATTATAATATAACATTTACACAAACGAGCGGCACACCTAATGCAACTTATCAGCTGTAATAGGCTCATTATTTTAGGTGTTTATAAAGTGTCAAACTTCTCAAAATAATTTATACCTTTTCGCATTTAAACATGCATGGGACCGTAATTACCGAATTAAGCATTCGAGGCAACTGAGCAACATTCCATCACTACGTCACAACCTCTGACCACCAGACTGGATGGGTTTCAAATACAAATCCGTGACAGGGAGCAGCGTAGTTAGCTTCAAATTTTCCACATGTCAGGACCAACGCACAATAATGTATCAGCCAGAACAACACTGACATATGCTTAGTAGAAAAAAAGGTTTCAGAACACTGTTAGTCACAATATTGATCTTTGCTTTAGTCTCATCGCAAATAGAAACTCACATCCAGTAATGAGGCGGCACGTTAACATATATGAAACTAACATTGAACAAGTTGTAGTAGTGAGAACTATATATACTAGAAATATTGGCGCGCTCTGCCGCGCCCGTTAAGTCTCGTATGACGTGTGTTTACAGCTTCATAGGTAAATTGGTAGAAATGATTTATCTGAGCATAATGTGCGTACACCAAAAATCTTGAGGGTTAAACCATAAACATGTGAAAGTAGTAAAAAAACAGGAGAGCAAATTTAACAGACAGCAGGGCCTCATCAGTAAAATAACCAAGAGCCTTATCCTTCTCGTCTCATCCCTTCTCCCCCGTTCTTCTCCCAGGCCCCTCTCTCTCGCCTGCAAGAGGACGCTGGCTGTCATTCACGAACTACACCAGGCATCAGCGGAAAGTCAGCTGCAAGAACCCCACACACAACCCTTCCTCATCTTGTCTCCACCAATCTCTCTTCTAACTTGGTGCTCCGGCTCACAACCCGTCCTCCACTCTCCACCAATCTCTCTATAATTTGTTACTCAGCGCATCACCATCATCTCTGATGTCGCAAAGGGCGTGGCCGGGAAACCATGCCCAGGCATGAGCCGGACATCCCGTCGGCAGTCGGCTTCGGGTATGGTTCCTCCTCGGCACTTGCCCAGGTACGCTGCCACATGCTATGAGTTGTAGGCACCGGCTCATGTCGTCGATGAACAACGTCGCGTGAAGACGATGCCCAGACATGAGCCAAGCCAGCCTAGACGCCACACATGGCCCGTGGGGAACGATGCCCCCCACGTCGCGGCCCATGGCCTGTGAATGGGCACTGACGTACGGATGACGCCCCCACGTCTGCCGTCCATCCAGGCCCAGCGCAAAGGCCGGCTTCAGGAACCGACGTAGTACTGGGGAACAAAGAAACGTGGTAGCACCGAAGGCCATCCACGACAATAAAAAATAACGTGTAAGAAGGTGGAGGCGGCCACGTAGTCCAAAACGCCGTACGGAGGAGGAAGCAATGCCGCCTATGCTTTAGACTACTATGTCCTATCGCAACACTCGTTTATCATATATTTACTGTTACATTGTATCTACACATACGCAAAATTTTCATACTTTTTAAAGCTATGATAAACGAGTTGGGTTCATGATTGCACCTAGAGTTGGGTTTGCACTGCATATTTTTCCTCATTTCTGGATTCCTGTCTACGTATGTTTCAGGTAGCAACGGTGCAACTATCATCCCACTGTACGCCTGTACCCCTTAATTTGTACTACTCGTTGACCTGTGTTTCTGTCCAGCGCTAGGGCGGTGTAGCCAGAAACGAACAACAGTTCAAACAAATAATTGTGGACAACAGGACGTGGATGAGTTTAATTGAAGACATGATTATATAATACTAGCACACAGGTCATTGCAATCTCTTTATTTCAAGCCGCATCAGAAACAGGAAATTCATGTCCACTTATTAGGGAATATGACCTTTAACCGTGAACGCAGAGTAGCTATAAGTCAAAACCAACATTTGAGGAAATCTGTTCCACAGCAGCTCTTGTTTATCGTGTTTGCTGTTGAGAATACCAGAATTACTGCTCTGGCACGTATGGTGGGAGCACCCCTTTCAGAAAGGAGTCTAGCAAAACCAGTGCTCTCTCAGGCTGGAAGGACGGAACCAAATGGCCAGCTGCTCTCACGGAGGCAAATGTGAATCCTCCCCTGTATTGTTGCACATATCCTCCCACCTGCGAGCACAACCATCAAAAAGGTTCGTAAGGCTTTGTTATATACGAATTCTTGTATTTAGGAGGCAGCAAGTATTATTTCCCTAACGAACGTACTTACCTCCATGTTTACTGTCCATGGGCGCCATGGAGTTGTGACGTGGAGGTTAAGGTCGTGAATGGAATATCTTGTAGCCGGAAGTGGGCATACGGAATCAAAATCACCGCTGTAAAAAATGTATAGTTACATTAAGATCATAATTCTTCATGTATATAAATTCTTGTTCTTAACACTAAATTACCTAAAAATCCAAACTGGTAATTTCTTCGCAATTAGCCATTTAATCGTTGGCACCATAGAAATGGGTGCATCATTCCAGCGCAAGCCTCTGCAAAAGTCACACGAATTTGTGAGTGAAGCAAAGCATAATTTTTGGCTCTAAAATAGTACTGTACATAGGTGTGACATGTCCAATCAAATTAAAGTAACTTACGCGCATCCTGACCACTTTGTCATCCTAGCATGGAAAGCGTTTTGTACTGCTGGATCATTGAGGTAAGCATGGGTATAATAGTCACTGCATGGATCATATCCAGGTAGCTGCAATTCATAAAACAGTTAGTGAGTCAAAATTATAATTTTAGCTGAAGAAAATTAAGAGCCTCTGTTTAGTGGAACATTAGGATTTAGGAAAAAAAAGTCGTTTGTCTTACGTAGCCACTTGGGTAATATGATCCGTTGGATGCATCAATGCAAATTGGAGCATATATGTTGTACCCATCAATTTGCCCACCATCCCAAGAATCCCAAGCGCCCTCGCATAGTGCGCCATCCGAACCGTCAAAATTGCAGTACCTAGTGATGTTGGCAAAGACCTCGTCGGAAATTATCCCATGGCTCCAGAAGTAGTCAACCCGCCCCTTTGAGTTCCTAATCCAGTCCAGAAGTGGATTTCCAACCTTGAAAGGGAAAATTATCCATTATTTATAAAAATAATACAATATGCACATGTTTGTATCCATGTCTTATTTCAAGTTGTATGCATCACAAGATATAGAGGCCTGAATTGTTCTCTTACAAAATTACAATAGCAAGGAAAAAGTACTTTCTTTCTACAAGTACTACAACAGTTCACTTACCAAGATACCCTGTAGATTTATGATGGTCTTGGGTTTGTATGAGTTCTGGAGTAGAATGGTAGCAGCAAGCTCTGGCACATAATGGCCGGCGAAGCTCTCCCCGGAGATGTAGAAGGGACGGCCTTTGTACTCGGGAAAACGCTCCAACCAGTTAACCAAAAATAAATAGGAATCATCAGCTGTCCTCTGATCTCCACTGTGGTCGTAATCCGATGTTGTGTTGGAGTAAGAGAATCCAACACCCGCAGGAGATTCCAGAAATATCACATTAGCCACTACAAGTTTTGCATGATTCATTAGAGTTTCATACATGATCTTCGAAACTCAACGAAAAAAAAGAAAGGTAAGTTGTTGTAATACCGTTATTCCACGCATTCTTGTTTCTGCTAAGCGTTTTGTTGTCGCTGTTTACACGGAATGGGCCGAGTTCTTGCATTGCTCCGTAGCCAAGTGATGAGCATCCCGGCCCTGCGGATGGTGACCAGGTTGGTATCAGTATTACTCCCTCCGTTTTTAATTATATGACGTCATTGATTTTTTTTGTTAAACTTTGACCAGCAATATATGTGAAAATAATTAGTTACTTAACGTAAAATGTATATTGTTGGATCTATCATTAAAAGCATTTTAAGATTAACTTATACATTTAGCTATTTGCATAAATATTTATGAATAAGACGAAGGGTCAAAGTAACAAAAAAAGTTAACGGAGTCATATAATTAAAAACGGAGGGAGTATCAGACAGTGTCAGCAAAAGAGGACATCAGATCAGTGTTACGCAATCATGGAGCAGTAGCATCCATGCATGAACGATATGATGTACACCACGTCACCACATGAACTCCAAGCACTCAGTTCAGATGCAAGTGGAACTGCTCTTTTAGGAAAAAAAAAATCGTCGAAAGCTATACCAGAACTTAAATAAGAGATATATATTTTCTGACCTCCGTTAAGCCACAAAAGGAGTGGCTTCGTGGCAGCGTCCACCGGCGACTCCACGAAGTAGTAGAAGAGCGCGCGGCCGTTCGTCTCGTCGACGGTGATGTACCCTCCGTACTGGTCGAAGTCGACGTCCGGCTGCCCCGGCAGCGCGTCGATCTTGTCGGCCGCCTTCAGAGCGCTCTGGTCCGCTCCAGAGCCTGTTGCCAGGCTTTCAGCAAGGCGGTAACCTACTCTATTCACATTAAACGTACCCTTGTTGCTACGACTGTTCTTCCTAGACCTGATGAATTCTCTCAAGTGAGCCTCTTGGGACGCATCTGCCGACAATGCAGCGACGCAGATAGTGAGAAGCAGCAGGTAGAAGGAAATGTTCGCCATCTTTAGGAAGAGATGACTGTCAGTGAGTTGCTGATCGATGACCTCAATTGGCACGTGTATATATACTGCCCGGGAGGGAAGACAGGAAGCTTTAAAAACCGAGCAGCTTTGGATTCATCCCTAGGTATGTATAGAGTGCTAACACTGCAACGCTTCGTGCAGCTGTACGCCTTTGTTCCTTCTGCCGTTCTTTGTTTCAGATCAAGTTTAGCCTGGTTTGGAGAACCGAGCATAGCATCTCGTCTCAAAGGAGGCCATGGTGGTTTCGTGGAAAGGACATGTTGCCGCCGGCTGTTGAGAGCGAACGGGAATGTCGATTAGTGAGCCGTTCGAAACTTGGACTTCCTTGTGTGCAGTGTTTTGGCCCGTTCTTCATCTGCAATCTCTTGTTTAGAACGCTGATTTGGGAGGTAATCACTGGCAATATGCGTGCATTCTGTGTGCCTCCAGGCCCCAGTTTTAATGCTACAGGTCAGGTGCACAATGGCGAGAGTATACATTTGAAAACAAAACGGGATCAAGCCATGAAGTACATCACATAAAGAACTGTCCTAGAACATCTAGCTAGTTTTAGATTTGTACTAAGCAAACATTCTTCTTCTTTTTTTGCGGAGGAACTAAGCGAACATTCTTAATGTAGCAAAATCATAAAAATCATCAAACACAAAAACGGTGCCACTAGATTAATGTGACACAAACTATTATCGTGCTTTGTCAAACTTTATGAATTTTCAGCAATTGATGATCAAAGTTAAAAGTGTTTGATTTAGGACGAAGCTAAAACTAACTATATTATGGGACAGAGTGAGTAAAAACTGTCCCGCATGTACTTGCGCAGTATGAAAAGTTCCTTTTATTTTAACCTTTCTAAAATAATATTTTAATATGTAGAACTAAATTTCAAAAGTAGACCCTCTGCCAAGCCAAGTAGCTTAGTGTGCCTAATATTGTTAAGGTCGCGCAATCTAATACATGAGTCACACCCGGAGAAAAGGGGCGCGGGGGGGGGGGGGGGGGGGGGGGGGGTGGGGGGCCTGGTGTAACAATAGTCATGCTGATGGGCTTGACGTGACTTGTGCAGATGGTCATGGGTAAGTTAAAGGACATTAATCAATCTTGCGCCAAGAGATTAGCCCTGTAAAATTTAGCTTAAAATTCAGTTTTAAATCTGTACTGGTTAAATATTAATATAAAAAGCTAATCTAAAACATTTTAAATTGAAAAGGAATATATGTGCATCTTTACCCATTTTACTTGTATGAAAACTTGTATACATATTAATCATTTTTGGACCCCTAACGGTGGTTCCAGCCACCCTTTATTTTCCCATTGGGTTTCCTAAATCCTAACCACATCGGCGCATGTTGTATCACCTCAACACATGTATAAATGAGTGTGAACATGTTTAAGCCCCTGGAAAAAAGTTAAATTTTAATTTAAATTGATTTGAAATAAATAAATGAATATCAAAGAAAACTATGTGAATAAAAAAACACAAATCTTCAATTGAAGTGCACCCTCCTAATAATTTTATAACATACTAGAATGTGAAATATATTTTTTGAGAGTCTTCTAGAATTTACCAAGTCAAAATAGTACCCTTGAAAGTTCATGAAAATTTAAAAAATTCTGCTTTCACCTAATTTTAATTATAAATTTTAACAATTTTATACCTTTTGTTTGAAACACATTACAAACGTTGTCATACACAAACATACGAGTGCTCACCCTTATGAACACATGCACGCACATCCTACCCCTATGAGCACTAAGGAGAGGAGACTAGGCTGGCTGAACAAGCACCTCACTGTCTACAGGAACATCGCCTACTATTGAAAGAACCTAATCAGCTGTGAGTTTGTAATAGTTTTAATTTGTAATTGGCCACAAAACACAACTTGTTGAGCATCGTTATGCTACAAAAAATCTTTCTTTTTTTGAATTTTGGATAAAAGGGAATATCAGTTTTGAACCAGAGTTGTATCCCTTTTATTTGAGATTCCGGCATGGGATATGTGAATGGACATCGTCCAGTTAGCTCACCCATATGAGAGGTTCAGACTTGTACGTGCAGGGCCGAAAGACTACACAATTTTGACTTTGACATTCTTCAACTACAATCGTGTAACTTTTCGCCTTGGATATTCTGTCCTTCTCAGGTTTATCTCAATGATATAGGGTGTACCAAGCTCCAAGAAAATGGTCCGTCTGGGCCCAAAGATTGAAAAATACATTCAGTGCTGACTACTGAAAGCGAACGGGGATATTTGCATAAGCTTTTTTGATCCATTCTATATCTGCACATATCGAGTTTAAAACGATGATTTTAAAAGCTAATCCATGTAAAATAATATATATTCTGTCGTGTCCCCAAAACTCTAGCTTTATGCTACTGATCGGATGTAGAATTGCCAAGGAGTGTCCAATTGAAAATCGAAGGAGGCTATGAAAGGCTATAATATAGCTCTTTCCTAACACATGCCATGTATGCAACAAATCTCATGCATGCAACAGGCGCAATGGGGCACAGGGGGTTCATGTCTTATAACTAAGAAAATGGGAGGTCTTTTACATATGGAAAGAAACATTGCCCAATGCCCTAAGGAAACATACACCTACAAAAGGATGTAACCACAGACAACCAAACCCAAAACATTAGACAATTTATGTGAAACAGCAATTTCATGACTGCTACATCACAACTCATTCGGTATGGCTCTTGACCTTTCATTAGTAAAATCATCATTGGTCCTGTATGTAAGGTGGGAGCACCCCTTTCAAAAAGGAGTCTAGCAATACTAGTGCTCTCTCAGGTTGGAAGGACGGAACCAAATGACCCGCACCTCTCACAGAGGCAATTGTAAATCCTCCAGTATATTGTTGAACGTAGCCTCCCACCTGCATGAAGTATTTATCTTCAAGCAATTGCTGACTGTATGAGAACTATGTTTGGAAGTAAAACATACCTCCTGATTTGTTATCCATGGGCGCCATGGGATTGTGACATTGATATCAAGCTCATGGATGGAATACCTTGTGGAGGGAAGGGGGCATACAGAATCAAAATCTCCACTGCAAACAATGTATGAATTTGTCATTTTGACAACAGATTTGAAACTTTATTAATCAGTAACTGTGGTTCTCACCCAAGACCATTACCTAAATATCCAGACAGGTAACTTTTTGTCAATAAGCCATCGGATGGTTGGCACCATGGAAATTGGTGCATCTTTCCAGTGAAGCAATTTTCTGCAAAATTCACGAGTGGTAGAGGTAAAACAAGGAAAACTTCCTTGCAAGTTTATATTATTGTCGGTGTCCACTCAGAAGATATCTTACGTGCATCCTGACCATTTTGTCATTTTAGCATGAAAAGCATTTTGCACAAGTGGATCGTTGAGGTAAGCAAGGGTGTAATAATCAATGCATGGATCGTACCCTGGTAACTGTATAGTTTGGAAAGCAGTTAGTGAATTTGAAACCATTTTCCTCCTTATTCAAGTGGACTATTCAAAATTATTGACTTACGTAGCCGCTAGGATAATATGCTCCATTTTGTGCATTAATACAAATTGGCGCATATATGTTGTACTCATTAATTTGGCTATCGTCGAGTGCGTCCCAAGCGCCATCGCAATTTGCCCCATCTGTATTGTCAAAATTGCAATTCTTGGTGATGTTATCAAAGATCTCGTCCGAGATCACCCCATGGCTCCAGAGGTAGTCGCGTTGCCCCTTCGTGTTTGTATTCCAGTCGATAACTGGATTTCCAACCTTGAAAAGAAGAAATATGTCATTCAACAGAAGTTGCTTGTGCATAGTAGAATCATGTTTGATGCCACGGAACATTCACGTACCAAGATAGCCCTTAGGTTTATGATGGTCCTGCCATTATATCTGTTGTGGAGCAGGATGGTAGCAGCAAGTTGTGGCACATAATGACCAGCATAGCTCTCCCCAGAGATATAGAAAGGGCGGTCTTTGTACTCCGGAAATCGCTCAAACCAGTTAACAAAAAATAAATAGGCGTCATCAGCTGTTCTTTGGTCTCCAACACTCTCATAATCAGAAGATGTGTTGGAGTAAGAGAACCCAACGCCCGCAGGAGATTCCAAGAAGATTATGTTTGCCGCTACATTTTTTTGGCCCTTGTTAGTTTTTCAAACGAAACAGTACATCTTACGGGCTTCCAACATGAACTTAATGATCTCAAAGGAAAAAGGAAGACATGCGTAAAATTGTAAATTACCGTTATTCCAAGCATTTTTGTTTCTGCTAAGTGTTTTACTGTCGCTGTTTACACGGAACGGGCCGAGTTCTTGCATCGCTCCGTAGCCAAACGATGAGCATCCTGGCCCTGCGGATGGGAAATACATGAGTTGACGGCATTGTCACTCGCGCTGGGCGCATGTGTGCATAACTGCTGCTCCTGGAACATTAGCAATTTAGAATGCATGCATGAATACGCAACGAGTCATGAACGCCAATGCAAGTAAAACACTGCTCTGCCTGGCGCAATTTGGAGAGCGGTAATGATAGTATCTATATCACTGTTACCTCCATTAAGCCATAGGAGGAGCGGCTTTGTCGATGCATCTTGAGGTGCTTCCACGAAGTAGTAAAAGAGCGCACGGCCGTTCTTCTCGTCGACGGTGATGTACCCGCTGTATTGGTCGAAGTCGACGTCTTCCGGCTGCCCTGGCAGCGCCGCGATCTTGTCAGCCACCTTCAGAGCTCTCTGGTCTGAGCCAGAGTAACCTGTGCTCTGGATGCTGGTGGCCCTGAAACTTATAGCATCATTTACATTAAAAGTGTCCCTATTGTAATCATCGTTCCTTCTAGACTTGATAAACTCTCTTAGTTGAGCTCTTTGGGAAGCATCTGCATGCTGTGCAGCCACACAGAGAAGTAACAGACAGAAGGAAATACTTGTCATCTCTACGCCGAAATGATTGTCTGCCACCTGAAGAAGATTAGCTAGATGGATATGTTTATAGAGAGGGACATCGCAAATTTGAATGTTGAACTATTTTGGATCCTTCTCTAGGTATCTTTCAGATCTGTATGAGATGTACCACAACAAGTGATTCGTTCAACTGTAAGCTTTATGCGTTATGCTGTTATAGAGAGGGACCTGTGAAGAATGCAGTATCTCTCGGCAGTCCTACGTCATGAAAATGGTCCAGGATTTGTTGAAAGGACATGTTACCGCCTGCCGGCTATTGAGAGCGACCAACATGCACATAGATTATTAAGCCTTTAGCCCGTTCCTTTTGTTTGGCCCTTCTTTTGTTTGTCACATAAAACTATAATCTGGAAGGTAATGAGCGGCAGTTTGTTGACGTACGTGCTCGATCTGCACCCCAGGTCCAAGATTGAGAAACTATAGAAAGATAAAGGGAGGGGTTCTGACTCGAATATTTATGTATTGGATCGGTTTGTGTAAGAATTTGTTCTGCCACAACATATTGTGTTGGATTACTAGGCTTTTCTAAATTCAGGAAATTTAGCATCTCTCCTCGTCAGATTTTTTAACTGCAAGTTACAAGCGGTTTAAGTGAAATTTCAGTCAACATTTTCATGTGTTTTCAAGTAACATTGGTCTAACAAAAACATTGGGTGATATCTATATAAAATCCAACTTGCAAGTTTAAGGCTTTAAGCCATAGATAAAATGTAGATAAAATTTGAAAGAGATTCCCATTTGATCACCCAGACCAGGGCTGTCTCCGAGAATTTTGAGCCCCGGTGCGAAATGCAAAAGAATGCTCTAAAATTTAAATTTTATATGACCATAAAATATTTCTAAAAATATTTGATTTTATTACATGCTATTTTTTATAATATTAGGAATATATCTAGTGTGTGTGTGTGTGTGTGTGTGTGTGTGTGTGTGTGTGTCATTTTTTTGAGACATGGTAATTTTTCTAGTCTTTGTTCCTTCTTGTTTCTAGAAGACATAATCGGGAGTCACGCATGTTCATATACAACTAGCTATTTGCCTGTGCGTTGCTACGGGAGAGGTGATAATGTTATCTAAGTAAAATATATGAAAATATACAACAAATGTCAAATTGCACAAGACATTATCGTTCTATGCTCGTGAATTGCAACAGGGTCATAATTTAGCTTATTATCTAACAACCAACAATACCTTAGCAAAATACATAAAATTATTTATATGTAAAGACTTTCTTATATTATCTCGTATCACAATTTCAAAAAACAATTGAGAAAGTTGATGTACATATATTTTTCAGAAAAATATTTTGCTAATTTGTTTTACCATAATTCAACTTTCAGCAAGTAGTACACCATTTAATATAAGTGGTTTCATATTTTTCTGAGTCGACATGATGTTTTATGAAATTTACAGATTTTCGGATAACTTAACAAAACACTGATTAAATCAGCCAACAGAAACTGGGCCACGCAAAGGGCCACATAGTCCAGGCCGGAGCTAAAATGGGAAGGAAAAAAAAAACAAAGAGCAAGGAAAGTGTGAAGCGGGGGGGATTCGAACCGGGGTCGCATGGAAGAAAGTGAGTGGGCTTTCCAAGGCACCGCATGAAGCTTCGTTTCCATATCCGATTGGGTTTCTATAAAAACTAAATTTAGTACATTTGAATTCGAATCAAACTCAATTCAAATTCGACGTGAACTCAGATGGGGGTCTGAAAACTGAAAATTCCGGCTGAAAAATTGTGGCTGACGACCTCTTTCAACCTTTTTAAGTAGTAGAGATTATTGTCGGCTTTAGGTTCTTATTAGCACAACAAAAGACAAAAATAAAAGAAAATTTTGGCCTCATGGCTTAGGTTCTCCCGTAAGCTCAATTGGACTATTGGGCCTCAGCATCACTTGGATTAGAAACTTTGATTTAGCCCATGGCTCATACCCCTTCGTTACTTGCTTTCTTCTTCCTCATTGCGAGCAACACGATCATCCAACAATGGCAAAACAAAAAAAGCTGCAGAGGTCGACGGATGAACCCGGGGTTGCCCGGCCAAGAAGGAGGCGGTTTGCCCATGACATGGACTGAAGGCCTGACGTATTATCCTCCCGTATGGTCATTTTTCTCGATAAGACCTGGGCCATCGGCCACCCTGCCCTTGCCTATCGACGGCCTGCCCAGATGAGGTTTTAAATGTATTGAGTAGTAGCTTTGTCTCGTTCGAAGTCAAATGATGTTCCTCCAAAAGAAAAATTGTGCTGAATAATTCTTATTTTCTAAATTCAGTCTATCATCGTTTCTTCTTGTCCGTTTCTTCCTTGTACTACAAGTTTATATTGGAAGTTACAAGTAGTTTACAATGAAATTGCAAGAAACTATTTCAATGTTACATTCGTGTAACAAAAATATTAGGTGAGATCCACCTAAATCTCACTTGAAATTTTTGTTACTCCTATAATCATTCGCAATTTTAGCCATACACTACTGATAGGCCATGGCTCAAAATTGAGATTCCCCTCTGCATCACCCATGTAAGGTTTAAATATATTGAGTAGTAGCTCTGTGTCTGTTGCAGCATATATTTGGGTATAATCATATAGTATTGACTTAGGGCCTCGGCAGAGTCAGGGAATTAATTGTTTTTTACTGAAAGTTAGGGAATTAAATTTGGGAATTACTAATGTCACCTAAGAATTTTTCTACTTGAAAAAAAATTGCAACACTAATCTTGGCCGCTGGAAATTCCTTCCCAAAGGGAGAACACAGCTTGAGCGTAGAGGCTGAATCTATTGGACCGCATAATAGGCCAGTGGCCATAGTGGCATATCTAGCTGGGCCGATTGGGGGGGGGGGGGGGTGGTGGTGGGCACCAAGAAAAAAAAATATCCGAATGCCTACAAATAGTTGCTGCACTTTTTTTTTTGAACCGAGATATACACCTCTGACTGGCCGTATGGTGTGAGCAGTGATTTGGTGCTCCTATTTCACCATTTGAGAGTCATTTTGGTTTGTTTATCATTAAAAAAATTGGCACATGTCGTAACCTGAAAATGAACTTGGAATATTGTGCATAAATTTTCTGGGGTTTGGTGCATGGAGGAGAAAATAAAATTTTAAGTATTTTGCTCCGTTTCTACTGGGACAACACATTTGTTCTTAATGTCAAGTAGGTGTCATATGAAACAAAAGATTGATTTTGTTCCTAAGGTGAGAGTAAATGGACACGTTATTTTTCCTCCTTAACATTTGCTGCGCCTTTTTGCTCCATGTTACATTGGATTTCTTGTCTCATCAACATCTGATAGTTTTATGTACTTAGAGAATTCCATATTTTTATTAGTGCCTAACATATCTCTTTATTAAGTTACCATCTTGCTATTGGGTCATATCTGAAGTTGGATCTGGTATATGTATGCATGAGTAGGTATGAGACGTATGTTTCGTTAATATTTATTTTGGGATGATAGAGTATATTGTTGAGTAGGCATGAGAAATACACTTGTTGCAAAGTATTTTGCTATATGAGACTTGAACTAATATTTGGTGCATGCGAAGCAGGGATTAAATGATATATCATCACGGATATATTTCTGAAAATTTTAATCAATTTGCATGGGAACCAATGTCACACCCCAAATTTTGCTCATGTTTAAAATTCACTAAAAATTTGAAAATTTTCAAGTTTGGAACAAATTAAAATGAAGTTTGTGATTAAAGTTAGCCAAACCACCTCAATTTTAAAAAAAATTCATTTTGAAAATTTGCACAAAACATTTCCAAAAAATTTCATTTCTGGAGTTTATTGTCTTTATTTTGAGTGTTTGTTTGCTTTTTGTTTTTGTTGGAATTTGAAATCCCTTCAAATTCGAAATCTAGAAAAGTTCAAACCATTTCCAGCTCCAAAAGTCGTTTCGGGCCGAATCTCAGCCAGCCCAACTTCCTTTTTCTTTTTCTCTTTTCTTTTTCCTCTCCCGCACCCGGCCCGTCGCGGCCCAGCCTCCCTCACCCCGGCCCGTCTCTCTCCCGCTCACTGCCAAGTGGGCCCCGCCCCGTCGTCGTCCTCCTCCGGACGCCACCGGCGAAATTCCCGGCCGCGCCCATCCCTCCCGGTCTCCTCCGCCGCCTTTGTCCCATCCACGCACCAGGAGAAGCACGTGAAGAACGCGCGTAGCGCACCGCCTTCCCTTCCGTCCCGTCGAGGCCCCACCGCCCATGCCCCCTTTCCGTGGCGCGCCCGTCAAGTTTTCGGCCACCAACCGCCTCCCGCACCGCCTTCCTGTTTCGCGCCGCCTCTTGCCGTCAATAAAAGGAACCGACCCCCCCCCCCCCCCACCCCTTCTCTCCTCTCCTCTCAAACCGAGCTCTTCATTCCCCTCTCCTCACTCCGACGAGGTGTCCGGTGAGATCCTCCGCTGCCTCCGAGGAGCCCCACTCCCTCTTCCTTCTCTCCTTCTCGTTCCCGTTCCACGCTGGACCTCGTTGCGCCCTCCTTTTCGTGCAGCCAAGACCGAGGGCGGAGATCGACGACGAGCCACTTTGTCGCCGCCTTCCCCTCCGGCTCCGGCCGTCCTCCGTCTCCCTCCGGCCAAGCCGCACCCACGGTGAGCATCACCGCAACGCCCTCTCTCTTGCGCACCTCCTTTTCCTCTTCCCCTCGCACGCGCACGGCTTCCCCCCTCGCATACCGGCGCTCCGCCCCTCTCCGGCGAGCCCGCGCCACCGCCACACCCCCTTTCCGCGACGACGTCAAGCACACCTCGCTCCGCCATCGCGCGCTTGACCCCGCCAACTTGATCTCGTCGCGCCTCAGCCCTCCTAGCCACCGCCGGCTAGCTTCCCGGCGAGTCGCCGCCACGCGCAGCCGTTCCCCGGCCGCGTTGACCCAGCCGCGCTGCCGTCTGACGTGGCGGGCTACGTCAGCACGTGGGTCCCGCTCGTCAGCCTCTCCCCTCCTATTTCTCTCTGTGCACCTGGTGCACATGAACCATAGACCCACAGCCTCCTGGTCCACGATGAACCGAGCCCACCATCTTTTCTCATTCAAAAACAATTCCGAAAAATCCAGAAATTCTCGGGGCCCTGTATTTTTGCAGATAAGCCCCTGACCTTCTCAGTAATTCTGTTTCAGTCCTATCTTTTCACAGAAACGTCCTTATACTTTTCTGTAATTACAGTTTGACCCCTGCCTTTTACAACTGAACCCCTAAACTTTTACAATTACAGATAGGTCCCTATCATCTTTCTGTATTTATCAAAAGACCCTCAGAACTCTTCTTTTCTTGCAAATAGATTCCCAGACCCCCTGACCCCACATGTCAACCTCTCTCATATTCGAGATCAAAAAAAAAAAAAAAACCTCTCTCATATTCTGAAAATGTTAAACCCACACATAAAATGCACACTTATTCCTATTCGAGCATATTTCCTATGTCCGAAAAATCCCAGAAAATTCCCAAAAATCCTATATTCCTTTCTAACCATTTTGCAACCCTTACCCTCTGGAAAGTTAGGATGATGATTATACTTAATTAAGTTAATCAAATCCTGATCAATTTCCTTTCTTTTACTTCAAAAATCAATATCTTTTCCATTCTAGCTCCAATTTTGGTGAATCTTGCGCCAAAATTCATCTAAAATCCTTGCCTATCCAATACCAACAGAATCTCCCTTCCTTGGTCTCTATTTGGATAGTATTTGATTTATTGCTTGTTTAATTGTTTGTTAAGCGGTAGTATTATTTCTTTAATCGCTAGACAATCAAGCTTTCGAGGAAGAACCCAAGGATCCGGACTACGAAGAAGTTTTAGAAGAGGAATACGCTGAAGGCAAGTCCTAACCTCCCTTTGATCATGTTGATCCTATGATTGCAAAATAATCCTATCTAGAGCCTGTTTTTAAATAAACATGCATGGTATTTAAAGGTGATTTAAATGCTAGAATGTCCTAAGTATTATTTGATTGCCATGCCTTGATCTTGATTATCCTGATTCCTTGTTAACCATAGGAACCAACATCATTAAATTACTTAATGATAAGTTGAATTGCCTTGTCGCTTAGGACTTTCACCATGTGTTTAATTAATCTTGCTCACATGATTTTCGTGTAAAATGCGTGTGTCTTGATGGTGTGTGTAAATGTGAAAAGTGGGTGGCTTAATGATAAGTGCAACTCTAGTGGGGAATGTTTTGGCGGGATCAGGCGAGGTAGTCCTCAGTGGGGAGGCTATCTCTGGGACGCCCTTCCTCGTGAGGATTGGCTATTGAAGATGCCTGATTCGGTCGTATAAGGACCGGTTCTTGTGCCGCCTTTGCCTAGCACCTTATGCACAGCCACAAGCCATGAATGGGCATGGGATTGGAATCATACCCTACTAGTACTCACCTGGTACCCCCCGGAGGCAGGAGATTGCAACGGAATCCTAGGAGAAGACTCGTTCGTTGGTGGGTGTTCGAGATCCGGCATTTGTGAATCTGGCCATATTATTGATTGTGAAGCCCCTGGTGATGTCCGTGGGGGATGCCGTGGTGGTACCAAGTAGGTACGGAACCTTTAGTGGGACAGTCCAAACTATGACGATAGGGCGGACTGGACCACCTTGTGGGGAAATTTGTGCACCCTCGACCGAGGTTATGAATCTATCCGGATAGCCGTGTTCCACGGTATTGGACAACGCGAAAGCATCGGCCACACTATGATTAGACTTTTTGCGTGAGTTTCCTTGGTGTGTTTTTGGAAAATGCCGGTTTGGAGCCGTGTGCTGGTTGTCGGCCAGTGATAAAATTTGAGGAACTGGCGGGATGATTGCAACTCCCCCAGGGCCGCCAAACCCTACTAATCTCTACAGATATTTGATTAGAATTGCGAAATGTTTTGTTTTCAAAACAACCTTGCATAAAATTGGCTTTTCTGCCGACGTGACAAAAACCTCAGCCTTGTTCTTGTGAACACCCTTGCATATCTTATCCCTCGTGTTAGGGCTTGCTGAGTACCTTAAGTACTCACTCTTGCTTCAATCATTCAGAAGATGAGCCAGAGTTTGATTTTCAAGCCGATGGAGATGAAGAGTAGGGTTCAGTCTGCCCGCAAGTTTGCCTGTTGGAGTGGAGTCGCTTCTGTCTTCCGCTGGAGTAGAGTCTAGTGCTGTTGCTGTAGCAGCTAGTCGATGTGATGTTTGTTCTTGTAGTCAGGCCGCTGGCCGTTGTGTAAGACCTTTATGTAAGATAAAGGCTTGTATGAGACTTGGTATTATAATAAAGAGTATGCAGTTGTGAGATCATTCTGTGGAAGTGTGTGCGTATCAGCTACTGATCCAGGGACTGATACGGTAAGCACACAGTACTCTAGAGATGGGTACGATAACCAAAAATCCAAAAAACTGGATAAAGTTTTGCGCATGTCGATGGGCCATTTTTTGTTTTATTTCTGACATTGTTTCCCTGGTGCAAAGTTTGGAGCCACAGGCTATTATATTATATGTAGATGAAGTTCTCAGTTAAATTCTTATATTGTATAATAGCTTGTCGAATCTAACGAAATCGAGTCTTTAAGTTGCTCTAGGGCCAGGTCCAATGTATTGAATGCAAGTTTTTTTTCTTTTTGTTTTTGTGCACGTGTTTTCATTCAGAACTATTCAAATCGTTGCTACTTGATCCAATATAAAATTAGAATTTATTGGTGATTTTATAAGAAACCATTATGATCATAGTGGAATTAAGGGTACAGAGAAAAATGCTGCCCTAAGATCATATATGGATCCGTTAAAGGAATTTGATTTTTGGTATAATTGGAGAGTATAAACTATAAATATAATACATATACCTTTTAAAAAATATTGAGGGAATGTCCTCAATAGAAGACACAGGAATAAAGAGATTTTTCTTCCTTTTGTGACCTTTTTCTTTTATTTTCTAAGCAAATCTTATTAAGGAGGATAATGTTATAAGCTGATGTTGTGAAACAAGAATCGAGAACCTTATTCCTTCAGAAGTTTACTCTATGTTCCTAAATGCTACTCCATTACATAAGCCGGGAGCTTTCCTTTCAAGAAGGAACTGACCAAGATTAGCGCTCTCTCGGGCTGGAAGTACGGGACTTGATGACCAGATCCCCTCACAGATACAAGCACGAGACCTCCAGTGTACTGCTGAACATAGCCTCCAACCTGCAATGGTCCAACCAGGTTGGTAAAATTTAGTAGGCAAAATATGAAAAGCAAGTGCAGGTAAGAGTTGAGTCTGTTATTCACCTCTTTATTTGCTGTCCAGGGGCGCCATGGTTCCACGACCGAGAGGTCGAGGTCCTGGATGGAGTACCTTGTCGCAGTAAGCGGGCAGATGGCATCGAAATCTCCACTGAAAACGTGTTCCCGTTACATCTTTACAGTTTGCAGATTTTCTGGTTTTGTTAGTTCAGAGATATGATGTTTAACTAACCTGTACAGCCACACCGGTAGCCTATGTCCCAGGAGCCATTTGATGGTCGGCATCATGGACACTGGAGCATCTTTCCAGTGCAAGTTTCTGCATAAGTATCATTAGTTAAAACTTAATTATTTACTTGTTAGTTGATGCACAATTTATGCATTGGACACTGGCGTTTCTCTGACAATCAAGAGACTTACGTGCAGCCTGACCACTTTGTCATTCTAGCATGGAAAGCCTTCTGCACCATGGGGTCATTCAGGTAAGCATGGATATAGTAGTTACTGCATGGATCAACACCCGGAACCTGCACAAGTTAGAGCAGAATACACTTTTCAAAAGGCGCAAATAAACACTTAAACAATCAATTTATCTTCATACAAATCCAATGGTCACATAAAGTGACTTAGATTTAAAAAATAGATAATTTGTAATAGTATATATGACGAATGCTCTCTTACATAGCGGCTGGAGTAGTATTTTCCATTGGGCTCGTTGATGCAAATCGGACCGTATATGTCA
Organism: Eragrostis curvula; assembly: GCA_007726485.1. NCBI lineage: Eukaryota > Viridiplantae > Streptophyta > Magnoliopsida > Poales > Poaceae > Eragrostis > Eragrostis curvula. The sequence goes on from CM017441.1 coordinate 20,744,787, forward strand.
TACCCATCAATGGATCCTGAATCATATGCTTCCATGGCATCGGAGCACTCGTTTCCATCCAAGGGACTGAACTTGCAGTTCTTGGTAATGTTCATCCACACCTCATCTGATATCACCCCATGATTCCATAAATAGTCAATTTTTCCCTTTATGTTCTTGTAATAGTCAAGGTATGCGTTGCCAACCTAAACACAAAAGTAATGCTTCAACGATTTCTCAACGATAATCTAGGTGAGGTATATAATGACATATTGCCAATTTTAGAAGCATTTATATATATTGGAATATATTGATCACTGAGTGTACACATTGCACGTACCAAAATAGCCTGCAGATTTATGAGGTTACTTTTAATTTCTTTGTGGCTCAGGATGGTAGCTGCAAGCTGCGGAACATAGTGTCCTGCATAGCTCTCACCAGAGATGTAAAAGGCCCGCCCTTTATACTCCGGGAACCTCTCGAACCAATTGATAAGGAAGACGAATGCGTCATCTGCTGTCCTTCGGTCACCACTCTTGTTGTAGTCCGAAGATGTGTTGGAGTATGAGAATCCGACGCCTGCAGGTGACTCTAGGAAGAGCACATTGGCAGCTGCAAATTTTCAGAGTGGCCGCGATTCGTCATGACCTGTCACTGTATATACTAGGTAGAACTGTGAGGAAATGGAAGAAAGAACAGTGCTAGTTTGATATCTCACCGTTGTTCCAGGCGTTCTCGTTTCTGCTCAGAGTTTTGTTATCGCTGTTTATGCGGAAGGGGCCGAGTTCTATCATTGCTCCATAGCCAACTGATGAGCAACCTGGACCTGTAACAGAGGAACATCAGGCTAATCAGGCATGTATAATTCTACACGTGTAAGTATGGGCAAATTGGCGATAGCCTGCTCGAGAAATAGTTTCGTGATGTTCTTGTGTTCGTACTATGAGTTGATTACAGTTGTGTAAACAAGCAGGTTTCACAAAATGAATGTAGCCTGACCTCCGTTGAGCCACAGGATGAGTGGCTTGGCCGCCGCATCGTGCGTCGCTTCGGCGAAGTAGTAGAAGAGTGCACGGCCGTTCTTCTCGTCCACTGTCACGTATCCGCTGTACTGGTTGAAGTCGACGTCCTCCGGCTGCCCCGGCAGCGATGTGATCTTGTCGGCTGCCTTTAGAGCGCTCTGGTCAGTGCCAGAGTACTCTGCTCGAAGGCTGCTAGTGACCCTGAACTCCGGGTCCTGTGCTCTGTACTCATTGCTGCTGCTCTTCCTCCTTGATTGGATGAATTCTCTTAGCCGAGCCTCCTGCGACGCATTTGCGTGCAAGGCAGACACGCATAGGAGGAGAAAAATGCAGATGGAAATGTTCCCCATCTTTAGCTGTTATCGAGATGACCATTTTGGAGCTTCTTATATAGGTTAGGGGGTAATCGATGAGATCTTTCGACAAAAGCTATAACTCTGATTATTTCGATTTTCCTTTGAGAATTTTATTCTATGGTTGTAGATCTGTTGACCGTTTCTTCTGCCTCTTGCTCCTTTGAATAAACATTGGGCGGCTGTATGTTGTCGAGTTCCTTTTAATCTGTACGCGAGCTGAGCGAAGCTTACATCGAGAAGAAAACATATTTTGACTTGTCGTGATATTGTTCTATAAATTTCTCCATGGAAATATATTCTTCCTTGTCCTTTAGTTTGCCAGAACAACTGATCGGGGGAGTTCCCGTTTGACGTATAGCGGCAAATTCAATCAGCAATTAGTCCTAACGTTTAAGAGAATGAGACGTTCGTCATATGGATATACTCCATACTCATAGAACCATAAACTAAGTGGCAATACGAGAAGAATCAGGTTAGTATATTGGGGATAGTCCTAATATTGGGGTATATTGGGGATAGTCCTGAGATGCATACCATAAAGAAGTCCTAACCACTTCATGGTCTGCATTTTATCTTGAGTCAAATGCACTGGAGGTACACAAACTTGTCAAGGTGTGTCAAATAGGTACACAAACTCTCAAATTGAAGGTTTAGGTACAAAAACTTGTTATGTGGTGCACAGCGGGTCCAAAACCAAATCTAGATCGTTTTGCCGCCGACGTGGCTCACCTGAAGATTGGGCGGGAGTTTTGCCACCATGCAGGTTGGTAACGTTTTGCACTTGACCCCTTCAAATATGTGACCATCACTTCTCTCTCTCTCTCTGTCTCACTCAATATATACTGAAATCTAAGGTTAACGCCATGGCATGAGAAACTTGATTATCAGAGGTTGGCGTTTTCACTGATTTTTTTTAAAAAACTGAGTTTAACGCCACACCATAGCAGTTCCACACATATTTTGCGTTTAAAAAAAAACAAACAGAGTATCGGCTCATCCCTGATTTCAGTCACCACTTCAGGTGAAAACAGAGCAACATGCTGACATGCAGTTCAAGCATTGCATAAAAAATAGATTTTTCCCGAAAATACATGCAGTTCATCAGGCCGACATCTAAACTTTTAGACATATAGAGAATGCATATGTCAACATAGTTGCCAAGTCACTTAAGCTATTACATGTAAAGCAACCTGAACATTTGCTTCTGTCGAAAGACCAAAAGTATTGCTAACTGTAGGACAAGAATTAGTTCAGATGTTGCTCTTCTTAGCCTTCTTCTTTCCTGGTTCACCAATGCCACGTATGCGGCAAAACGACTCAGATTTGGTTTTGGACCTGCTGTGCACCACATAACAAGTTTTTGTACCTAAATCTCGAGTCTGAGAGTTTGTGTACCTATTTGACACACCTTGACAAGTTTGTGTACCTCAAATGCATTTCACTCTTTTATCTTTGTCCAAGTATTAATAGAACTAATGTGTTGGGAATAGTCCTATATTTGATTTTAGACCACACATTGACATGTCTGCTTTCATCATCCAGATGATGTCCAAAAAAACCTTAAGTTGTCTCTCTTCGTTATTACAAGTTGGAACAGATTACCCTTTGATGCAATTTGGGTGGAAAATACGAAAGATCATTTCAACTCCTTTCGATATTAGAATTTGGAACAGTGAAACAACTTTTATTCATCAATTGAGGTACCGCGAAATTCCAGAGATATACATTTCAAGAAAAATCAGATAGGTATATTTATATGCCAGAATATGTTATTCTATTTATTATTCTTCACGTGAACACAACCCATTTTAATATCAACACACATGTAAGTCTTAAGACATAAGAAGCCTATGACTAGAATGTCATTTTTCCTCAAGTGTTTTTCTAATCAACGAGTCATCGTAAGAAATTGAAATCCCATCGATCATCCCAAATCAGTTTGGAATGAATGATGGTGGTAGCATGTTCTTCAGGAAAGCATAGAGCAGAACAAGCGATCTCTCAGGCTGGTAAGTGGGAACTGTATGGCCTGTACCCCTCACCGATGCCAGCGTGAAGCCTCCTTCGTACTGCTGAACATAGCCTCCAACCTACATCCGTCACGTACCATTTGACATCAAATTAACCTTCCAAATCTCTCTTGAATCTGAAATATTTCGTCTAGTTTTGTTACTGCAAAATTTTACCTCTCTGCTAGGGGTGTACCAAGGACGCCACTTCTTAAGGACGGTTAGATTGAGATCCTTGACAGAGTATCGGGTCGCGGTAAGTGGGCAGATGGAATCAAAGTCACCACTGCAAATATGGGAATTAGTGGTTGAGCTATCTTTTTTTAGCAAGTGGTTGTGCCAGCTTAATAAGTTGGAAAAAATCTGAAACAGTACCTGTATATCCATACTCTTAAGCCGTGATCGACCAACCTACCGATGATTGGTGCCATGGACTGTGGGGCATCTTTCCAGTCAAAGGTGCTGAAACAAAGGAAAGAACAAGCTACAGAGTATCAGATTTCGCTATATGAGCAAGTATGCAGTGGGGCTATTAACGTTGGTACATGAACTTACCTACAAGCTGACCAGGTCATGTTGATGCTAGTGTGCAGAGCCTTCTGCACCTCGAGATTGTTAAGGTAAGGATGGAGGTGCGTGCGGCTGCATGGATCGTAGCCAGGTAGCTGAAAAAGAAAAACAGAGAATTGCAACACTCCGTATGTGACCAGTGACTGCAAAATACAATACCCCACGGGCCACGTTTTGATCTCACGACAAGAGCTGTTGGGTTGATGGTTTGATGTTGCGTACCTTGCTGCTGGAGTAGTGGGTGCCGTTGCTTGACTTGAGGCAGATCGGAGCGTAGATGTTGTAGCGATCGATGGTCCCGTCATCGAACGAGCGCTTTGCCGCGTCGCACTGCGAACCGTCGGACGCGTTGAAGCTGCAGCTGGCGAGGATATTCGCCCAGACCTCGTCGGAGATGACGCCGTGGCTCCACATGAACTCGTTGAACCCCTTGTCGTTGAGGTCTTCATCGAGGTACGGGTTGCCAACCTAGTTCAAGCGCAAGATCGGTCAATTAATTAATTCCCTGTTTAACTGGACAGTAAATGGCAAAATGACGGAAAACTCCAAATTAACTCACGAAGATGCCACGGAGGTTGATGCGAGTCTGCTGGCCGGGGACGCCGTTCATGGCCGTAATGACGGTGGCGAGCTCCGGGACGTAGTGGCCGCCGTAGCTCTCGCCGGTGACGTAGATGTCGCGGCCCTTGTACTCGGGGAACCTCTCGAGCCACTTGACCAAGAAGACGTACGTGTCCTCGGCCGTCCTTTGGTCGCCGACGTTGATGTAGTCCTCCATGTTCCACGAGACGGAGAACCCGACGCCGGCCGGTGACTCCAGGAAGATCACGTTAGCCACTGCATCCACACCGTGGTTCAGTGCCAAATACAGTGCTAGTACATCTGTACATGTAACGGTCGCAAGGTTAGTTTCACGTACGGTTGTTCCAGGCGTGCTTGTTCCTGCTCAACGTCTTGCCGTCACCGTCGGGGTTGACACGGAACGGGCCGAGCTCCATCATGGCCCCAAATCCCAGAGACGAGCACCCTGGCCCTGCACACAGCACACGTGAACGGAACGGCCAGTGAGGATAAAGCGTCGCACGCTCTGCAGTCTGCACCGCTGCACGTATGCGCGTTGCCGAACTCTGCACGAAATTGACCATGTTCACCTCCGTTGAGCCAGAGGAGGAGCGGCTTGGAGGCCGCGTCGTGAGCGGACTCGACGAAGTAGTAGAACAGCTCGCGGCGGTGGTCCTCGTCCACCCTCACGTAGCCGGCGTGCTGCGCGAAGTTGACGCCCGGTGGCTGGCCGGGCAGCGCGGCGACCCGGTCGGCCTCCTTGCTGCCGCTCGCCGGGATCTTGCAGCGGTCGGGCAGGTGCGCGAAGCTGGTAGCCGGATCCGCCCACGGGTCGGCTTCGACAGGCACGTTTGTGGCGTTCCTGTTTTCGAGTCTCTTCATGGCCCTGGACGCCATGAACTTGCTGAGCTGAGCCTCCTGTGACGCATCAGCGAGTGATGTGCTCAACAGGACAGCGAGCGAGAGGAGGAAGAGGGTGGTGGTGCGCCTCATCTTTGTCACTCTGAGGAAAATGCCGTAACTGGTGTTGGCGAAGATTAGTTGCTCTGCTTTAAGCTGTTTTTATAGGTGCATTGCGTGTAGAACTGGAGTGTAGAAGAGCCAAAGGTTGCGTGCAATGCAGAGTGGTTGCTGGGTATGGATTCACCCGGAAAAGTTAGAAGCAGTCTTTTTATATAACTGTTGGAGATGCTTTTATCAATGGTTGATTTGGGTTTGCCTGTTGTGATCAAATAGAAATTGATCTTGGGGCCGTCGTGGACAGTAAAAGAGTGTGCGTTCCGACGTGACAGTCTCTGAGAGTCAGTCTAGTGAGCGCTGTGAATTGTATTTTCTTTCACAATGTTTCTGCCCCTTCTTACTGAAAGCACAAACATCAAAAATGAGTTCAGGGTGCAACAAACTCTTAATTCCTTCCCTCCCTTAATGAAATACGTGCACTGAACATATCTCCAAACCCCCCTTGGCTGCTTCTCATGTATCATGTCCCAATCAGCCATAGCTTTAAGAAGCCTGGGAAAGCTATAACCAACACAAATTTGGACGAACAAATTTAGGATACTCCAGCACTCAACGCACATGACTCCATAAAGAGCAAAACGTAACATCAGCTTCCTGCTGGTAGATGGGCTTCATTTGCTTTCACATGCGATAGGTGGTTTCTGATCTTGATAGGTATTTTCCTTCCTTACCATTTGAAGGACTATCGTACACTCAATAATTGACTCCAATAAATGATTAAATTTGGCTAGAGGACACCCTTAATTTGTGGCTCTACAGGGCATCACAAATAAAATGTAGTATTATACCAGAAAAATTGTAGTAGATTGTTTGTGGATGCCTCGCAGTGGGACTCGGCGAAGTAGCTAGTAAAACAGCTCACGGCCATGCTCCCCATTAACCGTCTCTTCAGGACCCTGAATGCTATCAACACATTTGTGAAATGATAGATACGAATATTGCAAATAAGCCATTGCAATCATCGTAAGAGGATCGGAGTACTGCCCACCACGAGCTACTTTTCAATATTCCAAATTCAAGTGTTTCAATGTTGCGTCAGTTCATTTTGACCAAGGTTTACAACTATTTTCAATGGTTTACAACTGTTGGGCGCATCAGTCGACGCGGATGATTTGGTGGTGCTGAGGAAGTTTGCTGCTGTTCAGCTGTTTACATAGATGCATGCCGTAGAGTAGAGGGTACAAGAGGTAAGGTGACCGACGTATGCACCCAGGAGAGTTTGAAGCAGTTGTGCGTTGTTAACTTTTGTTTGCCTGTCGTGATTCAAATATAGCAAGTCGTAAAATGCGATCGACCTTGGGCTGCTGCACCTCAGGCATGTCCATCATGGCTGTGCGTGTCAACATGAACGTCTCCGAGAATTAAGGACGTTAGCTGAGGACTGTGAATTAATTTTCTGTCACTGCATTTAATCATTGTTTTTTACCAAAAAAAATAACTGTTTTCAAAATAGCAGTCGAAACTAAATGAGAAAAATTTGATAGCTTGTAGTGCAGGTTAGTGTATCGAAACGAGATTGGATTACACCTCTTAACTGCTTTATTTTCCATTTCTTAATGAAATACTTACACTGCACGTTTGTCCAAACCAACTTATCTCTGCTCTCAATCAGTTAAGAATTCAGGGAGAGAGGTACTCCTTGCAAATTTAGAAGAACAAACTGATGCTGGACAGCTACGACTCCAGCAGACCAGCACCCAACAAATAGCAAAGATAACGTCGATTAGTCATTAGTCCATTCCTGCAGGTAGATGGTCTTCACCCCCTTTCAGCTATGAGACAGGCTGTTTCTGATCTTTTGTCCACCATGACTTCCAGCTAGCTGGCCACTTTTCTTAATGGCAAATTTGTCTGGAGCACACTAACAAAGCGTGGCTTCGCTCACAACACACTGTCAATGTCGAATTCGTCTAAGACACACTACGATTTCGTGGCAATTGTCCGAGACACACCGCGTCCATTATAATACTATTTCTGGCTTTAAGAGGAGAGAGAAAATTTCATAAATGACTATGGTGCCCCTAGACTATTCTTCTTCCCTTGTCAACGCCGCCGCCATCCTGTCCTCTGGCCATCGAGCCACCATGCCTCGTCCTGTCCTCCGGCCAGACAAGCTACAACAAGCACACACCCAACAAGCTAGCAAGCAAAAGTGGCCCAGCAAGCCACGCACCCAAGCGCAATCTCCTGCCTCCTCCATGCTCCCAGGTGCTGCAGTGATGTTAAGGTCCCATGGAAGAAAATGATTCGATTGGATCTCAAGTCAGCATTGATTTATTCAATATAGCTTCAATCTGAATGATGGTGGTGCAGTTAATGCTGCAAAACTTCGATTCGGCTGCAAGGCAGAGTTGTTTTAGCTAGCTGATTGAGTTACCGAATTCAAGTTTCATGGTAGGCGGTGGTGTGTGCAGGAACAAAATCCCCAAATTCTGTGGAGGTGGAATCTGATGCGCCAACAGGAACAGTAGAAAAATAGCTTCAGCTTCACGCCGGTAAATCAGGCAGGAGGGCTGTTGCTGCTATTCAAGCCTAACGGCAGAGACCGAGGTGAAGCTCAATGAAGCAGGGTGCCGAGCTCAAGGAGCTGAGCTGCCAAAGGCCGAGGTGGAGCTCGAGGACCCGAACCAGCTGGAGACCGACGTGGAGCTCGAGGAGAGGCGTCGTTGGAGCTCGTGGAGCCGAAGAAAAGTCGGAAATTCAGTCGGGGACGCCGGAGCTCAGCTTGTTTTTTTTATTGGAATTGAGTCTTAGGGAATTTGAGGAAGAAGAAGGGTAGAACAGTCATTGCTCTTATCTCAATAGTATTATAATGGGTGCGGTGTGTCTCTGACTATTGCCACAAAATCGTAGTGTGTCTCAGACGAATTTGACATTGACAGTGTGTTGTGGGCGAAGCCACACTTTGTCAGTGTGCTCTAGACAAATTTGCCTTTCTTAATTTAGCAAATTTGCTTACGATATTTCGGCACTATAGGATGTTCTAAATTTGATTCAAATTAGCAAACTTGCTCGATACCATGGGACTTAGGGTCGTGGCACTTGTTAAAAGACATAACAAAGTGCGGTGGGTCTAAAAAAATAAACATGTTGTGAAGCCGACCATTTATTTTTGTTTTTTTACCTTAAAAAACAAGTGTTTTTAACTTTGAGTCTCAAAAACAAATGTATCGTGACACTACATCATGGATGAACCACCACCGTCTTTAAGAGCGAGACATAACATGGACAGTGACCAACTTGCTAATCCTTATTATGGGGTGTGTTATTGAACATGGCCCGTATACAGGATTCGCATGTTGCTTGTGGGGCAATATTTTTGTTACATGATATTCGTATATTCAGTATTAATGTTTGTCCACATTTAATTTTTCTTGATACTAGTAGGCATCCATTAGATTAACATGAAAATTGCAAAGGATTTATTTGTTACAGAAATCGACTAGTGTCAGCCATTCGTGTTAGTCTTGGTAGCTAATGAAATTAGGGGTCAAATTCTACAATCAACAACTCAGCAGGTTGTTGGTACTAGGTAAGCCCAACTTGACAAAGGTGTGTTCTCAGATACAAGCTAATAATTATGCACCCAAATGGGCCTAAACATGGAAATGTTCATGATGAAAAGTAACCTCTGGTCTAGCCAAACCGATACCTACTTTAGAAAATATCTAATCACACTTAACTCTACTATGTTGAATTAATAGCCAACTATACAGAATGAAACAAATGGGGCACATATCAAACACAAAATGCTATTTGACGAGAGGAAGTGTTGTTGGGGAGGGCAGACTGAACATTGGAGATGGAGGGGTGTTGGACCGAATTTGAGCACACGTAGAAAGAATAAGCAAACAGCAAGGTAGGAAGCCCAAACAACAAGCATTCTGCCTTTGGTCAAAGTTAAACGTCTTCAACTTAGATTGTTAATAATAAAAATATCACTAAGATTGATAATATAAAAATGATGCTAATAGATTCATTATGAAATTCTTTATACGTACGATAATTTATTTTTAAATATATTATTAGTAAAAATTGAGAAAGTTGAACTTGAACCAAATCCATAAATGTTTCTAGTTATTGCAGGATGGAGAATTAGATAAGATATGCTTTTTTAGAGTAAGAAATAACGTCATATCATTCCAGGCGCTGCATCAACCAAGGATGCATGGGCTGTTTTGTTTAGTTTTGTGTTAAATATGGCTAAGTGAGACTGGTTTAGATTTGTACTAACATGTGCCAGTAAAATTATTCAGCACAGAAAGGCCAAAATCTATGGTCTAAAATGTGCCCATTCATTTTTGACTCGATGCAGTACGTGTCTATAGCACTGTAGCCCCAAAGAAAACACTCGCAAAAGAGTGAAGATCCAATCCATAGAATATTTTTTAAGAAAAGGAATTCATAGATGTTAGACGATGATTCTGAGGGACTTTAGCGTATTCAAATATTCTTATATTGTCCAGCCAGAACCCACCGTTTTTCGTCGTGACAGTGCAAGAAACATCGCAATTTACGCCTCCTGTTTGATCACGACGGCTGACGGGTGAACTCAAATCAACCGTACATGGATAACAACTTAAAACCTCGCCTTGGAGACTCCATACCCGGCTGCGAGTCGATCGAAATGCATGCGTCAGTTATCTTGGTTCTTCTCCCATATACGCCATGCACTATATAGTGTAATATAAGCACCTCAAGAACAACAAATCTTACAGCTTCCTGCATTTCCTCAGCGGAACGATGAGGAGCACCACCACCACCTTCTTCCTTCTCGCTCTCACCGTCCTGTTGAGCACGCCGTTCGCTGATGCGTCCCCCCAGGAGGAACAGCTCAGAAAGTTCATGGCGTCCAGGGCCCTGAATAGACTCGCGAACAGGCATACCGCTGACGTGACATACAACCCATGGGCCGACCCGGCGAGCAGCTTCGCTCACCTGCCCGAGCGCTGCAAGGTCCCGCCGAGCGGGAGCAAGGAGGCCGACAGGATAGAGCGGCTCCCCGGGCAGCCGCCGCGCGTCAACTTCGCGCAGTACTCCGGCTACGTGACGGTGGACGAGGAGCACAGCCGCGAGCTGTTCTACTACTTCGCCGAGGCCCCCTATGACGCGACCTCCAAGCCGCTCGTCCTTTGGCTCAACGGAGGTAATACTAAACACGGTCAATTCAAGACTGTTAGAGTATCTCCAGCAAGGCTCTTACTTAGGCCCCTACTCTATTATTTAGCAGTTTGAGTCAAAAATTCAACTCCAGTAAGTACCTTACTTGGGCTCTCATTTTGCATGCCTTCTCAAACTCCATCTCCAAGCCCCCATTCCTAGAGTCCTCCAATACTCCCTCTCATTTATGGGTCCCACCATTTTTTGTCACAAAATAGGGTCTTGGGTCATTTACTGCTGGAGTTGAAGTCAAATTTTGAGCCCCTATTTTTACATGTTGGTTTGGAAAACAAAAATAGAGGCCTTGTTTTGAGATCCATTGCTGGAGATGCTCTTAGGCAACGCGCGTGTCTGATCACCGCCCGTTTCGTTGATATGTGAAGGGCCAGGATGCTCATCAAGGTTGGCAATTTCGTTTTGACCGGAAAAACCGGACCGGACCGAGATGTCCGGTTACCGCGAAAACCGGGAAAACCAGTCGAAAACCGGATCAAAATACAAATAACGAAATTTGAACAAAAAAGTGTCGAAATTTTCGGTAAACCGGTCCGGTTCACGGGTAAACCGGACGAAAATTCCGGTAAACCGGATTAGAATTCCAGAAAACCGGTTTAAAGAGAAAAAATACAAAAAATACAAAAAATGAAACATTGAAACAAATTTAAACAAAAAATATGTTAAAAAACTAGATCAAATTTACAGCCCAATGGTGGAAACGGAACACGTAGATTTGATCATTTGGTTTGTCAAAAAAATCGAGGAATGTTGCTAGTTTGAATTTTTCTTCTTTTTCAACCCAGAAAATTTGCGTGAATTTTTTGACCTATCAAATGATCGAATTTTCGTGTTCTTGTTCCACCATTGTGCTTAAAATTTCATCTAGTTTTTTTACATATTTTTGTTTCAAATTTTGTCAAATTTTCAATTTTTTTTGAATTTTGAATTCGAAAACCAGAGAACCGGGTAAACCGGACCGGACCGGTTTTTCCGGTTTTCGCGGTAACCGGTCCGGTTTGCCGCGGTTTTGTAAACCCTGATGCTCATCGCTTGGATACGGTGCGATGGAGGAGCTTGGCCCGTTCCCTGTCAACCCCGACGGCGAGACCCTGAGAAGGAACAAGCACGCCTGGAACAACCGTAAGTGAAGCGGCTAACTTTTGTCACTTTCCAGAACGTGTTTGTACAGCGTACTAGTAGTACATGCCTACATGGCACTGAACTAATTACGTACGGTGGCGTGCGTGCAGTGGCTAACGTGATCTTCCTGGAGTCACCGGTGGGCGTCGGTTTCTCCTTCACGAGGAACGTGACCTCCGTTGGAGACCGGACGACAGCCGAGGACGCGTACGTCTTCCTTGTCAAGTGGCTTGAGAGGTTCACCGAGTACAAGGGCCGCGACTTCTACATCGCCGGCGAGAGCTACGGCGGACACTACGTCCCGGAGCTCGCCACCGTCATCACGTTCATGAACCACTTCCCCGGCCAGCAGACACAGATCAACCTCCGTGGCATCTTCGTGAGTGCCCAGCTAAATACTCCAATGAGTATCTGCCATTCTTTCACTAAGCAATTAATCAGGTAATCTAGCTTGCTCTTGAATTAGGTCGGCAATCCGTACCTCGATTACTTCCTAAACAACAAGGGGAACTTTGAGTTCATGTGGAGCCACGGCGTCATCTCCGACGAGGGCTGGGAGAGGATCCTCGCCCACTGCAACTTCAACGGGTCCGACGACTTGTCGTGCTGGGAGCCGCAGCTTTGGTTCGAGAAGGGAAACATCTATCCTTACAATATCTACGCTCCGGTCTGCCTCACGTCGAGTAACGGCACCAACTACGGAACTACCCCAGCAGCTACGTACGTACCCTCAGACCAGACCATTCTTTACATCTTTAGTGTCGCCTCTCCTCGCCAGAAACCTACTCTTTTGTGATGCGTCTGTCAAACTCACTTTCATTTCTGGTTTGTCAGTTACCCGGCTACGATCCGTGCATCGACAACCACGTCTCGACATACCTAAACAATCAAGAGGTGCAAAAGGCTCTGCACGCCCGGATCAACACCAACTGGTCACTTTGCAAGTAAGTGCAAATGTACCAGCCTACTGCCCGGCTGTACCTTTTCATCCTCAACCTGATGGCCTAATTAATCTGATGTGCATATATAAAGAGGACATAGTGTAGATTAGCCTCCTGCCACCCCAAGGAACGTCCCATGGGGAGTTGGGGACCGAGGTTCAAGCCCCTGGCGTCCCATCCCATACTCTATCAGGAATGCAGCCAGTGGGGAGTCGAACCCAGGATCGCTAGATCTCATTCTAATTTGTCGTGTATATACCTTTTCGTTTCTTTCAGTCACGGCATGCCCTTGGCCTGGAGCCACGATGGTCTCCCAGTGAGCATGGTGCCAATCATCAAAAGTCTGGTCGATCGTGGCTTAAGAGTATGGATCTACAGGTACAGTATCTATGCCATCCATCGTACACAATGAGAACTGAACAGATAGTTCCAGATACAATTACTGCAACTTTTTGCCCAAATGCTTTGCAGTGGTGATTTTGACTCCGTATGCTCTCTAACCTTGACACGGTACTCCATCAAGGATCTCAATCTAACCGTCACAAAAAAGTGGCGCCCTTGGTACAGGGGCGGAGGCAGCATGGTGCACCGGTGTGCACATGCACACCCAATATTTTTTGCAAAAAAAAAATCAATTTTCAATGGGCGTCATGTATATGTATTCTAGTAATTGAGCTCAAATAACCAAAACAAGCCGAACTATGCTCTCAATTTTGTGGAGAGCACATCCAATGAAAGATGCCCATCCAGTTTGGACTGTGCTTCATTTGTAGAAGATGCATTGTTCTAAAAAAAATTGTGGAAGATGCATGCTCTGCACAACTGTGCTCTCAATTTCCGACTCTCTTACAAATTCAGCTACATAAGTAGGAGAATTCGGCCAAAAATAGATGCTGAAGCAATTCTTGAGTGGTGAAGCGCTTAGGAGGACTTTTTGTCCAGACATGGTGATATGAAGTCTTGAAAAACAAACGAAGTTGTTGAAGGAGGTCGCGACAGAGGCGGAGCTAGCATACGGCATGGGTGTACATATGCACACCCAATAATTTTTAGAAAAGAAATAATCAAAATTTTTGTGAAGGGAAAATGACCGGTGTTCTGCCTTTCCATTAAAGGAGGAGCAAATCCGGAATACAAAATTTTCAAAACAATAGGCAGCTTGTGCTGCCTACCAGACATAAAGTTTGAATGAGAGCAGTTTGACTGCTTTTGCTAAACTATGGTGCTAGTGCTATATTGTGATTGTTTTTCTCGACTTCTTCTAACCCCCCACCTCCAACAATGTTGTCTTTGTCGCCAATTTGTATCGATCTATGTCTTCTTTAGTCGACTTCGTCTCAAATAATCCAAATATCACATAATAATTGATTTGTATTTACTCTTGTTTTTTGGACTTTTATTGTGTTTAGCTATTTTTTTTTTGACCGACGTCAGTAGGGGAAACCCCAACCTATTTTTTTTTACTTTTTTTTTCTTTATTTCAGTCTGGTTATTCGCTCCCATGGGGAGTTGAACCCAGGTCTATTAGATGCTACTCAGGTGCTCTAACCGCTAGACTAGAGGCCCTTTCGCGTGTTTAGCTAATTGTTCAGTTGTTTTGAATGGTGAAACAAAAAAGGGACTTTAAAGGAGCTAGATAATGATGAAGTTTCATGAGAAAGGCAAAATAAAGTTGTGAGAATATAAGTATGTAGTTTTGTGTCGAACTAATTAAGAGAGGATTAGCATTGTCGGGTTGGGTTGGGGGGGGGGGGGGGGCATTTGCCTTGTGACCTCATTCTCATAGCTCTGTCACTGGTTCCTTTGCACACTCAATTGAAAAATCTTACCTCCGCCAATGACTTGGTACACCCCTGACCTCGACGTAACTAAGGGACGTACAGAAACAGTGCTGATAGAAACAGTTCAGATTCTTGCAAGTTTATGTGGAAGATTTCTTATGTGGAACTGTACACCATGGATGCAGGTTGGAGGTTATGTTCAGCAGTATCAAGGAGGTTTCACACTAGCGTCGGTGAGGGGAGCTGGCCATATGGTTCCCTCTTTCCAGCCCAAGAGATCACTGGTTTTACTCTACTCTTTCCTGAAGAACATGCTCCCACCTGCGGGCGACCCAAACTGATTTGAGTTGTTCGCATATCCATTTTGTGTGTGCGTGTTTCTTTTTTACTTCCTTAATTGCCATGTCTCTTTGGTTACAAAAGTCTCATATATAGTCTTCTTAACTAAATACATTCACATGTGTGTTGTGAAATGTACGTTGTAATTGGTAGTGCTAAGATGAAAAATGAATAAAGAGAAGCATATATCCTGAAATTTGTTGAAGCTAAGTACTAGAAGAAATTAGTATTTAGATAAAACAAATACTAGTGTGGTGACATTTCATTGGAAAACAAGTACTAAAAGTTACTTGTGCGAAAATGTTGATCATAATTTTGTCAGTACCACATGTTACTAGTTACAAAAGTACGAAATCATCGTCGCGGTAGATTGTGGGGAACTGATTGCAATTGGTTTTTTATCAACATATATATTGCATTAAAACTAGTGTGTGAGTTCCGTCCACTTGCACAGCTAGTATAAATAATAAATTTGTATTTGGTGTGTGTTTACCTTGTCGTAAGTATTCAACATTATTTGAGTGGCAACTTTCATATCTTAGGTAGATGTAGTGCATAAAGAAGCTATGTATTTTTCGAATAATGATAGTGGAAGGTGATTAAGAAACAGATATATATGGGTCCTTTGAGTTAAATTTATCTTTATGCATTGGTGGACAACTTATAAAAATGTATGTGGATTTTTTTAATAATTTTTTTATATTAGTGGTGGGTAATTTCTGTTTTTTTCCACTAATTTAGTCATTTCTAGCCTTTGAGAGTGAATGTGGTGCTTCTTTTGCTTGCCAAATATTGAGATAGTTTATCCCCTCGAAACTTATGCCCCAATTAACTTTTCTTTAGATAATGGGAAAACATGCCCCAATTAAGTAAATGGGCATATGTTATGCCTCTTGTATTTTCTGTCCTCGTTTCGGCTAAAAGGATAATTTATACACTCGGGACAATCGACCAATAGTCATTGTAAACTAAACACACTGGACTGATTGGTTGCATTGTTTGCCATATGTATATACTAAACAAAACAACTCAAATTGTCTTATGAAATTCAAATATACCCAGCCTTGTTCATGGTCCATACATAGACATAGTATTCAACCTTGAAAGCAAAGTCTCCTTGTGCAGGAAACGGTACTTATTAAAGAAAACGAACTAGAAAAAAGTGATCAAAGCCGTCTTTTTGAGGCTAACATAAGGGGAAACAAACTTTGTAACTGAAAAATATACTTGTCGAGGACTAGCTGGAACCCTCGTGATACACGATATAGAATTATTTTGCATCTGACAAGACTGGTATCGTCCTTGGTAACAGACTTGGAACCATGAGCCAAGCATCTTCAAACCACGTTTTCTCATGGATGCCACACTGAAACTGCAGGCGGCAGCATATCTTTCAGAAAGGAGTAGAGCAGCACCAGCGATCTCTTAGGCTGAAAACTGGGTACCAAGTGACCTGCTCCCCTCACTGTTGCGAACGTGAAACCTCCCTCGTATTGTTGAACGTAGCCCCCAACCTGCGCAGTCATAGAACATCAGAGCCTAGCATTTAGAAATTCGCTTACATATATCCTCATTAATTCTCAGATATTATTAGATCTCTTGTGCCTAGGCACCATATCATTATTGGATAAAATGCTTCTTTATGAAGAAAGAAAAAATTGATCTTCTTTTATGGTAGCCTTGGTTACCTCATTGTCAGGGCTGTACCAGGGGCGCCATGGCTGTGTGACGGTGAGATTGAGATCCTTTATGGAGTACCTTGTTGCGGTAAGTGGGCACACGTCGTCCATGTCACCACTGATAGTGAATTAAACAGGGTATTGTCAACAGCAAATCGAACCACTATATTCTTTTTTTTTCGTAAGAAGTTTAGCAGGGCCTGGTTGGATAGGTACGTTACCTGTACACCCACACTCTCAACCCGGTTTGAACAAGCCATGAGATCATCCGCATCATGGTCGACGGAGAATCATTCCAGGGCAGGCCACTGAGAAAATTACAGAAGGTTTGAGATCCTGAATTCATGAAGGGAAGATGAGCTATCGAAGATCCAGTAGTGTACTTACACGCATTCTGACCAACGTGTGTTGATCCGAGCATGGATCGCTTCTGCACCTCAGGGTTGTTGAAGTAGACTTTCACGTAGTTGTCGATGCAGGGATCGTAGCCAGGTAACTGTCTCAATTGCAACAGTCAGAGCATGTCGTGGATCATCAGTGCATGGCTGCTGCTATTTGTTAGGAGCAAATGTTACTTACATAGCTACTGGAGTGTGACGTTCCATCTGGCGAGGTGATGCAGATCGGAGCGTAGATGTTGTACGGGTCAATGTTGCCTGTTCGGAACGACGCTTTCGCCCTGGAGCATAACAGGCCATCTGACGGGTCGAAGCGGCATTGCCCAATAATGTTGGCCCACACCTCGTCGGAGATCACCCCGTGGTTCCACAGGAACTCGAGGGACCCCTTCTCGTTGAGGTTGCGGTCGAGGTACGGATTGCCGATCTGAAACCGCCAACACATGTAACTAGCAGCGCAGAATGCATGCAGAAACTGGGTGAAGCGTCAAGGGGTCAGGGGCGATCATGCATGGGCGGCGATCGATCAACTTACGATGATTCCCTTGAGGTTTACGCGGACCGTGTGGGTGATTTCACGGACGGCCACGATGACAGTGGCCAGCTGCGGCACGTAGTGCCCGGCGTAGCTCTCGCCGGCGATGTAGAAGTCGCGGCCCTTGTACTCGGGGAACCGATCGAGCCAGTTGAGCAGGAAGACGTACGCGTCCACTGCCGTCCTCGCGTCGCCGCTTTTCTCGTAGTCCGACGTGGTGTTGGAGTAGGAGAACCCGACTCCGGCCGGCGACTCCAGGAAGATCACGTTCGCCACTGCGAGTCATCACAACAATTAATCATCGTGGAGTCACTTGGCTCAAACCATTATTTCCGTACGTGCAAGGACTGCAACAGCATTCGATCCGTTGGTCACCGGCTACGTACCGTTGTTCCAGGCGTGGCGGTTCCTGCTCAGTGTCTTTCCGTCGGCGTTCACTCTGAACGGGCCGAGCTCCATCATCGCACCGGCGCCCAGCGACGAGCACCCGGGTCCTACGCATCACAGCCACACACAGATATATCACACACACCGTGCCGAACACCAAAATGGACTTGCGCCGCATGCGAACTGATGGCAAACCGAGCGCGCTTACCTCCGTTGAGCCAGAGGACGAGCGGCTTGGAGGCCGCGTCATAAGGGGACTCGGCGAAGTAGTAGAACAGCTCGCGGCCGTTCTCCTTGCTCACCGTCACGTAGCCGGCGTACTGCGCGAAGTTGACGCCAGACGGCTGGCCCGGCAGCGCCGCGACCCTGTCGGCCTCCTTGCTTCCCTTGGGCAGGGTCTTGCAGTACGAGGGCAGGTCGCGGAAGCTCGTGGCCGGGTCAGCCCAGGGGTCGGTCTCATCGGACGTGTCGACGCTCCGGTCCCTGGACGCGATGAACTGCCTCAGCAACGTGGCTTGGTCCAGCTGGGCGGCATTGGTGGCCTGCGCGCCCAGCAGGATCACGAGAACAATGCAGTAAGATATCCTCATCTCCACCTGCGAAGAGATTAATCTCTTCTGCGAGTTCCTCACTGACTGACGATGTGGAGATCGTTTGGGGGTGCTTATATAAGCAGTAGTACGGAGCAACTGTGGCAGTCCTGACATATTCCCAACATAAAGCTTTGGGAGTTTGGATTCTCCGAAACGCGTACAAATGGGATGAGCTAGCAATACGTCGGCGTTTGATTTTAGTTCAGCTGGCAAAGTTTGCATTGTTAAACCATAAACTGCTATGCACAGTTATAACACCATCCTGATCCTGATTGAAAAGGGGAAACATGGCTTGACTCTGTCCCGTTCTCTTCCGGGTTTCCGAGCATTTTCCTTCAAAATGCAACTCTTGCGTTGTGGACATTGAACAAAGAAGCTTTGGGTACCGGCCACACTACATTGTCCCCTTCGACGTCGTCGATGCTAAGGGGGCTCTCTCTCTACAACAGTACAAACGATGGAATCGATGATGTAGAGATCGAGGTGACATCTCTGTGAACTCTGCAGGCTCAATATTCAATTGTTCATATGCTAGCTGCCTAGGAGTGTATTGCAATGCATGAAAATGATGATGCCGTCTCGGTGAGATGGCAGCTGTACAACGTAGTTCTCCGGGGGTTCTTTTTCTTTTTTTTACCCCCTTTTTTTTAACTTCGCCTATAATAATTCAAAATCAACGGGCCATCGTTAATTCGGGCTGACGTTTCCAACCAGCCCAACTTAGGCTAGACGTACCAAACAAACTTTACATCTATAAACTTAACCTCACCTGGGCCCAGTTGAGGAGCGATTCCTAACATCTGAAGCCCAAAGCGTCATGTCAAAATGAAAATCAGAAGCCCAAACGAAGCCACCTTTTTTCCCTACAATATTTTCTCTTTTTTTTTGTGAGGAACCCTACAAGATTTCTTTTTTCTTCATTTCATTGAATATAATTCGAGATCTATGTGTATTATCGTCAAGTTTTATGTATGGGCAAGTATAATTCATATCGATGATTTGCGCATTGAAAATGGACAGGCACTCAACTATAAAAGTAATCCAATCATGTTTTCGTCGAGGCAAATGGAAATACTACGTCCATGATAAGGTTAGGATTAGAAGCGTGAAGAAAATGCTCTGTGCGTCTATCTGTATCAATAATGCAGTGCAGATACGGTGGTACCATCAACTGTATGCTTAATGACAAACCTATCGCATCAACTACTTGTCAATCCTTAAATAACTTCCAAATTTAAGTCCCCGTCCGCATTCAGACCTTCCAAATTCGCAATCTGGACAGTGCTCTCACTTTGTCATCTCCTGCTTGGATCTGCTGATTCTTGCGGTACGTATCTGGAAGGCGCATCGAAGTCTCACCGTTCACCAACTTTTGTTTTTGGCAAGTACTTGCACCCTCCCATCTCCTGAACTGCTGATCTGGAGCCAAATTCACGAAAAGCAACGTGTCAACAACCCATTCTCACGATCGCCAACTTTTCTGCGCAGCTTGTCGATGTGATGAACAAAGCTACCAGAACGACACAACAAACAAGGTAGCTTTCAGATTTTGATCTACACTTCCATAGGAGCTTCCGTGGTGCGAAACTGCCAGTTGTCCTTGCAGAAATAGTGCGTTTTCAGAATTGCTCTCCAGTAGCATGCGCAGTCAGAGAGGGTCCTCTGAATTGAGGGTCTCAATTCAGAGAACTGTAGCGGTCGCTACAGTAAAATGTGAGGGGGTGAACAGTTCTCTGAATTTAGTACTGTAGCAACAGTGTTTGAACAGTGTTCCGATTTACTGTTACACTGTATCAACAGTGTGTAAACAGTGTTCCGATTTACTGTTTCCGCCGGTTATAATTCAGAGAACTGTAGCTTCTCTGAATTATAACCGGCAATGCAGAGGATCTCAACCCGCAGTGGCTATGGCTCTGACACATGCACGGCACACACATCCGGGCCGGCACCACAGCACTGCACTAATATGAAATCGTTACAGGTCATGTCATGGATTCCAGTGATCTGCAAAAGAGAATCTATCTAGGGCTAACCTTATCCTACACCAAGCGTGTCTGCCAAAACGATCGTCATTAACCACATTCCTCTCTGCTTGAACTGAATAAAAGATCACAGAGCACATGCCCTGCAATAACCTAAGAAACACATGGTCACCTCGAAAGGCAAAGGATTTATCTCACCAGGACCCATATCAATTGGGGAGGCACAATCGAAGGACAGCAGGACAAATCGGCGCACCTTTTTCGGGCGATGCCCGAGAAACCAACCACCGTCTTTTCCGAGCAGCAAGAGCACACATCAGTGAAGGAGGATTATTGCAGGAAACCTCTGCTCCCTTTCCTCCTCTGATTTGAAGGCCATTGCAGTTTGTCTGCTGGTGGATCGCAATCCTCTTTTGCTTCCGTACAAGAACATGATAATTAGTTTTACAGGAGATGCTTCCGTACCCGTGATTTTATAAGTATAAAATGTGCGTAATAATGCCGTAAATTAGCTTGTCCTATTGAGGACAGTGTGATGGCTAGATGATTAAAATTTAATCTGGTACTTTGCGGTCCATGCAAAGATGCTTCTTCCAGTCTGAATGTTTAGATATTATGTCATTTAAGGACGGCTACAAGGACGCAAGTTGCAGGGGAAGCATCTGTCGCAAATTTCTCTGTGAGCAATTAAAAGAGGCATTTCACGGTAAAGATTAGGGATGGACACGGTCACAAGGTTATGAAACGATCTATAAAGTCTCAATCACTTTTAGTCCTGTGATTGAAGGCTCAAAAATGTCTGATTCTGAGTAGGCTTAGCTTCAGTCAAAATGCAGGCTGCTGTTGTTAGCAGAACAGTGCTCTGGAAACAGCGAGCCATGTGGTCAGATTAGCACCTAGAATTTAGTGGTTTGTTCTATAAGTTTGATGTCTCATCCATGCATACATATATTCGGGGACCTTAAGCTTGCCTGATCAGCAAGCAATTAGTACGAGAGGTGCACCAGAAGCAACCCCTGTCCACATGCAAGTACAGTCTCGGATATACAACGGCTGCAGTGCTGCTCAATTTGCAGGCTGCACCTGCGCCCACGGCAAGGTGTCACTTTTGGAGCAAACAGCGAAAAGTGGAAGAGGTGGGATTTCCGTTTGCAGAACTAGGAGGATCGTAGGCAGTAAATCATAAAAGCCACGATGGGATTTGGTGAGTGTGTAATGCACTGGGTTCAGAACAAGCACAACCCAGAAGTACATGCGCAATTATTCACTTGTTTAGATGAATCACAGCATTAATCATGCCATGCAAAATGAAGCAAGATCTTGTTTCTTCTCTTTAAATCTCAATGGGAAGCAGCAATGTGATGCAAAGCTTGCCGCCTCTTGCATGCGTGCTCTCTCTGTACACTGCCTGTGCAACCAGTGCACTTCGTTAAAGATCTTTTTCAGCTAGTAGTAGTAGTGGATAATCCGAGAACGGTAGATAAGACCGCAAAAGATCAACAGCACTCAATCACTCTCCTGGATGGGAAGCAGCAATGTCACCGTGAGTGTGATAATGAGACGCTCAAAACGCTGTTGCACGTACGCTGCGCACGTCCTCCAAAATGGGAGCCTAACCCAACCGGTAGCCGCAGGGGGTGCAGAAGTCCTCCACGGCCACGTGCCTGTGGTCTTCCCTCGTCCTTGCCCGGCACAGTGGCCTCGCCACGATCCGTGGTCACCACACCGGCCGGCCTAGCTACATCGCACACCGGCGAGGCTTTAGAAACAGGTGAAAAATGATACAGTACAATACATAGTGTGGTGCACAGTTGACATCGAGATTGTTAACCTACGTGCAGGCCCACGCAAAATAATGCATAACCATATCTCTGATCCTCCCAGCTAACCGTTCGGATTGGGCTCGCTGTATTTCGCCCCAGTGCATGGCCATGAATGCTATCGCCAGGCCAGTTCGGACGGATCAGGCTGATTGGTAGATCGCGCGGCCAGCGAACTTGGGATTCCGATCGATCGATGCAGTAGTGCCCGCCGCGCGCGGGCGCGCCGGCGGGCGTTGCGCCAATCTGCCAACCACAGGGAGCGGAGGCGCGATAAGCTGTGGGGGGGACGACAACACGAGGCCTTTTCAGCATGCGTGCGCGCGTCCGCACCCGCAATTTGTGAGTTTTCGACCGGGACACACGGCGGCGCGGATGGTTGTGAGTTTGGCGTCTCGCGTTCCGTGGCTGCGCTGCTCGACGGCCTGCTCCGATCCGTCCGTTGGCAACGCTTACACATGGACCACGGCGCACACGAAAGGATCGCTCGATCTTGGTTGGATCTGCTTCTTCCGTTCGTTTCGGGCACAGTACTTTTTGGACAGCTACGCTGTCTCTGTTCTCATGCTTCGTTTTTTGTACTTACGTAAGCGCTGCAGCTTACTACTACTCAGTTCTCGCTACCACGATAATTGAACCAGCAATCTAGCAAAGCCATCTCCGTTTCAGGTACACTTGCAACAATGCCATCTCACTTTCGTGAACAGCTTTACACTCCAAAACAGCAATCTCATGTACAGATGAAACCTTCTTTCGTCTTATGAAACTCCTGATAAAACGTGCACTCCAAAACAGCAGCCCTCGCTGTCAATTGAAACGTGCACTTGTGCGTAAAAACAACCAAAAGATTTTACCAGCAGTATCTGCAAATTCAGTCGACCTGTTGGGGCATGAAACACCATCAGTGCTATGGAACGGTCTCCGGGGTCCAGGCGCCATGCGCCGGAGTCCCTGACCACTGTGACCAATCGTGGGGCTACTGACAAATCGTGCATGCCTGGCCGGGAAGGAAAAAGGCTGCGACCTTTTTCTGAAAGAAGGACACACCATGATCTACTGTATCATTCATGCCAGTGTGCCCCAGTGTCAAGCAACGCGCTGACGTAATTATATATGCGAAAGTTCGATGCTTCGTTCTGCTTGTGTTTGAACTCAAAGAACGCGGAGAAGAGTCTGGTGAAACGTGGTTAATTCACTGGCCTCCTGCTGTATCGAGGATTACGCGCACGTCGCCATGCGTTCAGTAGAAACTGGCATATGGCATCGTAGTGTAACAGCATAAGCATACGGAGTACAATGGAGATGATCAGTGCAACTGGCATGAGAGGTCTATTCCTTTCCTGATTTGAGGCAAGATGGAGCATGCAGAGGCGGTGGTACGGGGGGCTACGGCGCTCAGGAATGATTGTCCGAGAAATGTGCTGCTGCGTTTTTTATACACCAACTCGTCTGTACGAACGCATTCAAGCTCTGGATGCGTCCGTTGCATGAGCCATACATAATACACGGTCGAGCTGGAAGCACCGTAGGCCTGAAGAAAACAAGCAAATCCCGTTTATCGTATTAGCAACCATATGCGCCCTCTGCCACGTCGACACAGCACCAAAGGAATCCAACTCAGCGGGGGCCAGACGTGCAATGCCGAGAGAAGCCACGGCGGATCAGCCTCATTCTCCATTATCTTTTTGCGCAACCAACGCAAAGCTGTGTGGCCTGCATGACAAAGCAGAGGCCGGACCGCCGGGATTGCTTGTTTGCGCCGCGATGGGCATGTGCCGGCGTGCTCATCATCGGCCTAGCCTCCGCTGTCGCGGTCTGCGCTTTCGCAACCCGCGCCAGTTAGCCGTTCGATTCCTACTCATTTTGCCACATGCCAGCGTGCGCTAACTTCTTACGCGCGAGGATTTTTCTACTCCATTTCACAAGGATGAAATTTTTACTTCGCACAACTCACGTGTGTGAAATACGAGAACCGAGGTAAGAATGGCGCCCTTTTCTGGGCTGCACACGCCTCGTCTTTATCTCAGGGCAGGACGTACGCACGGCCGAACAAGTGATAGTACTGTTCACTCGTCACTGGCACAATGAATAGTAGCTAGTTGGGCATGTCATGGTCCCATGGGGCCTGGCCAGTGGCCACTGGCCAGCTATGTTACACCGATACGGCGATACCGTGATACGGTATTTTCTCAAAAACACCGATACGGCGATACACCTGTATATATTTTTTTTTTCTATGTACATATATAATATTACATTTTTTTTTGCTTAAAGCTAAATGCAATTACCTAGAAAGTTGATTATAGTGCATTCATGTGCAATTACCTAGCAAGAAGGAGAAGGACGATAGCGCATATATGGTTTCTGTGTTTCCGATAATAGGCAATGTCACCCTTACGTGAGGATAATAGGATGGATGTGATCAGAGGTCATTTTATTTGTGGAAAGGGTGTTTTTATGAGTCAAATGAGCGGTGAGTGGAGGTATATAAAAAAAAAGGGCAAAGTGTCAACCAAGTATCAAAATTATTTAAATTATTTTAAAATGATAAATATCTGTGATACGCGTTCGACACGTATCGGTAGAGTATCGGTGTCCGATACGTATCGGAGGAGTATCGGTATCCGATACGTCAGCATTCCGAAGTATCGGTGTAACATAGCTGGCCAGTACCTGTATCGATGTATGTATAATGCATGTATTTACCATTTGGAAATCTCGCAGCGGTGTGTATTCCCAAAGCATGCTAGTTTCTGCTGCCGCAAATGACAGACGAATCGATCACAATTGAATCAAATGCAGAAAAAAAAAAGGTTAACGAAGCTGCCCCTGGGAGACGCTCACGAAGCTGGAAAAGCGACAAGAACCGAGCGCACGCTACTGCATAATTTGCCGCGCGCGGCCTTGGCCCGTCAACCGCTCTCCCTGGCCCACTGGAGCTGCCGGGGCCCGTCGGTAGAAAAAGAAGGAAAAGGGGCCGAGGACCACGGTCCAGAACGGAGCCAGCAAGTAGCAACACTGATGGCTGGGCCCGTTATCGCGATTGGTCCGCATGTCAGTGGGTATTAACACGCGATCTGTGGAGCGGCTTCGGAGTCGCTCTCGGGCCACGGACCGCACGGGCGGGCACACGGGGCTGACTCGGTTTTTACCGATAGTTTCCGCTATCCACCGCAGTCAGATTACGTACGTGGTGTGCAATGCTACACTGCCTAGCTCAAAGTAGGAAAAAGACCTGAACATGCTGATCCCGAATTCGGTGTAGCATTGCACTTAAGTCTCTAACTTTTTCTACATCTAACAAATCTGAAAAATCGTGGTCCATTGAACGGTGAACTGCTCCCTCGATAATCCACCAGCCTTTCGGTTCGTTACGCCCAAACTAATCTTATTTTGACTGACAATGTTCTTGTACGAGTACTTGCCATTAAACGATGCCAAGAGCGACTGTTTGTATACCCGCCAAAAAAAAAAAAAAAAAGCGACTGTTTGTATGAGAAAGTGAAGGCAGCCTGACTTAAAAACAAAACAAAACTGAAGGCAAACTTCAATCGCCACGCACAATCAATTACCACGATCACCCGTCGCATATATATGACGCCACCGCATCACTCCCACGTTACGCAAAACCGAACCCAATTCCCACGGCAGAAGGAAAGGAACCTGACGCACCGCCATCACCGACGCCACCGCCGCCGCAATCCCGCGGTTCCCACGCACGCCTTCCCCCTCCCGCAACCCCAATCAAAAGCGCCGCCGAATCGAATCCGCTAGCGGTGCTCGCCCTTACTCTGCCTGCGGGGGCAGGACCGCCCCCTGCTGCTGCTGCCGCCCAACCGGAGCTTGCGGAAGAATCTTTAATGCCGTTGGGGTCAAGTCGACGCCCATAGAGGCCTGCGGCGTCGAGGCATCCACCCAATTGCTCCTCTTTTCGATGTGCATTGCGTCGTCCTGATAGAAACGCATATGCATACGGCGCCGGAGATGAATGGCCGGACTCGGAGAGCGCCGGCGGCGCACGGCGCGAAGGCCGCCGCTGTAAAGAGCGAGAACAGAGTACGTGCTTCTCCCTCATTCCTCGGTGTTTTTCGCCTTCCTAGTTGGGAGGAACTGAAAGGTCGCATCCCCCCCCCCCCCCCCCCCCGGGAATTGAGCGCCCAGAAGGTGACAATGTGCAGTTAATTTTTGTTTCCGCGTCAGATTCTTGGTTCATCGGCGACTTTGGCGTCCGTTGGAGGCCAGTTGTTAGAATTCCGTGCTTGAGTTTATTCATTCTCTTCCTTTTCAGTGTTCGCGATACGAGCATAAATTTCTGTGCATCGGTTATCAGCAATCCGTAGCAGTTTCCGTGTTCGTACGAAGCCTGAATTAATGTGGCAAGAGTACAACGACGAACAGTGCCATCTGATGTTCTTGCGAGCTAGACTGGTTGGTGGCTTGGTGGCGTTTATGACAAGATCATGACGCGCGTTCATTGGTCTCTAGCATCAGTTGCTTCGCAGAGCAGATCGCATTGGGCTGGAGTAGCATCCGTTCAATGCCTCTGACCCCATTTCTTCTTTAGATTGCCTTGCCTTTAGCTTTATCTTTGGACCAGAGGAATCTGAGCTTTGCTTCCGTTAGTAACCTTCTTTGGCAGCTAAATGAGGCTTCTTTTCCCTTTTAATGATTGTGTTTGCGTTCAGGTGATGGACAAGGATCCGAGGAAGGCGGCGATGCCGGTGAGGGGATCGGCCAACGCGGCGGCCACCACCAGGACCGTCACGAACAGAATTCAGTCGAGGAGGGAACGGAAGCTCGCACTGCAACAAGATGTACTTGAATTCTATGCCGCAAATTTGTCGGACTCAATTGCTCCCTGCAGCTCGTTTCTGACGTCTTGCGGTCACTGAATTCCGTCCAGGTCGACAAGCTGAAGAAGAAGCTGCGCCACGAGGAGAACGTCCACCGCGCTCTGGAGCGGGCGTTCACGCGGCCGCTCGGCGCCCTGCCTCGCCTGCCGCCGTACCTGCCGTCTCAGGTCTGCCGCCGCGCCTGCATTCTGTTCTGAAGATTTGATTGTTCAGTTCTGAATGCGTTCGTTCCTTGCTCTGCTGCATTGTTTCTGTGAAGACGCTGGCTCTTCTTGCGGAGGTGGCGGTGCTGGAAGAGGAGGTAGTCCGGCTCGAGGAGCAGGTGGTGAATTTCCGGCAAGGACTGTACCAGGAGGCGATAATCACCTCCTCCGCCAAGAACGCACATGTCGCCGGCGGCGAGGGTCCCGTGCCGCCGCATCAGCTCCCGCCGTCAAGCCCGGTGCCCAATTCGGAAGTCTCTCCGTCAGTGCGCCACGGCTCAGATAGTCATCCTCCCGCCCGTCCTTCTCTAAACAGTGGAGTCGCCGGCGGCAAGCAAACGCCACGTAAGCCAGTGCCTTCCTCGTCGGGCCAGGACGACCGCACCGGCGCGGGAAAAGAGAACCAATCATGCAGCAATTCGTCGAGCAGGAACTCACGCCAGACGCCGTTGCAGCAGAAGGCGCCCAAGTCCAGAGCGCCGGCGGCTGCGGCGGCAGCAGCCCCTGACAAACGCAGGGCTACTCCTGTTCAGGTACGAACACAGTAAAAAAAAAGCCGGCTCCTTTTCACTGCGCGGTCACTTTGATTGGTGTTTTGATGCAGTCTCTCGGCATTACGCTTGCAGACAACGACTGCGACGCCCGACCGTAAAAGACCTGCGGAATCTGCCGGCAGTAACTCTGACAAGGCAACGTCCCCGGACAAGTCGAGCGCGGCGAACAAACTGTCAGAGGAGCTGCTGCGGTGCCTGCTGACCATTTTCTCGCGGATGGGGTCGTCGGCAGCCGGCGGCCACGGCGACGACGATCAGCACGCGCCGTCGCCTTCGGTGTCCGGCTCCAGCAGCGAGAGCTCGGAGGACGCGTACCCGCAGGACCCGTACGGCGTCCTGGAGCTGGGCGCCAGGGAAATCGGCCCGTACAAGCGGTTCCACGTCGTCGACGCCGCCTCGTTCGACCGGAACGCGCTGCTGGCCGGCGACACGCTCCTCTCCCGGAGATTGAAGTGAGCCCTTTTCGTTATTACTAGTACCGAACAATGATTTGGGTCAATTATTGCAAAGCTAGATTTGGCTGTCTGGCGATGCGAGTGGGGTAGCTGTTTGACCTAAATGTGCTTGCTGATCAAAATGGCGCTCGCCTCTCTGTCTGGCCAACCTGCAGGGCGTTGCTGCGAAGGCTATCGTTGGTTGACCTCGCGGGGCTCTCGCATCAGCAGAAGCTGGCGTTCTGGATCAACATCTACAACGCCTGCATGATGAACGTAAGCTGTCGCTCATAATTTTGGTCGCCCGTTGGTCCCGTAATCTAGTAGCATCATCATTCCACATTGGGCATCTTCCCGTTATCAGGATGGTTACTTTGTCCTTGCATCATCAGCTTTCGCTTCAATTTCATATACTAGTGTAACATACAGCCTGGATAGTTTTGTGGATGCGTGTTCTCAAAGTCTGAAGTCTGAACACGCGCCATGTTTGTGTACTGTACAGTCTGCTCGTCATCAAACTTTGATTAAAGAAATGCTCCATGTCTCCCTAACCATTAGCAACGGGCTAACAACTCTGATGCAGTGGTGCTGCTGCCTTTGTTATCCAATGACCCAGCCCAGCTCACATATGTATCTTTGCCATTAGGCAGACGAAGTGCCACGTCTCAGTGTTTGATCTGTCCGTCTTTGACACTTCTGTACTGCAGGCGTTCCTGGAGCAGGGGATACCAACCACCCCGCATACGCTCGTGGCGATGATGCCAAAGGTACATACATACACGTCACTTCAACTCTGACTTTGAGATGCACGAGGAATTAACTTTTGAGCCCATGCCGCGACACGGGTGAGGAGATATGCGATCTGACTCTGCGGTTTCGTTTTGTCAGGCGACAATAAACGTCGGTGGGCGCACGCACAGCGCCATGTCCATCGAGCATTTCATCCTCAGGCTGCCCTACAGCGTGAAGCAGGTAAGGCCTGGCCCTTGTCGCTGTCGATGCCGCCATTGTTGGCGCCGAACGGTGGACTGGTAGTCGTAGTGTTTACGTGGTGCTAATCATCCGAACCATACGACGCGTGATGAGCAGGTGGATCCGGAAGGGAAGAAGGGCGACGACGTGACGGCGCGTGGCGCGTTCGGGCTGGAGTGGCCGGAGCCCCTGGTCACCTTCGCATTGTCTTGCGGAAGCTGGTCCTCCCCTGCTGTAAGTTCATGGCCGCGACACTGATCACGGTAACATGTACTACTAACATTGTTATTGTGATGCTGATTCGTTTTCTTGATATGTGAAGGTGAGGGTGTACACGGCGGCGCGCGTCGAGGAGGAACTGGAAGCGGCGAAGAGGGAGTACCTGCAGGCGGCCGTCGGCGTGTCGGCGCCGGGCAAGCTGGCGGTGCCGAAGCTACTGCACTGGTATCTGCTCGACTTCGCCAAGGACGTGGACTCCCTCATGGACTGGGTCTGCCTGCAGCTGCCGCCCGAGCTGCGGCACAAGGCGATGCGCGCCGTCGAGGACGGCCGGCGCGCGGGCGCCGAGCCGGGGCGGATCAAGGTCCTACAGTACGAGTTCAGGTTCCGGTACCTGCTGGCCTCGTGAAGCGGCACGCACGCAGAGGCCGTTGCAGCATACCGCCACGAGTAGAACCAACAAGGTGTTTGATCGTAGCTTTGTGTACACAGGTTTTGCTTGCAATAAAACGCTTCTAATGCTAGATTGTCCGTTGTGCTGCGAATTTGTAAAGGAAAAAACAAGATGTGAAAAGTTTTCTGACCCTGACCAGTGTGGCAGTGTTTCTTCCCGGTTGAGGCGTACGGCTCTGCAGTTTGTTTACAGTGGTGTCGGATTCTGTGTTGCCGGAAAGCGGAAAAAGACGGCACTGCGCGCTGTCACTCTTGTCTCACTGATTAACCTGAATGGAGCCGCTTTTCGCTTTCCACCTTCCATCCCGGTACGTTTGCGGTCCTGATGATTGGAACCACTGAACCAGCGGTGAAATTGGACACGCGACGACGAAGGCGCCGTGCGGTAGAACCACAACGGTTACCGCGCCCGACCACCTTGCTCGCCTCGCTTGCTTGCTTCGGTGGTGATCATGCCTGTGGCAGGCTAATCTCACCTTCGTTTAAGCGACTGAAAAAGGCGCTGATCGTTCATTCGTCCTAGCCCGGATCCGTGGGGACCCGTTGGTGGCTACTCATTGTGCCTAGCGCTGACAGCCTCCTGTTGCCGTGTAAAGAGTGACAGAGTGGCCGGCGTCCTTGCAAGATGGCAGATTGAACGACGTGCGTCAACGTGTAGGTAGGCCGCAGTAGTACTAGAAGCCAGCTCGCCTCCGGGTCACTGCTCATCACTATAGCCAGTGCTGCTTCCAACAATCCCTTCTGCTCCATGCATCACCGGCGCGCGTGTCCCTTCGCCCACACGCGGAGGGCCAGGCGCCACGCACGCACGCGCCGGTGCGCCGTAGCTGTCGAGCACGCAACGCGTAGGTGAACACAACAGCCTAGCGCCCGCCGACCGCCCGCTCGTTTCTGATGAAACCTGCGGTTCTGTTCCCGACCGATGGATCAGCCGGCGCTGAATCATCCCGCGCGCGGCCGATCAGTCTGTACTGGTCGCCGATGATGCCCCGTGCGCGGCCTCCGTTGTCGCGTCACGGCGCGGTCAAATTGGAGCCTGGCCGACCTGGACCCCGGCAGAGGTCGCGTTTTCGGCAACGAGCCGCGGGCAGCGGCGCGTCCAGGCTGGTCTGGGACGTCGTCTTGCGCTGGTGGGATGCGGCCGTGTGGGGAGAGTTGGAAATGATTGCAATTTGCAATGCGTCTTGTTCAACCAACTACCCACTCCTCATGCTGCGCCCTCGGCTTGTTCCTCTCAGGACAAAAAATGTCTCTGTCTGGTTCTCAATAGATCCACCGGATCTTTGTGTGCGTGCAGCAGCGATCTGCCACTACTAGTAGTAGAAGCCTAGAACGGCGCTGTCTCCCACAGTCCCGAGGTGTTCACAGCGGCGGTGCCGATAGATAGATAGATAGATCCTTTTCTTTTGAAAAAGAGGAAAAGGGGGTCAAGTGGATTATCAATTTCGTTCCCGGCAGTGACGAAATCATAGTTAAACTGTGGATCCCTCCTTTCTTCTTCAAAGAAAAGGAAAAGGAGTGAGGCAGGCAATCATTTGTGATCCGTGCTGCTTTGTACTGGCCATAATTAGGTCTAGCAATGCTAGATGGTTCTCTTTCAGACTCAGATAATAGTATAGGAGTATAACTCAATAAAATTCTTTGCTATGTACTCCTAGAGTGCCCTATGGCCACGATAATTTTGAGAGCCTTTTGTCATTTTTGAAGCAGTGATGCCGAGTAATACTAACAATACTAGTATTAATAAGTCAAGTTGTATCAAACATGTACTACTATCATAGAATAAGTTCAAATTTTTTATATCACCGTTTTCAAAAAAAAAATGTATCACTTTGATATTCAAATGCTCTTCGAGGGAAATGACGGCGGCTTTGTGAGCACGAGAGACAAATCCACTTCCCGCCGTGCCGTTCTGCACGGGAGCGGGCCTTGAGATTGGCCCGAAGCATCAGTGGGCGGAGAGATTCGGTCAGAAAGGTGACATCTGGAGACTGGGGATGGGGGCCCTGACGTTGCCTTGGCGGATGAGCAGGTCGGCCCAAAATGGGGTATGATGGCCCGTGCTTAGATCTGTTTATGGCCAATTCTAACTAGCTTCAGCCCATTGAAAGGTTTTGTTTTTCTGATGAAACAGCCCATTCGAACATTTCGCAGACATCTGAAACTTCTCGATTTCCTATTCACCTTGTGAAAAAGTACAGTAAAGTATCATCGTATTTCTCAGAAAGTGCTAAGACGTCCCCGTTTCCTTTCCATTTCTCACTTCTGATCTCAGGGCGAAGCGGACCAGCAATTCAAGATCGACGTCCCCATCTCCAGCCAAGTTCAGAAGGAGCAGGGCCGGTAACGATAAGCTTGACAGCAGTGGGCGATGCCGCGATGTCAGAGTCCACTCGCAGCAAACTATCACTAGTTTCATGTCCGGCGATTCCCGGAGTGCCAGGCATCGGGTTAGCACTTGACCTCCCTGGTGTCCAACACTGCAGCCATGATACGAGCGATGCTGTGTGTCGAGTGAAAGAACAGCCTCATCCTTCGATAATGGCGCGCCACGAGTTGTAGCATCGAGCAACAACTGAAAGGTGCCGGCAACAACGACATCAACACTGCGCGGGTGCGCGCGTCACCATCTCCATCGATCTATTGGCGGACAGCTACAAAAACTGCTCAAGAAAGCGGCCATTTCTAGGTTTAACGCGCACTTCAGAATGCGTGGCAGCATTTTTCTCTCTTTTTTGGCTGATATATTGGGATGTTCGATTCGGCTGGGACACAATGGCAGGGCTGGCCAAACTAGGAACCCATGCGTGAATACACCACTATATTTAGGCCCCCTTTGGAACGCAGGATTTTCACAGAAATTGTACAGGAATTTCACAGGAATCAGTTGACTGTTCACAGGAAAAACGCAGGAACGGGAAAAAATCCCGCGTTCTAAAGGCCCCCTTAGTAGTGCTACTAGCCTACTACATCTCCTATGATTTCTTTTTGGGTTTTATTTCCAAAAGGTATTTATTTGATTCAGGAATTATTAGATCAAAGCGAAGGCTCCTGGAAGCAGTACTGATGGGGTCCCGTACTGCCCCAGTTGCTGCTGTCCACCACCATTCCAATCAGTGTTTGGCATGGACGCAAGCAAGGAAGGAAACTGGTCCCGAAGCTTTTTAACTCCTCAACAACGGAACGGAGCACGTACGATGGTACGAAGCAGGAAACCCCAGCGACCTTTTGCCGCAAAGGAGAGGACGAGCTGAGCCCAACGCCGTCTAAGATGATCAAACGAACCGTGCTGCAAAACCAAGGGCACTGCATCTCGCCGTTCATGCCCCCAGCCGGCACGGGGCACAACGCCGGCATCCATTAAAAGAAGACCGAGGAGCACGCGTTGGGGCCGGCGGCGATGCGGCGTGCTAGCGAGGCATGCAGTCGCCGGCACCGGCATATGCATGCACAGCGCACAGCTCAGCGCCCTTCGAGAAAGGAGCAAGCACACGCAGCAGCACATGGTTTTGCTCTTCGCTTTGGCCGTGGATGGACCAGCCTGCTACGAAGCAAACCCGTAAATGATTATCGATTCGGTTTCAGTTTGCGAGATGTGATTCGATCCGTTGCTTTCTTCACTCACCAAACATTGATCTTTCGTTTTCTTTCCTTTTATGATCCCTGTGCGTATATCGGAAACTTCTGATCCATTGCCAGACTTCATCTTTTGTAGATAGGCTGTTTGAATGATCGAATCCTTCTAATTTATAAGAAACAAACCTTTAAAAATTCAAGGGGTTACAAACATGTCGGTTTATGAACCAGTTTCTAAAAATTACTTTCGTAGTTTATGAGATCAAGAAGCTAGCCCAACACAGCTATTCCCAGTTTTTGGTTATTAACTAACCAAAAGTTAGTTTATATAGTTTAAGAAATCAGGATCGGAACAACCCCATCTAGTTTTTTTTATTTAAGAAACCACTTTCTTTCTAGAAACCAAATCAAGAACCAACTTTTAAGAAATTAAGGGACTATTTTGATCCCTCCCGGTTTTAAAAGGCCCACAATGTCATTCCCAACAAAGTCATTACCTACAGTTTTGAAAATAGCTAATCAAATGTACTAAAACTGTTGACCACTTCAAAAGAGAGACTGTGGGGAAAGATATTCATTCTTGTAGTGTGTTCAGAGGAGTAAAATGGACTTTTTTCATTTATTTATTTATTTATTTATTGTAACGTGAATTCGGTGTTGGTGTTGGTTCTGAAGAATGAGTAAGGCAGCTATGCGCTGCTCTCTGATTCTGAATTTAGAACGTACGGTTTCAACTCGTAGGAAGGAACAATAAAATGGGCAGAGAATGAGATAGGCAAGCATATACCAAAGTATCAAACCTAATCAAGCTACACATCTCAGTGGGACCTAATTAAGCATTATACAAGAGGCGTTGGATCTGGGGTTGCTTTTGGATGCTACATACCAAGTTGGAAAGTGGTTTTATTATATTTGGATTAATTTAAACCTTCTTTTCCAAGCGTTAGATTAGTATATCAAGTACTAACTAAACATCGTACTTATCTGCGCTTTTTCACGGAGTGCAAATGCTTTCCGATCCATGTGTTCATTCTTTTTCTATATCCAAATATGTTTCTCGCTTTCGTGTGATAAACTGACAACTGTCAAGAGGACGTGAAAGATCTGTGGATCAAAGGTGAGGTTCCAAGATAATTGTTAAGCGTAACACGTGACCATGCTGCTTATGTGTTGAAAGCAAAGAAAAGGCGACGCAGCTCGATTGGTCAATCGATCTCACCATGCATCTTACAGAACTACGTACGAACAGCTAGCATCTACCTTAACTGACAATCTGAAACAACGTGCGAATCGTCCATGCGGCCGGTGCTATCCATTGAGCGATCGAACACGCCATGTGCACGCGACATGCACACCCACAGATCCGAAGCCGCAACTAGTGCACTCGTTCCCCAATAATTCGACTGCTTCAGTACTAAACACGGAAGACATGACGAGACCTCTCCAAAGGTGCCATGGATGATAGGGAAATCGCATATGCAACCCCAGCTAGCTAAATCGCTACGCAAGGAAGTGCCTAGACTAGATCGATAAAGAAACAAATTAAACAAAATTATTGTACGTGAAGGACGTGCATGCCTGTACATTCGATCATGATTGATCATATCACTAGTTTTTGTGATCCTGACACACGTTGCTTTTTTTTTAAGATAACGGAGTTTCCATTTCATCAAGCAAATATAACATCCGCGCGGTATGACACATGGTGTTTATCAGATAGAGTAGTTGTAAAAGCAAACTTGACAGTTTCATGGATTGTGATAAGCATGCATGATGATGAGCAATCGAAGTTTGTAGTGAGATAACTGCAAATGCTGTTTGAGACTAGAAGAAACGAGCAGAGCCGCCCATGACGGCAGCTCT
The DNA here is from genome assembly GCA_007726485.1 of Eragrostis curvula. Classification (NCBI taxonomy): domain Eukaryota; kingdom Viridiplantae; phylum Streptophyta; class Magnoliopsida; order Poales; family Poaceae; genus Eragrostis; species Eragrostis curvula. The sequence continues at coordinate 20,780,183 of CM017441.1, forward strand.
TAGGGTAACGGATGGAAGGAGCCAAAGGAGGGGACACATGCCGAACGGAAAAGGCAACCATTCTTCCATCCTGCACCACCCTAAGTGGTCCTTCCTACATCACGTACCATCGATCCCATCGGCCTGCCATGATCCAGAATGTCCTTGATAAGAAACCACCTCCATAGACAGGAAATGGAGTAGTCTAGCTAGTGCGCAGTTAGCACTCACCACTTCCTTAACAGGATGTGTTTCCCTTTTAAGTTTTTGATGTGTATTGAGGAATTGCAAATAGTAAACTAAATTGAATTGTTGACATGGAAAACATCAGTTTTGATGTGGAGATTTGGGTTTACACTTTACATAAAAATTGAAGGCCCGGCCTTGGAACATGAGCCGTGCAAGATATTTTTTTTAGCATCATAATCCCATTTATTGCAATATAAATATCTTAAGTCCAAAAAATCAATGAAAAGATAAAAATTAGTGCTATAAGTGAAGTTGTTTGTAGAGTTGTGGGCCAATTTGATGAAGCTGTGCGCCAATATAAACAAATTATCTGCATTTTTATTCGATATATAGAGTTGTGGTATAAGTGAAGTTGTTTGTAACATTTTTTTTAAACGACATTCTTATTAAATGGATCCACGTGTACAATTAATATTACTGTATTTATTGATGAAACTGGAGGGGATAACTCCCCTACAGGTTATAATATATTAAGAATAAAAAGAATTCAGAGTACAAACCAAAAGAAAAGAAAAGAAAAGACAAAAAGTACAAAAGCTCTAAGTCCTTGAGTTTAGCCATTCTTGCAACTGATCCTTGTGCTTAGCTCTTGCCCGATGGATAACCATGGACAGCTCATGAAAAAAAAATTGTCTGCAATGTTCCACTGATGGGTCTTTCTCATTGAACAGCCATTCATTCCTTGTAGTCCAAATACACCAGCACATGAGAATGATCACATCCATATAAAAGGGTACTGCCAGTCTTCTCTTGAGTGATTTAACAATCTGACAAATTCTTAGATGATGAGGTACTATTATGCCAATGGAAGCCCAGCAAGCTTTGGCAAAATTGCACTTTATGAAAAGATGTTTGAGTGTTTCTTCTTTCTGTAGAATGCACATTTCACATGTGTATGAATCAATTACCATGTTCTTTCTTCTCAACAGTCCCCGTGTGTTGAGCCTATCTTTCAAGAATAACCAAAAGAATACCTTGTGTTTGAGTTGACATGATGATCTCCACAGCCATCTGAAGGCAGGGTGGACTGGTAGGTGCCCCATTAGATGTTTATAAATTTTTGAAGATGAGAAAATTCCATTGCCCCATATGTAAAACCAAGTATCACTTCCATCCTGCACTTGGAGGCCCTGCATCAGATTTTCTAAGTGCTGTAGTTGCTCATAGGCTTCCACGGACAGAGGGAGATTGAACAAGCTGTGTAGTTGTTCTGTGTTCATTGCTTCCTCCATATTAATATTCTGATTTTTGGCAAAAGAATATAGATGAGGGTATTCTAGCTTTGGGATGCATGATGCCCATCCATCATCCCATAATAAAATGCTTTTCCCATCTCCAACTTTTGGGGTAGCTAATCCCTTGTATTGATCTATTAGTTTGACAATTGCTCGCCACCAGAAGGATCCTTTTTTCTGCATGCCCGGTAGTTTCCCATTGCTATAATAGTTGTTCCATAGGAGCTTAACCCAAGGCAGATCCATTCTATTGTAGAATTTATGCAGGTTCTTGAGTAGTAATGCATCATTTTGTACTGACAATTTCTGAACACCAAGACCCCCTTCACTTTTAGCTCTCGTCACCATTTTCCATGCAGCAAGAGGAGGTTTTTTGGCATTAATATCTGATCCCCTCCATAACAAATGCTTTCGATATTGGTCAATTAGTTTGATAATAGTTGCTGGTATTTTCATCGAGCACATACAGAATGAGGCCATGGCAATCATCACTGTGTTAACCATTTCTAGTTTACCACCTATTGTTAAGAAATTCGCAAAACAGATCAATCTTCTTTCTATTCTTTGCGCAATAGGAAGAAAATCTTGTACTGAAGGTTTAGTGACTCCCATGGGCAGCCCCAAATAAGTGAATGGCATCTTTCCTTCTTGGCAATTAAAGGTTGCAGCTAGAATATCTATTTTCTCTTGACTGACATTAATCGGCACCATCATAGATTTATTGTAATTGACTTTGAGCCCTATTGACGATGCAAAGGTATTTAATAGAGCCTTGAGCACAACAAGTTGCTTAGGGCAGGCCTCCATTACTAGAAGGGTATCATCTGCATATTGTATTATTGGGAAGTCGGTACCAGCATTTAGGGGGATTGGAAGAGGTAGGAGACCAAGATCCTTTGCTCTGTTTAGAATAGATTGTAGTAGATCAGCAGCAAGTACAAATAGAAGCGGTGATAAGGGGTCTCATTGACGAACTCCTCTTCTGCAATGAAAGGTCTTCCCAGGAACGCCATTAAGTAAAATGCTTGAGGTGCCAGAACACATAATATTAGATACCCATCTGATCCATCTATCATCAAACCCCTTGAATTTTAAAATGTCAAGAATCACCTGGTGCTCCACTTTATCAAAAGCTTTCTCAAAGTCCAGTTTGAGCAGTATGAGCTCTCTCTTTGATTTATGGTAGATATGTAAATACTCAAATGACCATGCTAGACAATTTTGAATAGTTCTTGATTTAATAAAGCCATACTGATTTTGATGTATAGTTTGCATAATTACCACTTGAAGTCTGTATTTAGTTACATAAATTAAATACAAATTCTTTGCTACAGCTTTTGTTAAACTTTAGACAGATATGAGATGACAATGCCCATATTGCCATCAAGATTGATTTGTTTGTGCATCGCACGGTATAGTACGGATAGAACCTCTCAAGAAAAAAGTACGGATAGAACCGTGGAGGTCTACAGTAAGGTTACACTCTAATCTAACGTGCAACATCCAAAGCAGACAAACGACAGGTATCGGCACGACTCCAGTAGTCAATGAACAGCCCAACAATGACCATCCAACTTCCCCTCGTTCCCTGTCGTATGTCTATATAACATCCGCACGAGACGCCTCTTTGCTTAAGAGAAAAGCATCACTGCGCTGCACCAACCTTCGATCTTACTCGCCAATGCCGTCTTTCATCGACGGCCCCACTCTCCGGTCGCTACTCCGGCCGTCCACCAATGGGCGCCGGTCGACGAAGATCCCGGACAGCGGCGGCGGCGGCGGGCTGTTCAAGATGTTCAAGCTGATGCCCATGCTCACGTCCGGGTGCAAGATGGTGGCGCTGCTCGGCAAGCAGAACCGGGCCCTCCTGGCCGACCACGCCACGTCGGTGACGCTGTTCGGGCACCGGCGCGGCCGCGTGAGCCTGGCCATCCACGAGGACACGCGCGCGCCGCCGCTGTTCCTCATCGAGCTGCCGATGCTGACGAGCTCGCTGCACCGGGAGATCTCGTCCGGGACGGTCAAGCTGGCGCTCGAGAGCGACACGCGCAGCGCGCGGCGCCGGCTCGTGGAGGAGTACGTGTGGGCCGTCTACTGCAACGGGCGCAAGGCCGGGTACGCCATCCGCCGGAAGGAGGCCTCCGACGACGAGCGCCACGTGCTGCGCCTGCTGCGCGGCGTGTCCATGGGCGCCGGCGTGCTGCCGGCCGCGCCAGAGAAGGAGGGCGGCGTGCCCGCCGGGCCCGACGGCGAGCTCACGTACGTGCGCGCCCGCGTCGAGCGCGTCGTGGGGTCCAAGGACTCGGAGGCCTTCTACATGATCAACCCCGAGGAGGGTGGCAACGCGGGCGGCGACAGTGGCGGCGCCGGCGCCGGAGGTGGCGGCGCACCGGAGCTGAGCATCTTCTTAGTAAGAATGAAATGAACAAACCATGCAAGCGTTACTACAATCTATACTATAGGACATGCAATCGATCTTATTTTAATTTGTGATGCTAATCTAAACATATGTGCACACGCTCCTTTTGCACAGAGGTGTCCGATGAAATTGTCAATAGATCGAGGGTGTGCATACTGTGTAAATTAGAGGTGTATATGTCTGTGGTATAGTTAATTTCAACTGTAAATCATGCCACTATCAATTTCGGTGTGCAGATTGTTGTATCAGATTATAACAGCTTATAAAATGTCGCAATGTTCATTCTTCCCTTCCATTTTCACAAATAAAATGCAGCCACCGTACTAGTAATTAATTTCGGCTTCAGTCTTTGGTGATGTATGTTTTGTGAGTTGTGATGGATCATGAACGTACCATAATAATTCTCTTTAAGTGGTGCATGTGCAAGCTGGTAGCTAGCCGCAGTAGTCATAAGTTTGGAACAGTACTTCTCTTCTCCGATTTTAGGTGTGGCCTTTGGCTAGCCTGCCTTTTGAACCCAACTCACTACAATAGAAACACCCTTTTAGCAACACATATATGCGTTGCTGGAAGTTCATTTAAGCGTTGCAAGGGTATTTACCAACGCATTTTGCATCCGTTGCTGGAAGTGGCGTTGCAAGTTCTTTTGCAACACATAAAGAAGCGTTGGTACCGTGAGTGAATAAGTGTTGCTGACTTGCAGCGGATATATATGAGCTATAGCAACACTTTTGTATGTTGGTATAAACCAATTCAGAATTTGTTTTTGGTACACTAGGCAATAGGGATCATTCGATTCATAATGAAGCATCTGTAACAAACATATGCTGTATAACACTAAAAACCAATAAAAATTTCACTCCAGAAGGTGCTTCAGAAGGACAATTTCCCTCAAATATATATTGATCACCATACAAATATTTTTGTTACAAGAGAGGCCCTTAAACTGTTACAAGGAACCTGATACATACCATGACTCCAAAAAAAAAACATAAACCTAAATGCTTATTCTCTGCACTTGCTAAGCCAAAAGTTATTCCCCTATGCATCTACTCGCCATACGATTTATCTGAATACGGCCGGCATCCTGCAAAAAGAACTCTCCATCCCTTATGCATCTACTCGCCATATGAACTCTCTGAATACTGCCAGGCATCCTGAAAAAGAACTCTCCATACATTATGCCTTTGACTGCACAACTAAATGAAATTTGCGTCAGGTCAAAACCAAATAAACTCAGATAACAGACAAAACACTACTCCCTCCGTTTTTAAATTGTTGTCGCCATTGACTTTTTTTGTTATCTTTGACCATTCGTCTTATTCAAAAAAGTTTTAAAAATATCATATATTTTGTGATGATTTGTTTTATCTCTAAAGTAAGTTTGAACCTAACTTATAATTTTGCATATTCGAACAACTATTTTGAATAAGACGAACGGTCAAACGTAAATAAAAAAATCAACGGCGACAACAATTTAAAAACGGAGGGAGTATCTCCTTATGGATTACAGTTAAAGAATGGCAGAATGCAGAATATTGCACATTTTCTGCAAGGATTAGCCATACCTTACTTGAATGCAGTACTACTCTGATTACATTCTTAATCTTAGTTCTGCAAACCAATGCTTGGGTAAATCTTCAGATAATGAATAAAAACAGATCTGATGTACCATGGTTTCCACTACTTCAGAAGTCGAAGCCAACTCACATCACAATAAATCAAAAGAATAAATAAAGGAAAAGGATTGAATAAATAAATGAAAAGTATTACCGATTATAATGGTTTTGTTCATTCTCTGCAATGACACCACAGTATGCACATAGCCCTGTGCAACGCTAACATCACCAATTACAGTATGCTAAGCAAAATCTGAAATCAGGATCAAACAGAACTACAAGTTACATGAACGAAATTAATTCTAATCAATTGGGGAATCGAAAGGAAGTAAGGGATTAGGGATACGCCTGATGAAACCTCACGAATCTGAAATTAATCGAGACCACGATTGAAGGAAAGGGCAAGAATAATACCTGTAATTATATTCTTTTAGGCATTTTATCGAACACTTCAATGACAGAACGTAACAATATAAAGATGTTCTGTTGCCCACACCATAAATCCATCCGATTTGCACAGTAAATCAGCTCGAAATCTAAAGAACAAAATAGATCGCGATGGAATCATAGCAATAGACATGATGTACAAATTCAAGTTCGGATCTGCAACTGCTATGAAAGGAAGGGGCAGATGGGAATACCTCAGGGTGCGGCTGCTTGACGGGATTTGCAGATCTGGCCGCCGCCCACGAAGTGCTCAACGCCGTGGATCTCAACCAGTTGACGCCGGATTGGAGCTCGTTGGGAATTGGTGTCGCCATTAACCACCGGGAGAACAACTACGAACATGGCTGCGCGGTTAGGGGAGAGAGAGAAGGATGGATGAAGGGTGTCGAGAAAGGCTATAGCAGCCACCTGCCGGCATCACCGACGAGGGCTGCTTGACGGGGAGTCCGGTGGCTGGCCCCCGCCGCCGCCGCCGCCGCCAAGAAAGGAGGGAAGCCAAACCCAAGAGTAGCTGGACCGAAGGGTGGGGGGGGGGGGGGGGGGGGTGGGACCCACGTCATATTTGGAATCGGGGAGGTGCTCGGAAGGCTTGCAACACATTTGTGAACCGTTCCAAGCCAAACGTTGCGGCAGGGTGGTTTGTGTTGTAGTGACTTTTCCTTTTTGCAAAACTGAATACAAAATTTTCATTGGCAAAACAAAAAATATGTGTCAAGGACACTTGTAGTCAACCAGCCAAACCTGTTTCTCGTGGATACCAGACTAGATTGAAGATAACGAGCTGAACGACAGATGATCGTACTGCACTAGCCAAACGATAGTCGTTTCCCGTTTCCGTCAAATGTTTCCCAGAAATGGCTAGCATAAATGCCCGATGTTTACCATCTCCGAGCTGTTTTTTTTCCTTCCCTTTTTGAGAGAGAGAATATCTTAGAGCATGTGAATCTGGGGAATTGTCTATAGCAATACCAGGACAGGGAGCCATGCATGTAGCAGGTTACAACGTAGAGAGCAGCGTCAGATGTACAAACATGCATGAAAGGTAAGCATTGCGTGAAATGACTTCTGAACTAACGGCAACTTTCTGAAATGGATAGGTCTGCATCACTACATGGAGAACAATCTGCCAACCAATGTATGATCTTTACTTTTTCCATGCAAGTCGATAAGCAAAGCGGTTTCGTCAAAATATTTTAGCTTCAAATTGCAAAACTAAATTTCCGACACCGGTTCCTGTGTTTCGATTGTTACGCTGTGGACTGAACTTTCGCACTTTACCGTTTGCTCTACTGCTGTGGAGTGAATTGTGCTGCATCACACTCTTGTTCAGCAAGCTGCAAGCAGCTGCCTTTCTGGATATTTGCAGAACAGAACTCATACGAACAGTGATGGAAGCGCTATCGATCTCGATCAGCTGCAGCATGGCAGATGCAGGCCCCTTGGACAGGTTATGGTCCTGGAATTAAGATGATCATATTCAGTGGGGCTGTTCTGTCTTTCGATTGAGATGGGCAACCTATCCGTATGTAGTCCATGCTGGGCCACAATGATTCCTCTGAGTTGACAAAATATTATTTTTTTCCTTTTATTTTCTCTTTTTGCAGGAGCGCCGCGGCAAGATCAACATCGCTTGGGCCAACTTGTGCCCAAGGGGCAAGAGAGTAAAAACAGGCTGAATTACATAAAAGAAAAGACAGACTCTAGTCATTGGCCCATCTGAGGAACCAGTTTAAAGCCCATTGATGGACTGCCACGGCCTTATTCCAATGGCACAGCCCATCAATGGTGTGTGGAGATTAACTTTTTACATTTGATTAGTGATCTAATTTTTGACTGATGGACTGCCACGGCCTTGTTCCAATGGCACAGCCCATCAATGGTGTGTCGAGGTTAACTTTTTACATTTGATTAGTGATCTAATTTTTGACTTATGGAGTCTACACATAGTGAATTGTTGTAATAATGAATGATTAAATAAATCATAAGATATACTCCCTTCATTCTTAAAGTGATGTCGCCGTTGACTTTTTGTGTTACATTTGATTGTTCGTCTTATTCAAAATATTAACTCAAATATGCAAACTTATAAGTTATGTTTCAATTTTTTTAGTGATAAACAAATTATAACAAAATATATGCTAATTTTTAATTTTTTTGAATAAGACAAATGATCAAATTTAATTAAAAAAATTAACGGTGACATTAATTTAAGAACGGAGAGAGTAGAGACCAAGATGTTTTCATTGCCCGATGAAATCTCCCTTTATCTAAAAAATGAACTGGCTCATTCTAGTTTAAGTCAGAAATTGAATCGATCCAAATGTTTGGTTAATCATCTCCCGTGTTTGGTACACACATTGTTGTTTACAGCCCTGCTGATCTTGAATGAGTAAATAAGATGATTTTCGGGAGTGTAACAACGAAGGTCTAGTCCTGACACAGAAGGCCACAGCGAGCCAGTCGGGTCTTTTCCTGTGTTTTTTTGAATAAAAGGTTTGGTATGGATTTACTCTCTCATCCAAAAATATTTGTATTTCCCGTATTCCAAGGTATACACGAGGCTAGAAGTCAAATTACCTTAATGCCCTTAATAATAACTCGGCTGTTGTGCTAGATCGAGTCAGCGTCCCAATGTCGCCCTCCTTCTTCCTGGATGCGCAAGCCTAGCCGCCGCCTACCGTATACATAAGGCGTTACTGCCATCCTCTTCTCTAACCTTACTTGCCTCGCCACCCCCTCGTTCTCAATGGTGCCCGTGGACAGGCCTCATAGGGTTCCACTTCGTCATGGTCGGTCTTGCTTAATTGGTGGCCGCATTGGGAGCCTCCTTGCCTCGAACACACGTACCTTCATGTGTGGTCACAGATATAAATGGAGATTACAAGCAGGGGCGGAGCTAGCAATTCTACATAGGGGCGGGGGGGGGGGGGGGGGGGCATCCAAACAAGATCAATATATAGTAACAAAGATAGTAGGTTGACTATATATAACACAATTTTCTCGCTATACATGTATGCATTAAATATTTGCAACACAAAATTTGTGTAGTCTCGTTACATAAAGGGAAAATATTGGAAAAATTGTTTAAGAAATCTAACCTTTCATGCTATGATGCTAGTCGTAAAAGGATTCCAATGCAGCACGTTGTTGTTTTTATTGTAATGGATTCCAATGTCTTCAGCTTACGTTTAGTCATGATTAATCGGAATTGAACAGTAGTAGTTAGCATAGCATCGGCAAGAGCTATCAGGATCTAATTTAATTCAATAGTTCAGGAAGAGTCTTGGCTTGGTTGTTAGCACTAAGTAGCAGGAGGCAGCAGCGCAAGAACAAACTCAATGATCGACGGATCGCTGCGTTCCTTGGCTTGTCGTCGGGACTGCGCTGACGTGGTATCGGGCTGCCGCACGACGCTCCTTGGCTAGTCGCCAGGACTGCGTTGTGACGCTGTCGGGCTGCCGGCAGCGTCGTGCGACCGAGTGCCGGGCTGCAGGCGTGCGTTGCGGCATGCGGTGGCGGCGGCGCAACGCTAATTGGTGCAGTTACGGTGATATGTGATGGATCTCAATCTGTAAGACTGTAGCAGTAATGCAATGCATAGATATTAGCAGGCCTGAAGTACAAGTAAAGCCCATACAACAAGATTACTCGTTATCTGTTTAAAGAAGTCAACTAAAAAAATTTGTTGATCCCACGTTTGGGTGGGTCGGGGGGGGGGGGGGGGGGTGCACGGCCCCTGTTGCCCCCCTCCCCCCTCCTCAAGCTCCGCCCCTGATTAAAAGGACAAAAGCTATAAGGTTGGGCTGCAAATTAGTGAATACTCATTCCGACCTAAAAATAGATGTGTTGGTATTTATGAGAAAAATGAAAAGAGAAGAAGAGCTTCTATATGGACCGAGGAAGTACGTGATGTCAATTGTACGATAAAAATCTGATGGCCACAAATCAACTTTCAGATCATGCCTTGCTTCCTATTATTTTGGATGTGAATGCATGTAGTGCTTTGTCGCGTTACCCGTCTTATATTGTTAGATTCACTATTCATTATTATATGTCTGCATGCAAATGCCATCCTAACTTATCCACTGGTTATCTTTCATTTTTCATGACCAGCAGATATGATCACATCCCTTCCTCTCCCTCTCGCCCTCCCTCCAAAGATGGCAAAGAACATGGATAATATTTGTACGAAGACATCACAATGACAATTGATTCTCTCACCGTTAATTATTGTAGTGTTGCCAGCTTCTGCTGCTAATGCGTCGCCTTTGCCATCGTAAGATTAGTGGTCTACATCGTGGGATGCTACTATCTTCCAACTCTTCTAACCATTTTATTGTGCCATCTTACAATGTGCTTTTGTTGTAGCGTCGGTGAGCAGGTCTTGTTTTTCTCAGGAGCGGATCCACGCGTTGGCCCATGTGGGTGCGGCCGCACCCAGGCCTAAAACGAAAATCAGTTGTTAGCATCAAATTTTCACCCTTTTCGCACCCCTCTAGCCCAAAACTCAGCATCCATAGCCCAACAGCAACTCCAACCCACACACCTGATCAGCAAGGAAAGTCACCAGCCACGCACGCACGCCAGGGGTTCGCTTTGCTTCGACTCCTCGCTCATCGTTTCGCCTCCCGTCTGCACACCTCTGTGTCCTTTCTCCCGCCCTCTCGCAATCTCCCATGGCACAAAATCAATCTCGGATCCCCATTTGGTTGGAGAATCGGAGGTCGCAAGAGGGCACGCAGAGGAGGTCCATGGTTGATGGCTGCCAAGACATCGGGGACGGGAGGCTGTGGCACAGACGGGCAACGGGGCAAGGAGGCAGGACCGCAGGAGCCCCTCCAAACTCCAGTTCGCCTTCTTCTGTTCTTCAATCGACGATCATCAAGTTGAGCATCCAATTTTATTTCAATTATTTTGTTCCTCTCAAGATTCTATTCTAGGGTTATTTGGTTAGGTTTTTAGTTGCAAATAGGGCTATCTTTTTCAGTTTCTCTTGGTATTGTTTCTGGACGCCCTTAATATTCTTGCAAATGATAGGTAGAACATGGAAACTTATTACAAAAGAAAAGCACCAGAGCAAGATTGTGTCAACGGTTTAAAGAATTTATGTCTACCTGAGCTTCATTGGAAAGAGGAGATTAAATATGATCCAGGCTTGAGGAAAGAAATTGATTCTTATCATCCTAATTAGAGAGAGAAGGCGAGAAAGAAATACTTGGAGAATAGGCCTTGCCAACCTCGCACATGCATTTTCCCCTCTTCACAGATTGGAGAAAAAGAAAACTCAAGAAGCTTTAAACCGGAATGGTTTGATGAGTTTGGAGATTGGCTTGAATATAGTGAGTCAAAAGATAGGGTATATTGTTTTTTCTGTTTCTTACTAGTGAGTCAAAAGTCAGGGAAATTAGAATGATGCAGGGTACAAAGCATTTGTTGTTGATGGCTAGAATAGTTTTCATAGGAAAGAAAGACTAAAGATGCATGTTGGTCCACATTATAATGCGATGAAGAAGCGTGATGATATGTTACACAGAGAACAACACATAGATGTTGCTTTTCATAAGCTAAGTGATGCAGCGAAGAAGGATTATTTTACTCGATTGAATGGATTAATTGATACTACTAGGTTACTATTGAACCAAGGACTGTCTTTCCAGGGCCATGATGAGTCCATGAATTCCTTGAACAAAGGGGATTTCTTATAGGCTTATGATTGCTTAGCAGATCATGATCCAGAGTTACGCAAGGTTGTGGGTACTGCGCTTAATAGTTGTTTGTTGGCTCCTCTATCCTCGAAGAAATTGGGGATGATGTGTTTTGCTTGCTAGTTGATGAGTCAAGAGATGTTTCATGAAAAGAACATATGGTTGTGGTCTTGAGGTATGTTGACAAATGTGGAATTGTGAAATAGCGGTTTGTTAGGCCTTGTGCATGTGACTGAGACAAGTTCTTCCTAATTCAAATCAGCTATCGATTCTCTATTTGCAAAGTTGAAGCTAAGCTTAAAGCAAATTAGAGGGCAAAGATATGATGGTGCAAGCAATATGCGAGGTGAGTTCAATGAGTTGCAATCATTGATTATGAGAGAAAGTAGTACAACTTATTCTGATCACTGTTTTGCTCACCAACTTCAGTTAGTCATTGTGGCCATTGTGAGAAAGCATAAAGGCATTAGTGATTTTTTAACCAAGATTCCCATCTTACTAAATGTGGTGGATGGGTCTGCCAAGAGAAAGGACATAATGAGAGAAATTAATCATGAACATGTGTCAAAGGCCTTAGGTTGTGGGCAGCTTGAAACCGGCGGAGGGTTAAATCAAGAGCAATGCCTTCAAAGACCCGGAGACACTCGTTGGAGTTCGCATTATAAAACACTTAAAGGTTTGGCTGCCATGTTTTCTACATTAATTGAAGTGTTAAAGGTTGTGAAAAAGGATGATAAAGATTTGAAAAATAGAGACCAAGTGTCAAATCTCTTAGTATATTTTCAATCTTTTGACTTTGTCTTTTATTTGCATCTCATGCTAACTACACTGTCCATCACAAATACCTTGTCATTAGCATTGCAACGCAAGGATCAAGACGTTGTGAATGCCATCAAATGTGTGAAAGGAACTAGAATCAGTTTGGATAATCTTCGAAAAGATGGATGGGCTGGATTATTAGATGAAGTGAATGAGTTTTGTGAATTGGATTATATTAGTAGACTGAAATGGAAGAGCCATATGTTGATCCCCGACAGCCTAGGAAAAAAATCTGGAATCACAAACAAACATCACTATGAAGTGGACTGTTTTAATGAAGTTATTGATTGGCTACTTCAAGAGCTTGATAGTCGCTTCAATGAGAAAAACTCTCAGCTGCTTTTTTGGTCAGTTGCGTTCAATCCAAAAGACTCATTTCATGATTTCAATGTGAAGAGTTTGATAAGTCTAGCAAAGTTGTATCCTAATGATTTCAGCTCCAAGAATTTGAGGGATCTTAGGAACCAACTTAACATGTACATTGTCGATGTGCGAGAAGACATCAGATTCTCCAACTTATGCAAAAAAAAATGGTGCATACAAGGAAAAGTCTTATTTATGCATTGGTTTATCAACTTATAAAGCTTGTGTTAGTGCTTCGTGTTGCTACTGCATCAGCAGAGAGATGCTTTTCGGCCATGAAGCTTGTGAAGACATATTTGTTTAATAAAATCAGAGATGATCACTTGAGTTATAGACTTATATACTATGTGAAGAAGGAATTATTTAAGAAAGTTACCCTAAACCCTGATTCATCATTTCATGAACATGGAAGGAAAAGGGTGTAAATATGAACTCTAAAAGGTAAGACATCTGTTTTCATTTTGTAAAGAATCAATCTATAATTTCTTTGCTCGAAATTGATCTTTTAATTTTCCTTTCTTGAAGCAGGGGTGATATGAAGATTGGACTATATATTAGGGAAATATTATATGTATTTTGTTTGCAATTGCGACATACTATCAGTAGCTACAGTTGCTTATTTTGGTAAACGGTAACAAGTGTTACCACTACTTTATTGCTACTGTAAATGTTGCACTACTATTTAATTTAAAGCCCCCCCCCCCCCCCCCCCCCCCCGCCCCCCGCCCCGCCACCCACACCCACACACAATTTTACTGTAGCTCTGCCCTTAGTTTTTCTTGCTTGGCGATGGCACGATGACCAGGCAGCGAGCCAGGCCACACTACAGCCCCCACGCATCAAAAGAGATATAAGAAAAGCTTGAAAAAAATCGCCAACACCTGCTAGTTTTTGTAAACTCTAGACAATCTAAATGTGTGATGCTAGTTGGCCGAGCACACTAAAACGTTAAATTGATATATTTTTTTTACTGTGCTAAATATTTAGGTGGTGTTTGGATCCCCATCAGCTTCTAAGAATCTAGATTTTAGGTATAATTTCTATTATCTGGCTTTTTTAAAAAAAAATGGGTGAAGGTGTTTGGATCCCGGATTCTTAAAATCTAGAAACCAGTTTTTGAGGTAGTTAATGACTAGCCTGCCTTTTGTATATTAAGGTAAAAATAGTGGCACAATCTGTAATTATCCAAAAATATTAAAGGGTAGTGGGTCTTTTGACAAATAAAATCACCTAAAAGCTGGGTTAGAGTAGATTATGGGATTCTTAAAATCTCATAATCTAGATTCTAGAATCTGGTGCATAATCTGTCTTGTTTGGATCACCTATAGCTTTTAAAATCTGGATTCTTCAAATCTGGGTGGATCCAAACAGACCCTTAGTTCTCAACTCAAAACTAAAAACCTACTCTAACTCTTTGTTGCAATATAGGTTTTGGAAGTCTTTTTTTTTGGGACAATGGCGTTTCAACCATCGTTTTGAAGTCTTATTGCGGTTTTACCATCCGTTTTCAATTTTTACGTTTTTACCATTGGTTTTGAGGAACGAACGCCCCGTTAACCATCCAAACAAAACAGCGTCAGGAAATGGCGAGTTGACGAATAAAAAAAAGAAAAACCAGATTGGAAAATTCCTACCGGACTCTTTTTCCCCTCCTCTCTCTACTACTCTCTGGCTGGCCCCGACTCCCTCTCTCTGTTCTCTCTGTGTTCGAGCTCAAGGACGCGAGAACCTAACCCTAGGGAATCGATCCGGCGGCGGTGTCACATGCACGCGCGCGTGTGCTCGCACAGTCCCGCATAGTCGCACTCCCCGATTTGAAGTTTGCAAGATTAGGTGCGGCATGGGAACCAAATCGAGGAGCAGGGAAAGCAAATTCTCCTGTCCACGGCACGACCCTGTTCTCCCCCTCCCCTTCTCCTGCTGGATCTTATTTCCTTCTCAAATCAAGCTTATTCTCACGCAAATCGAGTTCATTGAAGCTGCAATTGAGCTTTTCCCTCCACGGTTTGAGCTTTTCCCATGGATTCATGATTTTCCCCATACTGCTCCGATTGCATTCGTCCTTATAGTTGTTCCATCAGCAACTGTGTCGGTATAACAAGAAGAAGCGAATCTGATTGAAGAGAAGAAACCAGAGGAGAGGAGGGGCACTCTTCTTGGGAAGTAGACCGATGGAGGGGAGCTTGACAGGAAGAGGAGAGGAGAGGCGAGCAGGAAACTCGTCGGCGGCTGTTCTTCACAAAACCTGCAAGTGCGAGTAATGCAAGAGGTGGCACTTGTGAAGAACACCAACAGCAATGTTAGTCCTTCAATTCCAAAGAGCCCCTCCGGTGTGCTGAATGCTTCATTGTTCAGCTTTGCGGCTGATGATACCCCAACTCCAGGGTCTTCGCAAGCAAATAATGACAGCAAAGCCACCATTAACCAAGCTTGCTCTCCACTCAGCAAGAGGACAAAATTGTGTCCAATTTTTTTGAATTTGAAATTTCGAATTTCTGTCCAGAATTTAAATTTTGATGAAATTTTATCAAAAATATTTAATTCATATCAAATTCGGTCCAGATTTCGGAATTACAATGTATTCAAATATCTCATGTCAAATTTGTGGTTGATTCACACAATACAGATAAAAAACAATGGTGAAAACGCAAAGGGGTATTTTTGTCTTTGTGCAAGCAACTTAACACCGTTAAAGCCTCCTGACGGACTGATAGTAAAAGTGTTGTTCAGATTCAAAAACGGATGGTGAAATCGCAAAATTTGAAAATGGATGGTGAAAACGCAATTGGAATGCAAAGCGATGGTTGTTTTGCAATTGGCCCATTTTTTGAGACCATATAGGTTCTGGAAGTTGATACAGGTAATTAAGGTTGATTTTGTGGTGCTAAAAACCACGTTGATTTAGGTAAAGGTATGTTTACCTCACAACACTGCGACGCACGCTCACTCAACTATTCCACCGATCTACTCTACCACCCCAAACCTCAGTCCACTTCTCCCCCAAATCCATGGATCCGTCCGCCGCCGGCGCCTCGCGGCGGAGGGCGGAGCAGTGCTTGAGTGTTGCTGAAAAGCTCCTGGTGGCGCACGACCTCGAGGGATGCAAGCAGTTCGCCTCCCAGGCCCTGGCCGCGGACCCCAACACCCCGGGCGCCGATGACCTCCACTCCGCCGCCTCCGTTCTCCTGGCCGCCGAGCGCCGCCGCCTTCTCAACGGTCAGCCCGATCCCTACGCCGTCCTCGGTCTCGACCCTGCAAATCCCGCATCGCGCCACCCAGATGCTGTCCACTCCCACTACCGCCGCCTCTCGTTCCTCCTCAATCGCTCCGGCCCCGATCGCCCCTTCTCGCAGGCCTTCACCAACGCCGCCCGCTTCGTTGCCGAGGCGTGGGGTTTCCTCTCCGATCCCGTCCGTAAATCCTCCCTCGACGCAGACATCGACAACGCCGCCGCCGCCGCCGCCGCAGCCAGGGCATACCATTCTCCCGCTCCAAATCGAACGCAGTCACAGCTACCGCTCTCTGCACGGCCAAATCGGCCTTTTTCCACTCCCTCTTCATGGTCGACTCCGCCGCCAGCTGTTCCCCCTCCGCGGGCAACACCACCGCCGGTCGCTCCTTCTCCACGTCGAACACCGCCGCCAGCTGCTCGTTCTCCGCATCCATCACCGCCGCGGGCTGCTCACGCTCCACGGCAATCACCGCCGCTGGCTTCTCCCGCTCCATGGCCAACCCCACCGCCCGTTGCTTCCCCTCCACGGCCACAACCGCCGCCGGCTGTTTACCCTCCTCGTCCATCACCGCCGCCGGCTGTTTACCCTCCTCGTCCATCACCGCCGCCGGCTGTTTCCCCTCCTCGCCCATCACCGCCGCCGGCTGTTTCCCTTCCTCGCCCATCACCGCCGCCGGCTGTTTCCCCTCCTCGCCCAACACCGCCGCCAGCTGGTCCCCAAACACGGCCTACTCCTCTGGCTCGTGCTCCCCAAACGTCGGCTGCCCCAACCATTCCACCTGTAGTACAAAGCACACCGCCTTCGTCTACATTCTGGACGATATGCAAGTCCTGCTGGCACGTTCATCAGTATGACCGCCTCTATGAGATGTGCAAGCTGCAATGCTCCAGCTGCCGCCAGTCATTTGTAGCCGAGGCAATGGCTGAGCCGCCACCTACTGTGCCGGGCACTGACATGTACTACTGCACCTGGGGATTCTTCCCCATTGGGTTCCCTGGGTGCCCTGGCTTTGAAAGATTGGTTGGTTCGCAGCCGCAGGGACCAGATCAGCTGAATGCACCATGGCTTGTAGGCACTGCTGGCACGAAAGGTAATGCGGGAGATGCTGGTGTGAAGGGTAATGCTGCTGATAATGCTGAGAATGGGGTGCCAGATAATGACGCTGCAGATATACCAATAGAGGTGCCGGCTACAACACCGCCGGCGAGGCCTATGAGGGTGAAGGTGGCGGCTAAGAAGCGCGGTCGTCCCAAGGGCAGTAAGAACAAGAATAAATTGTGATTTATATGGACAAAGATATTTGATGAGTTTGTGGTCATGAGAGGATATTCAATCAACCAGATTGCAACTGTCATCATCCAAAGCATTGTCTGCAGGTCTTCAATCCCACCTGATGTTGAAAAGGTTGTTCGAGAATGGCAATTTTGGCGGTGAACTTTTTTTTTTCTTAGCTGGAAAATGTTGTTTTCGGATTCATGTCACATGCCTTTCTTGCCATTATGCTTTAGATGTTAGCTATTACATTTGCATCTTGTCTAGTTTCATGACTCTCCTAGGATAGCTGTGTTGAGGTCAGATTATGGGTGAATAGGGAATTGGGTGCTAATTGTTGTACATTCAAGTTTGGTTCTATTGTAATCTCTGCTCTGTCTAGGAATGCAACAATGATTGATAAGACTTAAAGCTATGTGTTTTTTTTTTCATTTCTGCTCATCTTGAATTTTAAGTACCTGAATTTCACACTTTGTTAAACTTTTCATACTTCTTCGACTGGAGTACAACGTTTTGCAATGCCGTGCCACAAAGATCCATTTTACTTCAATTTCTGACATATGATAAACAGCTGCTATCTATTAGTTCACTTGCCATATGAGAATCATGGTAAGATAATCTGGTAACCAGTGATAACAGTAAATGTACATGCTGATGATCGCATCGGGACACCATGATTGTATCTTGCTGCTGTTAAGTTGTTTTGCATTGCTGGGAGACTGTTAACCAAGGATATTTTGCAGACAGTTCTTGCTCTCTTCAACAGTTTTTTTCTTTTTCTTTTTCAACTGGCTAACTTGTTTGTGAATTATGCGTAGTGAGGTCAAACTGTTTAGAGACAATTGAGACATGTTAATCACCATCCAGTTGGGATTTGTTTGAGTATTCAGACTGGCATGGTCTCCACCTGCAAGAAAATGCTGTCTGCATCCACATGTTCCTGCGTGGATAAATTTACATTGGTGTAATCATTTTTACTTCTGGATTTTCCTACGAATGAGAATGCTGCCTCTGTGATGCTTCAAAATGTGAATGAAACACTGCATCCACATGCATCCATATGGGCAAAATGTGGAATTTTTTTTTAAAATAATATTATTTTAATGATTAATTGCAGATCTGGGGGCCGATCTGAAAAAATTGCAAAATTAGGTGCCTGTCGGTCACCCAGTGACCAATTGGTCACTGGACGACCGACAGCCCTCGTGGCAGCTGATTTGGAAGCTGAGGTGGCTGGGACGGGAACCTATCGGTAACTGGGTGACCGATAGGTGGTATCGGGGATCGATAGGGGCCTATCGGTCACCCAACTACCGATAGGTCACTTCTAATTTGAAATTTAATTTTTTTTGAAAATTTGAAAAAATTGAAACAAAAAATATGTAAAAAAAAACTAGACGTCATTTGGAGACCATTTGTGAAAACCATACACGAATTGGAGTTCGTTTGATGGGTCAAATAATTAACGAAAGATTCATGAATACGAACTCAGAACCGGCAGCCACAAATCCTCAATCTTTAATTCCCGCTTCTCTGGTTATTTTCTGTTCGATTCCTCGCACACAGAGCTTCCTCGCATCCCTAGTCATCCATTTGAGTCATCTTAGGAGCAAATCCATCACCCAAATCGACGAATTTTGAGGATTTGTGGCTGCCGGTTCTGAGTTCGTATTCATGAATCTTCCGTTAATTATTTGACCCATCAAACGAACTTCAATTCGTGTATGGTTTTCACAAATGGTCTCCAAATGACGTCTAGTTTTTTTACATATTTTTTGTTTCAAATTTTTCAAATTTTCAAAAAAATCAAATTTCAAATTAGAAGGGACCTATCGGTAGTTGTGTGACCGATAGGCCCCTATCGGGTCTCGGGCTACCGATAGGTGCCTGTCGGGCGTTGGATCGCCGACAGGTCCTACGTGGCTGTCCTCCGGCCTCCGAGTGCTGTCGTGGACTGCTGCCGAACACCTATCGGTTACCGGACGACCGATAGGTCCTCTGTCGGTCCTCCAGTTACCGAGAGCTACCTATTTTTGCAATTTTTGACAAACCTACCCCAGTTTTGCAATTTTTAATTAAAAATATATTATTTTAAAAAAAAATTCCAAAATGTGAATGAAACACTGCATCCACATGCATCCATATGGGAGTGGCCAGGTACTTGAGCTTATATTCAACAGAAGACTGATGGCAATAAGGTAGGGGACCGATGAATTACAAATTTACACGTGCATCCACATCTTCTGGAGATGAAGAACGAGGGTAAGTTTTAGCTGACGAATGACGATAGCTACTACAGTGCTTGTTTTGAAGCAATGCAGAAAGCTTGAACCAGGCTACCACTGACTGGACTGCCAGTTGCAACCTCTTGACTTCACTGATAATATTACTGCAACAAGTGTGGCCTCAACAGTGCTCACTTCAGTTCATATATTTATTTCTGCTCTGGGATATTTTTCAGGCCCTTCTGCAATTGCTAAGGTAACTTGCCCCCAGTAACTGCTTGCACCAATGGGTAGTGAAACCGTCACACCGACGTCCCACTCCCTTCCTTGCTACTCAAATTGCCCAATCACTACTCATTTGAAGCCAGTTGATCAGGGAGGAATTCACAGATTTAGGCACCTGTATGTAACCTGCTGTGCGGGCAAATCCCAAACCAGATACGAAGGCAAAACATGGATCACACGTATTGAGATGCTAAAAGTAAACCCAGCATCTGGGTCATGCGCATGCTTCTAAGCAAAGCACACTAGAGTTCTACAACTACAAACAAAAAGGATAAGCTTCTGGCGCCGAAAGCTATATCCAGTGTTTCATCTGGAAGAACCCGAAAGTTGCATTAGCAAAACCAAAAAAATAAATAAATGGTAGATGTATTTAAATGTCAGGTTTCTCAAATTGTTCCTATTTTTTAGTGTTTTTATCATCACTTGATTGCAATGAGTATAGTAAATAGGTCCGACCTGTGAATGCGACCACATTGGTAGATTTAAGAGATATCTTGCAACATTTGACAAAAGAACGAAAGCAGATCGCAAAACACAAATTCTGTGGCAACCAATCATCACATATGTAGGAGGAGATCAACCGCATGGGTGGAGTGACAATGCATCTCAAAGTGAACAATTATTAGTTTATTATTACATGGACGATCCGGTAACAGTTTCTATGTTTTGCAGCAGTAGCAGATGGAAAAGTTGCACCACCCGACACCTATGCCTCTGTTCTTGCAGCAACTGATGCAAATGCCGTCACTGATGCAGCGCACATAACCACAGTATCCGGCTATTCCGCTGCACTCAAAGGCTATCACCATATCCTCTGCATACATACATACATATCCAGTTAATATATTTTTGCGTGTGATAAAATCGCTACCAGAACGACCTATAGTCTCCACCCACATAATTCTTATAGAATTGAATGGAATGGGTACTGCATTTTAATTGACTTACGGGAGGCAGCGACGAGGAGGACCATCACGAGGATCAACAGCTCCATCTTCCTCATGGCTTCGATCCAAACGATGAGATGCAACAAGCAAGGGAAACGGGGAACGTTGAAGAAATTAGTGATGCGTCGGCTGCCTCTGGATTAAATTATAGATGTCAATATTTATAACTGGAAATCTTTTGATCGCGTATTGCTTGCCAAATTTATTGGTGACTTTGTTTTCGTTGAAACCAAGGACGAGAAATCATTGACGCGCTGGGTATTTTTATAATTGGGAAATGTTTATAGGACAGATCTACGTACAAGCTGCCTCTTCATTCGATGGAAATTGTATTTATTATTGCAAATCAGCTGCCAGATAATATGGATCCTTTTAATTTGTTGCTAACAAAAGGAATTGATTTATTTATTGGCGGCTTTAATTTTGTTCAAATAGTACAGGAATGCAGCGTTCATGCAATTCGGTGATTAATTGACAGCTTTAATTTTGTTCAAATATTAAGGTTCTATTTGGATCCTTTAGCCGGCTAATTTTAGACAACTAATTTTAGGAGGTACTTGTTTGGATCTCTGACTAATGTCCATGGCTTTTGTACTTTTCTTGCTTTTTTTATGTGTTTCTTGCCTTTTTTTTTATATATTTAGTCGATTTTAGTAGCTTTGAGGTGACTAGGGGCTAAAAGTTTACTAGTAAAAATGCACGTACGCCACGCACGTGTCTAAATAATGACATCACTTGGCAGGAATATGAGCATTATGATGTACTTGACTACATTATCTTTTAAAATGTAGACTTCAAAATAATATATAAAATGATCAAATGATATTTATGATGGAGCTAATAATTACACAAAGAAAATATATTTCCTCTGATTATTATGAAACAAGAAATTAAAAAAGCACAAGCAACGTGGACAATACATTGTATAAAAAAGACAGCTAAAGAGAATATCGGAATATTATAAATGAAAATACAAAGGTCATAGACAGTTGAAATATCATTAACCATCAAAATCAAAGTTGTAAACTTCGTTGAGACCCAAAATGCCTACATACATAGACAAAAACTAAAGTTGACTTGCTCTGATTTTGGAAGTAGCAAATTTTGAGCATACTTTCGCTGATTTCCTTTTCTTTTTCAGTTTCAGCTTGTTGCAAGCCGTGTTGTTGAGCTTGCAAGTGATCTTCAGGCTTTAGATTGCTTCTTTTCAATCTCACTGAAGGAGTCCTAATAAAAAATATCTTCATTTGAGAAGCAACAAGAGTAGTAGATGCATATAAGAACTCAATTCAAATATAACAAACACCCAGGCCGCAACCAATGGTCACAAGAGAATATTTGTAATCAGACCTCTCAATTCGGTAAAACTTTAGTGGAGTGAATTTGATTGAGAAGAGATTGAACAAACTATTGAGGGATCTTAAGAAACTTTGATACACTTTTCCAAACCAGCTTAAAGGTGACATTTTTCTCACTCTATTGACTCAGGTATTCGTGACTTGTGATGCGACAGGTGAAAAGAATAGAAAAGAGTTACGACATATCTGACAGTTTATTTCTGACATAAGGCACCATATTTTTCCTTTATGCAATGCATTAAAGCAAAATAGCCAATTGCACACTTGATTCATCCCCTCCTATTTCCATTGTTGAAATTGCGGCAAGTATAAATCGTACATATGTATTCCTGAAAAGAAAAGGGGTAAAGAAACAAATTAACTATTGACATATCGAGTATGGACATGAGATGCACTTTTTCTGAATGTTGAGATGGTAGGAACAAAGATTGTAACAAAGATGCAGTCAACAAAATTACATCCTGCATGAAGTTTTCTTAGAATGCATATATGAACCTTTTGCACACTTAACTAATTGCAAATTTGCAATTGCAACAGAGTTTCATGGGCTACCGTTCTTCATACCAATTTTTCCTTATCACTTGGAACCAAATGCAGTGATCCAGCATGCAATTATGGGGTCTTCGCTAATTTATTTGTTCTATGATCATGATAATCATTTATTGGTACCTTGCTATATAAAATGCATAAACATTCAAAAGGCACTAACAGGCAGTTAGGAACCCGCTCAGGATAGACCTAGAGGACATTTGAATGAATTCATAAATATATGTTGGCAGCTGCATCTCCATAAAACTATGAAAACCTATATGTATTAGATATCAGGAGTCCATCTTATAGTCAACTAATGAAAAAAATATTATACATCGCAATAATTACTCCTCATCTGTACAGAGAAGGAAAACATGAAACCTGACCATCCCTGAAGAGAACTCAACATTTTTACCTCATGGGAGCATACATCACAATATTTAATTATTTCTCTGTCTCCCAAAGTCATCCAACCTGATAAAAATGATGCAAAAACAATGAAATTGTGATCAAACAGGTTCATATATCCAATCAACTAATTTGGTAATGCTGCGGCATGACCAAAATAAGTAGATGCAAAACAGATCACAACCAACTAAAATAACATATGAAGGAGGAACCAGATGGAACACAACCAACTAAAATTTTCTAGTTCTTCCCATAATTCGAATTAGCAGGGCACCCTATGAGAATAATTATTCTAAACCAATAAAGAGAGACAACAACATGTCAAGGTGGTAAGCATGTGTACACGCACAATTTTTTCCACCTGCAGACTGCTCACTGCTACTGAATTATTTTAGAAATAATACTGGACAACATTCAAGCTCCCAGAAAAACATGAGTGCCGCAGCTCCAATGAAAAAAGCAACATAATTAACAGATGCTACAATATAAATTAAAAGATACAGTAACTATACTTCATCCCAAGATGAGATGAATATTTTCTTCCAAAAAAAAAGATGAGATGAATAGTATACATACCTTTCAGATTGGGAAGCAACTTCGGTGGCAAGCTCTGAGCAGCATTCACCTATAGTAGTGGTAGTGGTACGTAGTACTTTTGAAGCAAAGCTAAGATCTGCAGGCAAAAAGGGGAGGAGACCGTGAGGAGTCGCTACTTTGCTGCAAAAAGTGCAATTGGAAGGTGGTTCGAGCCATTTGCAACAATAACTGAAACTTTGGATGAGTGTACTACCACTGCTGCTACATGTGTTCAAACTACGATGGACACCAATCTTGCTTCGAAACTGCGTGATTAAACATTGAGGGGATCGTAAAAATCGAGAGAGAAATTGAATCTACTGTGACTTACTTGCTCGTGGTGTCAATCTTGCACAAGCATGAAGCAGATCGCGAGGGGAGGCGACGCGCGACGACGAGGCGAAGGAACGCATTGGCCAGCTGATCGCGAGGAGGCGCTGCAGAGAGCGACGATGCAGCATTCTCTCAGCCGCTGTCGTCGCTCGCCGCCCTTTGCCGTTCGCCATCACCGAGGCAGCTGCACCGCCGTCGCTCCGAAGCCTGAGCAGCCGCATCCAGCTCGCCGTCGCCGCCACGCTCACGCAGCCGCAGCCGCTCGCCTTTTGTCAATATCTGGTGGAGGAGGGGGAGGAAAATCAAGAAGGAAGGAATCCAGTCATAAAAATAAAGCAACCATTTCATTGATTTGGAAGGAGATCAGGACCAGCGTTGATTTGGAAGGAGATTGGCACTGGGGCTGTGATTTTGGAAGGAGATCGGGACATGCGCCGGATTTCACCATGCCTAATTCCGAAATTTTCAAACATTATTTTGATTTGGAAGGAGATCATTAATTCGGGAAGGAGACAGGCTGTCATTCCATTCACGGTGGTGGGTAGAGGGGTGGGTAAACTTTTTCTCGAGTATGATTAGCGCCGGAAACGAGGTCTGAAACGTGTGCAAATTGCGTCATCGGTGACAT
Organism: Eragrostis curvula; assembly: GCA_007726485.1. Taxonomy (NCBI): domain Eukaryota; kingdom Viridiplantae; phylum Streptophyta; class Magnoliopsida; order Poales; family Poaceae; genus Eragrostis; species Eragrostis curvula. Next base: position 20,804,814 of record CM017441.1, read on the forward strand.
TCGGGTGACAATCTGGTGACTCGGTGGGCCTATATTTTTGATCTAGCGGTTGTGATTAGAGGGTGGGATTCGAATCATTGGTTGATATACAGGTGGGTAACATCTGGCAGGGTAAAACCGATTTTCCTCACAACTGGTTCTTTAAGGGTTTAGAGGAAGGGGTGGGCTAAAATTTAGAAGGTCATGCTTAGATGCAAAGTGACTAAAATTAGCCAGCTAAAAGTTTAGGAGGTGGATCCAAACACGGCCTAATCCCGCAGAGCCAAATATTTTGTTCAAGCTTTAATTTCGCGTGAGATTCATGTGTCGCTCCATTCCAATTTGCAAACGTGGTTACGTGAACGTTATAAGGTTTTCGGGCTAATGCCACGGAATTTGTCACAACGACATGATTTTCGTGGCAATATATAGAGCTTGTTGCGACATTAGACTATTTTGGTTGCGATAAGGAGATATGTTGTCACTAATTTTGTGTTGCAAGTTTAATTTGGTTAGTTGCAATAAGTAGGATACTATCTATTGTCATTCGCACTCCCTGTTGCATCTTGTCATTCAAATTTTCCCCAAGTTTTCTCAAATTACTTGTCGCACTCCTTATTGTATCTTTTTTTTTCCAATACATCTTTATCTGTCTCCTTGCACTCACTTTTTCCACATCTCTTAATTCCCGTGGCCACAATTTGAATGGCATCTACGAAGGTAGCATATCGCAACCAATATATTTGCGGTCTAATTATTAGCGGGCGAAGTTTTTGCCACGGTTTTTATAATAGCTGCAATAGTAGCCAGGCTACCACTGACTGCCAGTTGCAACCTCTTGACTTCACTGATAGTATTACTGCAACAAGTGTGGACTCAACAGTGCTCACTTTAGTTCATATATTTATTTCTGCTCTGGGATATTTTTCAGGCCCTTCTGCAATTGCTAAGGTAACTTGCACCAATGGGTGGTAGGGTAGTGAAACCGTCGCATCGACGTCCCACTCCCTTTCCTTGCCCAACCACTACTCATTTGAAGCCAGTTGATCAGGGAGGAATCCACGCTCAGATTCAGGCCCCTGTATGTAACCTGCTGTGAGATGCTCAAAACTTCTCATCCCCGCAAGCCAAAAAGCCGTCGTGTCCGAGGATCAATTGGGTGACCCCCTGCACCGCGACATGACGGTTCACTCAGAGACCCTTGCCCAGTCAGCAGCAAAGCCAGGGGAGGGGGACCCAACTCTCGTCGTCGGTCGAGTCAGAGTGGCTCTGTTTCCCCCGCCCCTCGGCGACCGACCGACGCGATCGATGCATGCACTTCCGAGCGCGCCGGCCCTGTCGGCAATGACGCGATGTCTCCTCCGCGGCGGACTCCGCACAGCACGCCATTGACGGCAGCATTGCAGAGAGAGGACGGCGTCGCGTACGCGCTGCTGGCTACATTGCCTGCCAGGCCCGAACGAAGCAAAAGGGATTGAAGGCCAGGCAGTCGTGTCTCCCCTCATGCGGTCGTCGTCTCTTTCTCTCCCCAGCCTCGAGATGCGCGAACGATGCCGTCGCTCGCTCGCTGCTGCCCGGACCCCGGCGAGCTGGACCGGTCTCGCTGGATCACCACCGGACTACCACTAGTACGTGAGAGCGCGCCACCATGATGGACGACGCGTCCGGCAACGGCACGCAGTGACGACTTTTCACCCCTCGCTAGCTCGTTGCCTTCTCGCTTTATTATGTTATGCAACCTAAAGGCGGAGTTGCTGTGCTCGATCGTCGTTGTTACAGCGCGGGAGGGGGCCATGGAAGACATGGTTAAAGCGAGTGGTCATCTCATTGTCGCCCGCTGCTTTTGTTCATCAGTGTGCCGGCCGGGGGGTGAAAAAGCTGCGGCCGCGCGCGACATTTTACTGGGTCGAGGGAGGGAAGCGAGCAACGGAAAAAGGTCGGAGAATTTTGACCACTGTTGGGGATTTACGCGATGCAGTGCTCTTTGTAGGGGCCCCGTTTTTCGGCAGTGCTTTACCTTGGAAACAGAGACAAGACTCCATTTATTTTACAGTATTTTTTTCGTCATCACTCATCAGCTACCATAACAGCTGAACTGATCCTTGATGATGTATTATTATTTTTCTTGTACAAATGCTGTTTGCACAGGATAAATAATCATGGAGAGATCGTACTAGTGCTGCCGGTATGGTACGTGCAAAGAACCAGCATGTATCAGAAGGTGTTGCGCGATCAGAAAGAGCGGGGAAACTGTGGCGCAGCGCCGTGTCGGCCGTCGCTTTTTTAACTCCACTGCCCTGTGCTCCGACAAATCACGCTCCAAAGGCCCGTGACAAGGCGAGAGAGCTTGGACTCGAGCTTGTTCACTCACTCGTCCCGCCAGGGCGGCGACATATGTGGAAGTCGCTGCAGTCGCCGCTGCCGGCGGATCGACCGCCTTTTACTAGCGGGCAAAGGCGTCAAACAGACGGAGACCACATGCCCCTTTCCTCCTCCCGACCCGACCGCGCCGCAGATCGATACGCCAACACCTCAGCCGCTGCCCGCGCCGGCAGTGTCGCAGTGACGAAGCCGTGTCGGCACCCGGGCCGGGCTCGCGGGGTAGTATTTAACGGCTCGGCATTCGCTGGCGAGCAAACGGGAGCTTAGCTTTTCTGGCACGTCGTGCTCGCTTTGTGGCGTCGTCGACTTCCCGCCTCTTTTCCTTTTGAAACCCAGCCAGCTCGAGTCGGGCTAGCTAGCACCGCCGGAATGGCGCCGTTCCAGAGTGACGAAGCGGAGGCGGCGTTGGACGGCGAGTGCTCGGCTCCCGCGCCGAAGACGACGACGCGGAGCGGGCCGAGCAGGAACCACAGCGAGGCGGAGCGCAAGCGGAGGCAGCGCATCAACGCCCACCTCGCCACGCTCCGCACCCTCCTCCCCGCGGCCTCGCGGGTAAGTCATCTCCTTGCTCCTTAGCTCGTGGCAACACGTTCTTGCTACCCGAGTACCCGTCACGACGACGCACGGCGAGGGCGTGGTGTGAGCACGTTTGTGTTAACGTGACGTGCGTTCGCATGCAGATGGACAAGGCGGCGCTGCTCGGCGAGGTGGTGCGCCACGTGCGGGAGCTGCGCGGCGAGGCGGACGCGGCGGTGGCGGGCGCGTCCATGCCCGTCCTCCCGGGGGAAGGCGACGAGGTCGGCGTCGAGGAAGGGCCGCACTGCTGCTGGCACGGCGCCGGGGAGAGGGCCGCCGCCCCAACCAGGCGGGTCAGGGCGTGGGTGTGCTGCGCCGACCGCCCGGGCCTCATGTCCGAGCTGGCCCGCGCCGCGCGGTCCGTCAGCGCGAGGCCCGTGCGCGCCGAGATCGCCACCGTCGGCGGGAGGACGCGGAGCGTGCTGGAGCTCAGCGTCGGCGGGCAGCAGCAGGCGGACGGAGAGAGCGCGTCGTCTTCGCGGTCGGCGCTGCAGGCGGCGCTCCGGGCCGTGCTGCTCAGCCGGGAGGAGCTGCTCGCCGCGGAGTGCTACAAGCGGCAGCGCTTCTCCTCGGCGCACCTCGCCAAGGTCTAGCTGGACCGTGGCACTGTTGGAGCGAGCGAGTGACCTAGTGAGTGACAGAAGGGAAGGATTGTGTGACGTGTTTACTAGCCTTTCGAGCTGTAACATGTAGATTATCACAAGACTTCCATTGCTTCTGCTTGCTGTTGACTTCTACTATCAGGAACGGTAATGTGACAATTGATATGCACTCAGAGAGAAATAAGAATTCACTAACCCAATAGTATATATAACGAACCAACTGTTGAGCTTTTACCGGAGAAGATAAACCATGACGGTGAAGGCAATGGGCTAAAAAAAACCTTCTGATGTAGTGGCGGTCACAAAAGAACACTGCTACATAAGAAGCTCAAGTATTGAAAATGACGTTCAAGTAATTCTTTATGGAGCTCAAGCATACAAGACGATTATATTGATAATACAACGTACAGTTACAGAGGGCGTACATATGTGAATCTCACGCTATTACAATGTCACACCAAATAACGTTACAAGACGGTGATGCCAAATGTGGCTAGTCTACATACATGACACATCTGTAAAACTGATTTTGCAGTTTATTTGTAAAATCACAGAAAACAACACAAATAGTTGGATAAAGTTCACTTTGTCCCAAGCAGTTTGTCAGACTTTCACTTTGCTACCATATTGTTCACCGTGTTGCACTTCACTCCATTGTGGTTTTGTTTTCCTGCGGTATAGTATAGAGTCCTTGTGTCAAGTAACTGATACAATGCTGATGCATCTGCGCCTTTACTGTTTGCAAATAAACAAGTTCAACCATGACAAGCTAGTGCAATAGTACCATGCATGTCAACGGATGATGATGCCAACAGCATTGTAACAGTTATTTGATACAGGGACTCGCTTATGCAGAACATCAATACCACAATGGAGCAAGGTGCAAGGACAATGGACAATGTAATGGCAAAGCGAAACCATGCTAAACTGCAGGGGACAGAATGAAATTTACCCAAGTAAATACTAAGACATTTGTTGGTCAAGACCACGTAGATCTGTTCTTTATGGCATATTTGCTTCCTCCTGCGAGCCCTTTACGGTACACCAACGTCCACTTCTCAAATGTGCAATCAATAAAGTTGTAGTAGCCTCCATGAAGGTTCAAAGTACCTTCATTCACCCTTTTCTCTATCCAAGGGTATGTTAACAGGTTCAAGAGAGAGCTATTTATTGATTCCTGTTACCAAAACAACGATAGAAGTCAGGCAACTGGTGTTGCTTTCCTCTCAGTCATGTATCTGAGAACCATAATAATCTATGTTGAGTTATATGGCACAATAATAAGATTAGAAATCTCAAAATAACATATAGGACCACATCTGTAACTGCTATAACAGATTTGAATTGCATAAGCATAACTACAACAACACTTCAAATTTGATCTTAGAATTCAGGCAAACTACATTAAGGGGTTTACAGCATAACATTTTGGGATGACTTGGAATCAGTAAAGGCCATGGAAATAATTAGGCCTATCCACAACTCTACAGGAGGAAAATATTGTGAAAGGCTTAAAACGATTGTATGTCGCAAAGAGAAAATTCACCTTTTCACAGTGTCTGCACTGCATTTCAAAATTCAAATTTCCAGCTGCTGCTTCTGTGCTTAACCTTGCACTCTTCCCAATTGAAACCCAATTTTTAATAAAGCTTCTGTGTCAAGAAACAAACAAATCAGACATGCATCATGAAGAAGTACATGGAAGAACATGTAACGAAGAAATGGTTATAATTTTTACCCAGAGTTTGTATCATTTTTCATACTCATTAATGCCTGGATTCCACCGCAACGGCTGTGACCTACCACCAAAATATTTTCGACCTGAGCAAATGAAGGTAGCTGTGTCACGAATCATAATGATTCAACAGTCTCTGCATATGTTCAATAGCAATGGCGGAAGAAGAAAAGGCAGTTATGAAACTACATAGTATCACAATTCACAAAAGATTCATGCCTGAAGTGTATTGACGGAGAACTCTAGTGCAGCACTGACCTCCGAAGTCCCATGCTGTTATTGCAGCATATTGTGTACAGTCAGTAATATCACAAAGAAATCATAATGCTTGTAAAAGTTCAATAAAACCAAAGATGTCCCAATTTTGCGATACCTGAAATGGTGGTACCAAATTTGCCACATTACGGACCGTGAATGCTTCCCCAGGCTGAAACCCCAAAACACCGGTAGGGCAGACCCTGGAGTCGGCACAAGCAACCACCATGAACTGCACACAGAAACAGAAAAATAAAAGTATCACATGAGGCACAGTAATGACAAAACTAAGATGATAAGCAATCAATCCCACCATCATGTACCTTTGGTGTTTGCTGCTCAGCAAGATTTTGGTAATTAGAATAATTTTCCCTGTCCATGTTTACAGATTCAATGGTGTCAGTATACACAAAGAAAATCCACCTTTTGAAACGTGAAGGTGAATCAGCCAATGCATACTTCATGATATACTTACATGTAGTTTCGCTTTTTGAAGTCCATGAACCTCCCTTTCAAGTCGCTGAATGGATCATGTTCTGCACCCACCTCATCTACTGTCTCATGTTTAAAATCTAAAAGTTCTCGGGTCAAGGCAGAATGATCTCTCGAGGCCTTAGTCACACATGAGAGTTCTCTCCTGTAGAAGAAAAGGTATTCAATATTTTGTTTTCAAAACAGATTAATAGAGGTGGGCCACAAAGATGTTTTGCCTGCCAAAAGAAAAAAACAAACTTGGCAAAGGGTTATTAGAGATGCAACATACACTGTTAACTCTTTTAGTATTGCATTGCTGCACTATTGTTACAATTCCCCAACTGGCACAATATAGCAAAACTAACTTGCTCATAATACTATGTATAGCCAAGTGAAAGAGATGTTTGCCTGTAGTATTAAATTGGAACCAATCGTAGTTAAGTGAAAGAGATGTTTTCCAGTAGTTTTAAATTGGAACCACTTGTGACCATACTGAAAAATGAAATGGAAGTTCGGCTGTCCCGAGCACCGGGTTAATCAGTAGTTACAATCAATATGTTGACACAGGGCAACACAAACAAATCCATCTACCATAGCGTTTCCATCCAACAACAGTATACTGCAGGAAATTCAAATTCAAATAACAGGAAAGCAAAACGCTGCTCTAAATTGCAGAATCCTGTAATTGATTTAGCTATACATCCCTAGACATACAATTCCCCAAACAGGCCTCCTTTCTTAGGCTATTATGCAGCCCAGTAAGCCATCAAACTGTTCCTCTCACATTGGAGGAACAGAGGCATCAGCAGTACGGTACAGAAGCTAGATTAACCCATTGAAACATTCAACGATGAAGCTGACCAAGAAAAGCTCTCGCATCACCACCCATAATAGTTCAGATAATAGCTCAAGCATATAAATTTGTGCACCAGATCTCAGGGGAAGTTGCAGGTTGCCAATCGCCACCCAAAGTACGGAAACCGATCAACGCAGAAACTTAAACTAGGAACGCTGCAGAATTTTTTGATGAGATCGACTCAACTCACCGGCTAGATCCTCCCACCCGCAGAGCAACATCACGCGGCCTCGAATCGCCGATCTGCCGCACCCCACAGAACCCACAAATCAATCAAATGAAATCCATATATTACGGGCTCTATGAAATGAGAACATATAGAGGGGAGCGGCTCACCTTCACCGTGCCGTGGCCCAGGCCGGAGTCAGCGGAGCCGGCCGCGGCGGCGCAGGTGGACGCCGGGTGGAGGCACGGGGAGGCGGCGCGGAGGAGAGCGGGAGCCATGAAGTGGGGCTGGGCCGGTGCTGGTGCTCGCGTTCCCGTGGTTTGGGATCTCGCGCATTTGAGGACGGGAGGTCGGCGCGGCAATGGCCGGGGCTTTTAGAGAGAGAGAAGACAGGAGGCGGAGGAGACGGGATAGACGACGGCGATGTGGCGGAGGAATCGAGGACGAGGCGGTAAATTTTTTTCTCCGGTGAACGGAATTGATTTTTGAGTTTGCCGACGGAAGAGGAATTAATTAGGGTGATGAGGACACAATTGGGTGGCTGAAATTGCGAGATTATAGTGGGGACCGCCCCCGTCCGTCCGGATGGGAGCTTGTAAGCGGATGATGTCCGTCCGTCAGATCTGATGCGGTGGGAGCATCCTGGCCGTCAGGTTCCTTAACAGTAGGAGTGGTTGCCGTGGGCCAGAGAGGACTCTGGGACTCGCAGCGGTCAGCGGTCTACGTGTACGAACCTTATCGTCTTGCGTGGCAAATGGCCAACCCATCTCGGCAGAGCGACTGGATTTGCCCGAGCCCATACGGACGTGTCGCTTTACAATCATAACTCCTGGCAACGACTGTCTCTGCGTATTCGAAAGTGATGATTGTAAAGCGAGCCCATACGGACGTGTTCGAATGCTAATCTCTGCGTATTCCGCCCAAAATGATGGCACGCAAAACTGAACAACGAACGAACATGATCGGTGACGCTCTGCTCTTCCGAGCAAAAAACGAATTGAAATGATCGCGCGTTGCGCAATGCGGACATAGGTGCTCGAGAAGGCAATCGGATGCTCACCATTGCAGTCTGCGAGGCAGCCGCAGCACGTCGTCCGGATCGGGCCTGTGGGGAGGTCGATGATCCTTCTCCTCCGGCTCCGGTGCGGCGGCGAGCGGTTCGTGCTGGGCTTCTTCGGCTTCGTCGGACGGGCACGGCTGGCGCCTCGCCGCAGCAGCCGAAGAAGACGCGCGCGTGGAAGCAGCGGCCAAGCGCCGAGCTGCCGATCGCAGGGACCGCGGAAGCATAGAACACTGCAACTTTCCAATTTCGAAACAAGGAGCGGCTTATTGGCTACCGGACGACGCCACGGCTACTTCTTTCTAGAGTTCGAGCTGCTGCTGCTGCCGCTTCCCTCCAAACTTTCCATGGCAGAAGCGTGCGCTAACTTCCAGACGGGATAGCGAGTGGCATTCCTATCTTCATCCCGCGAAAGTTTGGTTTCGGCACGGAACTTCGGTTGCCAACAGGACAGCGCACACGACGCAGAAGGCGACCGCGTCGTTACCCTGCCTGTGGTGCGGGCGCGCGCGCGCCCACGACCCCGCGCCGTTGGGGGAGGCGCCTGTTCGTTCCAATTTTTTTTTTTTTTTAAAGGGCATGTTCGTTCCATTGACCTCACTCCGTGCGTGGCTCCGGTCCGCCACGACGAACAGCGAAGGCGCGGCTCCGCGGCTGAGAAACGCGACACGTGACTGGAGCAGCGCTGGGATCCGGAGACTTCGACGTTTCATGGGCGGAAAACGCTGTGTGCCGTGTATAGCGACAGCCGGGTCCGGACGAGATGGCGCCAGAGCGGATGAGCTGGCCGGGTCTTACTGGTCGGCTCCCACGAAATCGGGAGGGACTTCCGGTAGGAGGGTGAGGACGGTGGGGCCCGCCAGAGGTCTAGAAAGATTTACTCTCCTTTTTTTCTTTTTGAGCAAAGAAAGATGATCTACTCTCCTGCGGCTAGTCTAATTGACTCGTGGGCCAGGAGCTAAGTTCGGCGCATCAGTCTGGGCCGATCCATCCGCAGCACGGTCTCGGTTATGCTACTAGTGCAATTGCTGGCTGGATTTATCCCTGGCCCAATTGGATGCTGTACTTAAA
>CM017441.1:20814969-20919102 GCA_007726485.1 Eragrostis curvula
CGCAGGGGAGCCGTCGACGTGGTCCATGAGGCCGAAATTTGTGAGGACGACGAGGAACATTTGCTTCCAGAGACCGTAATTGTATTTGCCGAGATCCAGATCGATTGGATGTGAGACTTGATGTTGATCATTTGGATTTGGGAAGAGGGGGTGGGATGGTGACGACATGAGGAGGAGAGGCGAACGGCGAGATCGCCGGAGAGGACGACGACGAGGAATTGTTGCTCACGGCGTCGTTGGCAGCGGAAGGATTGAACCAGAAGGTCTCTGATACCATGTAGAGAGAAAGAACACGCGCGAGAGAGAACTGTTGCAACACGAATTTGTCCCGTCTTTAATCGGATGATCGTCACTTCTTTTTTTTTTGGAAGTCTCTGTCGTCACTGCTAGAAAATTCAATTTCATATTGTGTTAAGAGCACAGGGGAAAGGCCCCAAAACACTAGAAAATACATCTTCCTCGTGTGCATCAGCGTACTGCACCGCATGAAGGAGATCAGAATAGATACACGGGGAAGAAGGATTTCGCGCCTTCGCGGTGTTTTTTCTTGTCTGCACATGGGAAAGGCATGTTTCTCCTGACGAATTCTTTGCCATGGAACAAGACCATAAAAGCTTCTTTGCCACCTGACCGCGTCAAAAAACAAAAACAAAACAAAAAAAAAAAAACTTTCACGCGCTAACTACCTCACGCGCTAACTAACTCCAACACCGCCGCCACCCACCAGTACCTCTCCACACCGTACCAGTTAGTTTGATGAATGAGACTGGTTGTATTCCAAAGATTGGCTTTCTTATCGCTCATCCGGGAGATCGTCGCTTATAATCGGGTCTGATGACGGGGTTGAGATGAACGGGCGTCGATACAACGATCGCCGCTGCCAATGCTGAGTAGTTGTAGCAGGTCGGTGGTCAAACTTGCTATCGCAAGATCCAACGGTCCAGGATGCACCGCTGCTAACCAACATCTCACATCAGGTCATGTCGTTTCTGGGTCTGTGCAGCACTGCAGCTCGAGGCAATCTGCGACAGTGTGTGTGCTGTGTGGCATCTAGCCCACGGTTCCTGTCCGTATTTGCTGTGATTTTTATGAAATAATCGGATTATACGAGAAAAAAAAATTCGGAACAGTCCTCGGCTCCTCGCTTTGTGTAGTTTGTGTTCCGTAGCTTTGCAGGCAAGCCTGACAGCTCAAGACCCATACGGAAGAGAACAACGGATCAACGGCACAAGGAATGGGTTGGCCCTCCCCTTCGTATCCCATCCCTGACCTGATAGCTCTAATACCTATCTCCGCTTCTCCAGCTCATGAAAGACTAGGCAAAGCACACATGGAGAAGACTGCTACGCACATGACACCACCATGGTAGTGTTACTGTTTTGCAGGCGTCTGCTTTCGATTGATACTAATCTTTGCAGAAAAATAAACCATCAAATAGCGGAAGCAGTCGAACTTAAGAAGAAGAAAAGGCAGCAGCAGTCGGAGGTTCAGTTACTTCTTGGAAGATATATTCTCCATACCACATTTGGCTAGACTAAAATTACCAAAAAAGATACAACAGCAATACCCTACATAATGCAGGACTTGTTGGTTAGGTTCGGACGCATACAAAGGCCACCGTGCAGATCAATGATATCATCAGAAGACCAACAAAAAGTGAGTTAAACCCTAACAGCTTAGCTGCTTAGGTCAATGCAAGGTTGGCGCTGCAGCAGAGCGTGCATTGTCACGTCATTAACCTTACATGATGCAAATGCTGAGATAAACGCCGGCGGGCGTACCAATGATTGATCGCCGGGAGAGCGGTTAGTACGGCGGCGGCGGCGGGTGCGGCGCGCGCGCCGCCGGCGGCCACATCACTTCTTGGTGCGGCGGTTGGCAGGCGTAGATGGGCATCGGACCGCACGACTCCATCGGCTGCGCCGCCGAGACAGGCGCGGCGAGGTGCGGCGGGGCCTGCCGTCGCACGACGACGTGATGGTGTTGTTCCTGCTGCGGCTCCGCCGGCTGCTGCTGCTGCTGCTGACGATGGCCGTGGTGCTCGTCCGCCTTGTCGCCGCTGCCGGCGGAGAGCGAGACGGAGACGGACACCGTGGCGTCGTCGTCGGCGGGGAGGCGGTGGAACGTGGGGTTGGTGAAAGCGGCGGCCACGACGACGACGGTGGTCGCGGCGTAGAGCGGGCCCGCCACGGCGCCGCCGATGACCTGGCCGTGCGGGCCCGCGAGCGAGATGGAGATGCCCCCGGCGGCGGCGAGGGCGGCCTGCGGCGCCACGGCGGACATGGCCGGGGGCAGGAACGTGGCGGAGATGGAGAGGATCTCGTACTGCCCGCGGAAGACGAACCCGCCCGGCGGCGGGGCGGACGCGCCATGCGCGAGGACGCCGCCGCCGGGGGCCGGGTGGCGGAGCGTGACGTTGGCGACGGCGCCCGTGCCCGCGAGCACGCAGATCCCGAGGTTGCGGCGCGCCGCGAAGCGCGCGAGCGCCGACGCGACGTCGCGGCCGCAGGGGATCTCGATGACGTGCGGCCGCATCGCCGCCGCCGGGTCGGCCTCCCGCGTGATCACTACGGGCGGCTTGGGCCTGTTCTTGGACCCCGGCGGCCGGCCCCTCCGCTTCCTGGACACCTCGATGCTGGCGCCGTCGCCGCCGCTGGAGACCACCACGAGGGTGCCCGCAGGCTCCTTCTGCTCGCCGCTCCCGCGGCTGTCCACCTCGTCGGAGAAGCACTCCAGGTGCTGCTGCTGCTGCTGCTCACCGTGGCCACCATGGTTGTGGTGGGACGGCTGCTGCTGTGGCGGTGGCGTCGTGAAGTGAACGGGCGGCAGCACGTCCTTGCGATCTTGGTACAGGCTCTCCTGGCTCATATCTCTCGTGCCAAATGACATGAAAGCCACTAGAGAACTTGGTGGAAAGGATGAGGCTGCTACTGCTAGAGGAAGAGACGTCAAGTGGCAATGGTGGCTGGCTGAAGCTACTACGCCGACGACGAGAGATCTCTCTGGACTTTGGAGGGGGGCGGGATAAAGAAAGGGATGGGAGGGGAGATGAGAAGAGAGCACGAGCACAGTGCCACAGTAGCAGGAACAGGACAGGATGAGCCTGAAGCCTGGAAGAAGATCGAGTAGGGCGGTGCTTTGCTGCTGTTAGTGAGAGCGACAGGGAGGTGACCCGTCTATCCTTTTGTCTTTTCACGGTTGCTCTCTTTTTGGCCCAACCAGAGTCTGAAGCCACCATCTCAACCTGCTGGAACCTCTGGAGTCTTTTTACACACAAATTTCTCAACATAATCGTCGTTCGAATGCGATTATATAGACGTGCTTGGTTTGCTGTCTCCACTCGCCACTCCATGACGTGGCAGCCACGTGAAGTTTGGCGTTGCTTGGGGTGCGTTCGGTGCACCAGTTTAGAGGCCTCTAAAGGCCAAAGTGCTAAAAACCGGCCTAACGGGCCGCTACCTTTTAGAGTTTAAGGTCTTAAGGTCTGTTTGGAACATAGGAATGAAAAACATAGGAATAGGAAAAAACACAGGAACGGAGAAAACACAGGAAAAGAAAAAGTGCCCAAACCACAGGAATCTAAAACAGAGGAATGAAGAATTTTAGATGTTTGGAATGCAGGAATTATAAACATAGGAACTAAATGCATTACAACTAAATAAAATATTTATACAAACCATAACATCAATTTTCAATGCACATAATTAAATTACTAACCTCTTACCACCTTTAACTACTCACTTTATTTCTCAAGGTAAGCCATTCCTGCATGGCCTTTGCTAACACGTACATGATACATGTACATTAGTTCACGTTAATTAAGTTCAAAGCGTAGATGTGCATTAGCTCACCTCAATTAGGTTGTTGCATGTGGGCACTCTACAGCCAACGCCACAAGCAAAGCAAAGGAAATTTTCCTTTAGCTCCAACCTCATTCTTTTTTCCCTATGTTTTGTGAAGGAAGTCATTCCTTTCCTCTGGAAAGGAATTCATGATTCCTCCATCCCAAACAGCAAGTGTAGGAAAAATTCCTTTGGAATGGATTCCTTTGAAATTCCTTTGAATTTCCTTTGATCCAAACAACCCCTTAGAGGCCTGCAGAGGCCTGCGAAACGGAAGGGGGGGGGGGGGGGAGGGGCTCTAAACACTGTGTGCGTCGCGTGGGACGGGAGTGCCCCTTATCCACTCGCCCACCGCTCGCGTCCGCCTCCTCTCGCCCTCCTCGGTCGTGACGGCGCCGCCGACCGCCGTCCTGGCTTCTAGCCGCCGCCACCGCCTCCCTCTGCGAAGTCCGTTACTGCTCCGGCTCGGTGTGGCTTCCGCGTCGCGGCGACGCACGGGTGCTTCCCGGATCAGTCGCCGTCGGCGGCGGATATTGAGGTCTACCATTCCCGTGCCGCAGGCGGTGCAAGCCGTCGACAGCAGCTCCTCCTCCAACATGGATGCCTTCGGCGCCGGCGGCGTGGGAGGAGACGGGACCCGGACTTGTTCCCCAACCCGGATCCGTACTCCCAGTCGCAGTCCTCCTACTCCGCCGACAGGAACCGGCGATTTCCCTCCAACTCCGGCGTTTCCCGGCTGGATATGGGGCGCCTCGACCTCAACTCCGAAGGATTCCCACTCCCTGGCGGATTCCCTAGCTACATTCCGGGCACACCTGCTCCCGGCGGGCCATATGTCTACGGGATCGGGCCGAGTTCCGGCTACGGTCCTCCTCCACCTCCTGTGTTTGGGGGTTCTTCTGCTCCCAGATTTGTTCCAGGATATGGTGCATCTGGTGGGGTCGGAGGAAGTTTAGGAGGTGGTGATGGCACCGTTCCATTTGGTTTTCAGTTTGGCGGCGATGTTGGAGGCGTTTCTGATGCTGCTGGTGCCCGCCGCGGGCTTGACCCTGTTACGGGTGGCCGTTGCCGACGAGCGCGTGCTGGTGCTGGTGTCGCTGCTCGTGCGGGGAGCGGTGCTGCTCGTGGTGGCCGTGGCCGTGGTGCTGCGCTTGGTGCTGCACCAGGCCATGGTCGTGGTTCTGCGCGTGGTGGTCGTGCTTCCCGTGCTCCAGCTGCTGGCCGTGGCCTCGGTCTCAGCGAAGACGAGGAAGACGACGACGACGAGGCTGACGATGAAGCCAATGCAAGACAATGCAGATGCCGACCACGACGTGCCAAATTGGACTGAGTCGGTATGATACTATCCCATCCAATTTCATTTACAACCATACAAGTGTAGTAACGTAGAGTTTGGTCAGTCAATTTGTTCACATATCGCACCATTTAGGAATGCCCTAGGAGTCAGTGGACTGATGAGAAAACAGAGATCTTGCTAGACATCATAATTGACGCAAAGCATAGAGGTTTGTACGATAAAGGAAGTATGAAATCCCGGGGATACAATTATGTTCTGCTTCAGTATTACCAGCGGACTGGTATTAAGCAGCATAAGACTCAGATTCGCAATCGGCTTGGCCAACTTACATGCATATACTCCATCTGTGAGAGACTTCACAATCAGACTGGTCGAGGTGTCCATCGAAATGGTTGGCCAAAGGCATCCAGCAAATGGTGGAGACAACATCTACAGGTACGAGAAGCCTTCCACATTGCGTCTCCCCTTTTTATTTTCAGTTGTGCATGCAACATCTTTCTTAGATATGTCAATGTTCATTTCCAGGGGAAGACTCTTGATGAATTGAAAAACTTGAAGTATCAAGGACCCCCATACTATGAGAAGTTGAAGGATGTGTTCCATGGTGTTGCAGTGGATGGATCAAGTGCTTATCATGCTGACGACAACTCTGCAGAAGAAGATGAAGCAGGTGACGACGACGAAGAAGATGAGGAGTTGCCTGAACAGACACCACGGTTGCATTCCAATGAGAGCCCCGCAACCTCAGGTAGCCGCAAGAGGGGTAGCAGCACTGCTACAACTGGAGCAAGCCCAGCCAAGAAGACGAGCAGGAGCCCTATGGTTACAGTATTCAGAACAATGGCAGATGACACTAAGTCGGTGCAAGAAGCTAGGCTGAATTTCATGAGGGAACAGAATGCAGAACACAGAGCGTGGATGAGGGAACAAGCTCAGATTGCGGCAGAGATAGAGAGGCAGAAAGTCCAAATGGCAGCTGAGCTAGAGAGGCAGAAAGTTGAAATGATGCAAAAGCTTGACATGACAAGGGAAGAAAGAAAGGCAAGGCACAAGTCTGAAGAGAGGGCAGTTTTATCTACTATGAAGGCCATTGCAAAAGCAGATGGATGGGACACGGGCAGCATTGAATACATGACTCTGCCTATTATGTGGCGTGATGAGGCTGCCAGGGACTTCTGGTTGGACAGCGAAACACCGGAGAGCCGTCTGAGTGCTGTCCGAAACTACATGAAGCTGAATCATATTGCTTAGTGTTGCATCATTTAGTAGCGTTGAGAACTTTTTCATTCCGGCTTGTTGTATGTTCAGTTGAGAACTTTTTCATTCCGGCTTGTTGTATGTTCAGTTGAGAACTTTTTCATTCCGGCTTGTTGTATGTTTAGTTGAGGAATATTTCCATTCCGGCTTGTTTGTATGTTCAGTTGAGCACTTAATGATCCTTATGTGTTCCTTACTTAGTCCTCACATTATGGCATTCGAATCTTGAGTCGTAGCTGTCCATTTTTTTGTCACTTCTAATCATATTTCATCTGACCTGTTAAATTCATGTTATTTCAGATGTTGATGTTCAGCAACTTGATGTCCAGCAACATGCAGCAGCGGCTGATGGACCTGGATGCAGAATGGAGGAAAATGCAGCAAGGGTGGATGGAAATGTTAGACGAAGACGAAGAAGATTCCATTGGCCGCCGACCCATCCTTCTATATGGTATGCTCCATGACATGCACCATTTCAATAAAACACCACGACCACGTGGAACAATGAGTGGACTGGATTATGTCATGTTGATCATTTCGAGTGATTATTTATGCAAGACCAACTTTAGGATGCTGCCACATTTGTTTCATGAACTGCATACCATCTTAGTTGATTCATATCGCCTTAAGACATCCTCTAAATGTACTACCATTGAGGCATTGGGCATGTTTCTATGGATGGTAGCAACTCCTCAACTATATAGGCAAGCCATGACCATTTTTAAGAGGTCACTAGATACTATACACCGCATATTTCACAAGGTCCTTAAGAGTGTTGTGAAGCTTGCAGCTGATATCATTAAGCCTTTGTCCAATCATTTAGCAATCACTCACCCACAGCTACAAGAGCCTAGGTTCAAGGGACTGTTCAACGATTGCATAGGGGTAATTGATGGTACGCATATACACGTGACTGTTGCAGCAGACAAAGAAGTTCAGTACCGGAACCGGAAGGGCAGGACATCACAAAATGTTATGGCCGTGGTGGACTTTGACTTAAGATTCACCTTTGTACTCGCTGGATGGCCTGGTTCAGTTCACGACATGAGAGTTTTCAATGATGCAACGATGGGAACGTATGCGGCCAAATTTCATGATCCACCCACGGGTAAAGAAACAAAGTCAAAAGTTTATGTGTTGTTTCAGCTTATCCATGTCTAAGCATTTGATTTACTTCTGTGGAATCATTTGTTATAGTGTGGTAACCATATATTTGGTGTGCAGGCAAGTACTACCTAGTGGACTCTGGCTACCCAAACAGACCGGGCTATTTGGCACCATACAAGGGAACAAAGTACCATATTACTGAATATGGGGAGGGTAGACTGCCAAGAGGTATGAAAGAAACATTCAACTATGCACATTCTTCTCTTAGGAATGCAGTAGAGAGGGCATTTGGAATTCTGAAGCAAAGGTGGAGGATGTTGAGGGACGTGCCAAGTTATCACATTAGAACACAAAGCAAAATTATTATTGCATGCTTCGGACTTCATAATTTCCTCATCGACCACGGCTATCATGAAGTAGATGAGGACGAGGATGAAGAAGATGACGAGTCCTCAGGAGGCAATACCAGCCAAGAAGCAGTTAGTCCTGATGGAGATGAAGCAGTTGACGCGGCAGACATGAATGCATTCCGTGATCAGCTTGCACATCAACTCTACTACAGCTGATAGGTAATATGTTCCATGTGTGGTCCTCTCCAAATCCTTGATTGTTTACTTGTTGTATGCATGGCTTCACTATTTGCAAATGTGCTTGGCGAGTGAACACTTTTTTCTGGCTGTTATCATTGTTTGTGAGATATGAACCTAATTGTCGGTTTTGATGGATTCATGAGTGGTTGTTTGATCCTAGACAATGTGTATGTCAAATGAATTTATGTTGTATTTGTTTTATGGATTGGAATTGTGCATGGAAAGAGGGCTATTTTGGTCATTTCATTCCATTTTGACCCATTTTAGAGGGTTGCAACGAACACCCCCTCTAAATTTTAGAGGGTACCTGTTTAGAGGGTGCAAGTTTAGACCCTCTAAACTTGCCCCCTCTAAAAGCAACGAACGCACCCTTGGTTTCCTGCCAAGGACTGTGGCAGCCGCAGAACCGGAGTATAAAAAGTTGTGGCGGCTGTGGGGTGAGAAATCGGCGCCACGGTTTGGCGAAGTCTGCTGTGGCGTGGCGATTTCTGGCCAGGAACCAAGCAGGCCCTCTTTTCTAAACAAGAAAAATATAATTTTTTTAGACCCTATAATAATTAGAAAACTTTCTGTGTAAGCCCTGTTTGGAATGGAGGATTTCTTCTCTATTCCTGCAGGAATTGAACTGTTTCCTGTGAAATTCGAAATTCCTGTAAAATTTCCGCGTTCCAAACGGAACCTGCTTTTTGAAACAAATGATTACAACACCATATGAAATCCCATTGATTGCTTCAACAGACATGAATCCATCGGAATTCTGGAGGAAACCTGACCTGATGTTGAACCTCATGGAAAGATTTCCCTTCATTTATCTCCCTTCTTAAATTTTAAGTTTCATATGTTGCATCTATATACTTGAAAAATTTCTTGCATTTTGGATTCCCGTATGATTGCAAGTGACATGCAATTGTGATTTTATATTGGTGTTTCTAAATTGTGCCATGGAAAAGGAGGAGGAGGAGGACAACCCGCTAGTATCGATATTTAATTAGGTCTTTCCGCGATGGCCACTCCATGGCGGCTACAACGGTTATTAAGGTCCCTTAGAGATCAAGTTGAAGACCAAAGGAGAGGCCGGCTTATTCTCCGTCGATGATGGCAAGTTCACCTCGTTGTGGGCTAGTGATTTTAGATGATGGATTTTGCATTTCTATCAAAGTTTCTTGTCCCTTATTAATGGAAATGATGTTGTGAATTGCTTTTATAATCAAGAAATATAATATGTTTTAAGGTCTATGAAAATTCCTTTCCGTACTCCCTCGGTGTCATATT
The DNA here is from genome assembly GCA_007726485.1 of Eragrostis curvula. Classification (NCBI taxonomy): domain Eukaryota; kingdom Viridiplantae; phylum Streptophyta; class Magnoliopsida; order Poales; family Poaceae; genus Eragrostis; species Eragrostis curvula. Next base: position 20,824,335 of record CM017441.1, read on the forward strand.
ATACTAAGTCATTATAGACTTCAGGCGGAAAATTTAGAGTAGGTGAAAAAGTAGAGCGTGTAGGAAACAAAAGAGTCAGAGAGAGACATGTGTATTGAAAAGTGAGAATAATATATAATATGATAAAAAATTTTAATTTTAAAAATAACATAGAATATGAAATATGAAAAAGAGGAAGTAGAAAACTTTTAGGCCCTCTTTGAAACGCAGGATTTTCACAAAAATTGTAAAGGAATTTCACAAAAATCAGTTGACTGTTAAAAAAAAACGTAAGAATAGAAAAAAATCCCGCGTTCCAAAAAAACCTTAGACTCTCACCGTCTTTGCGCGGTCGGTCAACACCAGCGGGCGCAGCAGACTTGGCGCCTACTAGTGCCGATTCGTGCGGGGTTGCTTCACCGCTTTGGGCACAGAGAGAGCTCACCACGACGCTGCGCCCACGGTTAACGAGGGTCGGTGCGCGCGGCGGCGGGTTCTCTCGATCGGCTGGTGCCCTGACGTGCGCTTCGGGTCCTGCGCCCTTGCTTGCCCGCTCGCATCCCCATAAACATACGGAGTATACCTGGCGCGGAGATTCGTCGGAGCGTGGGCTTGACGAGGGACCTCGGCACGCGATCCAGCTAGCAGCCGGTGACTGGAGATGCCCGCGTACCATGGCGCGGGTCGCCTGGGTGCGGATACACAACACCCACCGTAGTACTACTACCGCCTGGGTGCGGATACACAACACCCACCGTAGTACTACTACTCAGGAGTCAGGAGTCAGGAACGAGCACGTACTTGTAGACCATCAGGTGTCTGGCGGTCCGTTGTCTGTCTCGATCTCGCGAGTAAAGCAAAGCGAGTGAACCCGGGTTAGGTGTTCCTGTTCCCAATTTGAGCAAATCACATGTTACCCGAAGTCCATGGATTTAAGGTCTGTACTTTGGGGGCACTAGCTGCTAGCTTGACTAAGAAGCTGTTTTCGCTGCTCGCAGTAGTAGAACAATTCGACATGTGCGTATGAAATGTGCCCTGTTCCTGTCTAGCCAGGGACCACGAGACGTATAGTACCGCGGCAGCAGCAATCGTAACTGACCGCGTGTAGACGGACGGACGGACGAGTGCTTGTACAGTGCATCTCGTTAATTGCATGTGTCGGCACCGGTCATCTGGCAGGATGGATCGCGAAGCTGCTCCCCCTGTAGTAGCGACGCACCGTGACGGTCGAGCCGACGACCGAGACCCATGAAGAAGATACCGCACGGCAGACGGAGGATTCATATGGTCGGTCCATGGGTCTGAACCGGAACGCTCGCTGACGCTGGGCGCTACGACGGTCTCGTAACGCCCGAGCCGTACGCTGCCGTCTCACGCACGCGACGCCGGCGCCTGCCGCACGAGCCATCATGGCGTCCGTGGCGCGGCCTCCGCGAGACCGCGAGCGAGCGCGCCATCATGATCAGGTCACCTGCGTGTGGACGGATCGGAGCCGTCCGGCCCCTGAATCATGAATGCCGGCCCTGCCCGCCACCGGCGACGGACACGATCAGATCGCGGCGTCCCCACCACCGCAGCACGAAAGCCATGAAGAAGGCCCTTGCCCGGGCGGCCGGCGCCTGAGGGTTTAATTAAGGTTATCTCAGGCTGGCCGGCCGTGTGGCCCCACCGGCCTATCGCGTCTGCCTCTCCAGCCTGCGCCCATGCAGGCCTAGGAGCCATAGGGTAGCGCCTAGCAAGGCCGGGGCCAGACGGGCTGGCCATGTATGCTGCTGTTGCTGGGTGCTGGCACGCAGGGTCACAGGCACGCTGGCACAGTGCACGGTGCTCCGAGCGGCAATTGTTGACCCGAACACAGCCTGGTCTGGGGGCCGCACAATGCATGTGGCTTGGTGGCAGCCGGCAGGAACAAGGCCTCTTCTTGGCCAGTTGTAGGCGCGTCCAGCGAGCCTGGTAATCGATCGAGCTAGGCCTAGGGCCGGAGTTCAGATTCTCATCCACCTCCACGGGTCAAGTTCAGCACGGCCAAATTGACATCCGTCTACAAATTACAACCAACGACAAAATTAGGAGTAACATGTTGGCGCGTTTGATGACTAATACTGTGTCCTTTATTCTGCCCTTTGGCTTTGATTCTCGTCATCTCTTTCATTCAGTTTTAAGTATAGTCATGCCGCGGTGGTGGCCTGCCTTGGCTGACTGATGATGAAGGAGAAAATCCCTTATATGTCATTGGTTAAATTTCTAATTCTTCATCCGTCATCAGTAAAATTCTTATCCCATGATGGTGGCATTTGTTAGCTTTCATGTTAATTGAAATTTCTAAAAGACCAAACTACCCCTGTGGATGTTCAACTCGATCACTTCACGCTCATCGCAACCACACCCTCCGCGGCCTCATTCAGCAGTGGTGCGTTGTGCACGGATCCATGGGTGTTGAGCGCATACACACCATGCAGCCCGCTGACCCGGACCTCGTCGTGCAAGCCCAGGCTGGCAAAGGCAAACAGAAAGTGCAAACGAAGCTGGAAAAAAAAAACAAATACAGATGGACCTGCAGATATTGCTCAAAAAAAAAAAAGATGGACCTGCAGATGCAAGCTAGCGGTGTCCAAGGCAGGAGAGAATCCTGCAGTACTAAAACAGAGACACGAAAAATCATAAGGAAAAAAAAAGCAGAGACACTAAAGCTACGGGCCTACTCCCTCCGTCCCAAAATAGGTGTCACTGGACATTATGTTTGACCTTTCGTCTTATTCAAAAAAATTATTTAAATATCAAAAAAATATGTCATGATTAAAATATATTCAATGATAAAACAAATTGTAAAAAAATAAATAAAATTTGCGTAAAAAAATTGAATAAGACGAGCGGTCAAAAAAATCAACAGCGACATCTATTTTGGGACAGAGGGAGTACGCCATACGAGAATCAGGCTACTTCAGATATGAATATGACCACCGACAACAATTGGGAGCCCGACAAAAACCGGCGCTTGTCATGGCCACGCACGAGACCCGCGTGGAGCTCGTCGAGGTGTCCTTCGACGCGGGCTGCAAGGAGTTCGAGGCGGAGGTCATGGCGGTGCTCGCGTTGGTCGGGCTAGCTCGGGGAGGCCGAGGCTGTGGGCGGAACGCGGACACAGCCTGGGGGCGGGAGCGGCGTGGCGCAAGACAACCATGGAGGAGGGGATGTGGCGGTGAGCGCAAGAAGGCCATGGAGGAGGTGCGGCGCGGTGGCATGGTCCATACGGTGAGCGTGCTGAACAAAGAAGATGACAATCGTATAGTTCAACTGATGAAGGCAAGGGCAAAGAAGTCATTTTCATGTGTCTGACAGGCAAAAAATGGTCACCATGGCATAAAAAGGATTAAAATTTTAAAACGGCATATAAGAGATAAGGATTTTACCGATGGCGGATCAGGAATTAGAACTTTAAGCGATGGCATATAAAGGATTTTCCCATGATGAAGATGCATGCGCAGGTTACGCGTCCATCCTTATTTCCTCCTGAGGATTGGCAGTCTCCATTTCTTTACTCCTATACATAGTATAATATACGTGGAAATTGTTTATGGGGTCCGACTTGCTTGTTGACCATCTGCAAAAACACATCAGGGTTAGAAAAGAGATGTAACAACGATATCTACAACCGAAGGTTTGATGCAAAATTATTTCTACAAAACCACAGAAATGTCTCCTAATATAAATATTCTTTTGCGATCCTATGGTCTTTGGACGGACAACTAATAAAAAGTAATATAGAGCAAAGTTGAAAAGGGTTGACTTAATGAATCCTGAGATAATTCTTTATCTCTGATCACCACTAACATATGTCCAATATGGAATTAGCAACATCTAACCTAATAGCATTTTCAAAAGACAACGAAAATCTTCTCTTAAATCAATATATTTTGGGGTTTAACCCAAAAAACACATCTCTATCAGGTCCCAAAACCTAGTACATTAATGTTTCAGGAATTTACCTCATCCGTATCTACAAATAGGGATAGAGTTGGGGCCCCAATCTTCCTCTTTCTATGATACATTATTGTCTTTAAATGTTGACGTGACCCAATCAAAACAATTTTTAGACCTATTTTAATGAAAATTGTTTGAAGAGAGAAGAAAATTAGCTTTAATATTTTTTGTTGCCTCATAAAATAAGTTTTTAGGGATAATTTTATCAAATTCATTTGGAGATGCTCTGACCGCCTAACGTGCCCCATTGAACTATCTCAGGTACAAGACCCTTTGGTGAAATTTGGCCAAATTTGCTGGTGGACATCGTGACTTCGTGGAATTGGCGGTTGGACACTGAAAAAGTCGTTTTGGCTGCCGGACACTATAACGTAGTAGAAAAGTTATTGCGAGTTTTTTTTTATCTCAATATACATAGCACATGATGATTTGAAATTTTGCAGGAGTATGTATTGTTGCATAGTTTATTTTAAAAAAATAAATATTCTTGAAGTAAAAAAGTTATGCAAACAATTAAAAAAATTAAGAGAAAAAACACATAGTTAGAGAATGCAACAATACATACATATGCAAAACTTTTCTTATGTTATAATGTCCATGAGGTAACTTCCACGTTTTGATAGTGCCCGACAACCAGATCAACTTTTTTCAATGTCCATCAGCCAATTCCACAAAGCCACAGTGTCCACCAGCAAATTAGTGCAATTCACTCCCATTTGATTATTTCATGGACAAAAATAATTTTGTAGAAAAATAGTTCGACGGGGTTAGCTTGTCCAGAGAGGGAAAATATTCTGTGGAATGGTGCAAACAGGATATTTCTTCCGTCGGATCGTCATCTGAAGGGGGTGCAAAATCATCTATGCTCCAGAAGATGAGAGCAGCTAGCGCCTAGCAGCAGTACTATCAATTCAATTCAACAAATCAATAGAAACCGCCGCCAATTCATCAGTTTAGAGCGTCATTCAAGGGAGCTTGAGTTCTATATCGAACCATTCGCAAAACAACGGGAATATAAGACGATAGTGACAAAATGCCCACGTCTGTATCTTCGTCACGGCTCTTTCAATTAGTTCAATCTTTTCTTTGTCCCGATCCGTAATCATTAAATTTAGCGAAGAGGAGCAGTTGACACTGTTTCTCTAGTTCTTCTCTCTTTTTTTCCTCCCATAACTTAAAAGATATTTATCTTTTAGGACAATAGAATTTTGACCATAATTGTAGACTCCAATTGTTTGAAAATCTGAGGTTAAACACAAAATATTTTGCAAGATCACCATAGATTTTTTGAAAACAATGATGAAATCATAAAAATCTGAAAATCAATAGTTCTTTCGCAACTGGACTTGAAAGTGTGGTTGATTTGCAATTGCCTCATAACTTGTTGCCACCATGACTCGGATACAATCTTCCCCACAGATAGGCCATCTCATCTGAATCATTGACAGAGTGGCAAATTGGATGCCCCTCGTGCCGTCACAACAGTAACAAGCTAATTAATCCTTTGCGTCCTTTTAAACATTTGCCCTGGATGCTAACCCATTAATGCCACGAAGCAAAACATACACATCCCTTTTATGAACCTCCCCCTTTTTTAATTGCAAATGGTATAATCACACATGATAAATTATTAATCTTTGTCTCAACAAAATGCTTGGGATGTCCGCTCCCTAGTTGGCCTTCTATGCAAAACGCCATCCCGGCCCTCTCTAGGGCCATGGCCAGCCACTCCTGTCATCCTATGCTGTTCTGTTAACTTACAACTACGGCTAAGACTATAACAACTACTACTATTACCCCCCTGATTTGTACCTTGGTCAGTATAGGAGAAAGATGCGCTCTCCCCCCTTTCTTCACAAATCCTCCTGTCAGCTAGGTACAGTTCCTCAAACCCATTTGTTTGATCCATATCTTGACCAGAAGGGCTAGGGTTCAAGCTAGACCGCTGCCGCGAGTAGCTAAGCTCCTGCTCCTCCGGTATAACCGCTGCCCTAGCAAGACACATTTGATCGGAGCCTCCAAATATGTAGTCATATTCCATACTGGTCAAGCTCATTGGGCTGTCAGCGCTATCACTGCTAAGAGTGCTGGATGACGCCGCATCAGAGCTACTGAACAGCGAGGAGCTGTCGCTTAGACTAAAGTCTGGTGCCCGGTATGACGAACCATTAGCCGTATCCAATGTGTGTGTGAGGTCGTGTACTGTAAGGTCCTTACATAACTGCTCACCTTGGTGCCTGCTCAAGTAACTGCCTCCTCCCAAAGATGTCGGTCCTGAATCTGCCAACTGCTTGTGCTTCTTTGCATGTGATAGACCTTGAGTTACCATTGCTTTCCTCACAAGGCTTGGGGCACGCGGGGAACACCTGATTGCGTTAACACAATACAACAGAATTTAGGATACCCAGACAATGCTATTTAGCAATGTAGTTATAAATGTGAACTGGGCGGTATTTACCTCGCATAAAGCAGCATGTATGCACATTTTGACAGGACCTTTTCCAGAGATACAGGTTTCACCTACAAAACATTAACGAATAACGATTATTCAAAATCCAAACCCATGAACAAACTACTTATGGACAAAGGGGGAATTGTGTGCACACCATCAGGAAGTAGATGCTTTGCTCATGTCATCCCAAATTTGCTATTTATTTCTATGTCATTTAAAATATGGAATTTGTGTCGCTGCCACTAAACTCTAAATGGCTTTTCTTTGAGGGACACTTGCAGCATACACACATTCAAATGACATACACACAAATAGCAAGATCAAGAGGCCTGTGAGCAAAACACAAACTCCCAATGTACTATGCACAAAGGTCCCCATGAAAAAAAAAACACGATCAGCACTACAAAAGTATAAGTTATTAACCTTCCAATATGCTACAAACTGTACTAGGCAGATCGAGAAAGTTTTATTTACCTTGCTATCATCCATCTCGTGCCACTTCCCCTGTGGGTCCTTAACATAGCACACATAATGTCCAGAAGTGGTTGCGTTCATAACGTCACGATGGACAACAACAGCATACAGCTTGTACACGGGGGTATAATCGTCCGCTGCACTCATGTAATCAGACAAATTCAAGTACTCCTTGAATCTTATGACCTTGTTGATCTTGCCAAATTTACCAGACTGTCCAAAGGTAAGAGATATACGGTGAATGTAAAACAAGAATAAAATGTTTTATACACTTGAATGAATCCTAATACAGGAAAGTATCAATCCAGGTTGACAAAATAATTTCTTGAAACTGTATGTACTTAAAGTGAAGAAACTAGCCTAAGACTATCGTACCTGATATCTTTTCAATGCAATAGTAAGGACATTTGGAGCTTCCGATATTGTCAACTTCTTTTTTGCACGCTCATACGACTTGCATCTGGTGACAATAAAAAAGTTGAGAAATACCAGATTAGAAGAAAAAAAAGAAGAAAGAAGTCAGTTATCGTTGGGAAAGGAGGATTAGACCACTAGGTAATGCATTCATTTCTCCCATAAATCTCGAGTGACGATTCAAAGTGATCACCAATCTCAACCCCTACAGCAAGTGAAGTAGCTAAAAGTGCTCAACTGGCAATTCTTTGTTTGAAGATGAGTTGCTGTTATAAGGCTCTTGGTGCTAAGGAACATAATAAGAACACAAGTGCACATCAAGAGCGTGTCAATAAACTAAAACAATAATGGAACAAAGCTGGACTAACCTGCTGCAATGGTATCTATTATCACCATCTAAAACTTCAGAAGATGTAAACCGACAAAGTGCTTCTTCAAGGGTACTGATATCCCCATCTATTTCAACAGTTAGATCCAAAATACGTTCAAAGTGTTTTGAACTGACTTGACAGTTTGTGCATTTTATCTAGGAAAAGAACAGAAATGATTAAGAAAATATAAAGGTGCATTTTTCGTGTGCAATGTTGCCACTTGAAGTCCATAGGACATGGAAAAAATTGAGTAGTTTGTGTGCAAAAACCTTGGATTGTAGATAGCCCCCAAATATTAATTGCATCAGTGTTGTTTCTTCAGATAGCCCATGGACACCATGTTTCTTGGCTTCCTTCATGCTAGCAGATTGCATTGTGTCAATCGCATATCTGTCAAACATATCATTAAGTTTAATTTCACAAAAACACTATCATGGGCGAGAAGATGAAACCAACTTTTAAAAAAGATCAAAACAACCCAGGATGCATTCTAGAATACCAATGATCAGACTAGTTCTTTTATCAAGTATATGCTATTAAAAAACCTAGCATCTAGTTTCTAAAGAGCTAGTAGAGACCAATGTTTAGTTTATGCAGCAATATATCAATGATGCTACGTGTGACACCTTGACTTGTCAGATAGGAACAATGGTTTATTTGAAGTCTTTTAATCCCCTTTTATTTCAGCAATGCAGATTAAATTCCTGGGTTCCAGTTTCAGTAAAGGCGAATCAAAGAGTCCATTTGACATTTGGATATTGTGACATTGACACATGAATAAAAATTCCAACAAAACCCGAATATCTCGTGTCTGTTACATTTTGGTTGGCAATACATAACATAGAATATGCCGGATGAGCAATGAAACAGGATAGACATTAAGTTTTGTGAAATAACAAGGGCACCAACAATTTATAAAGAAGGAACTTTCTACGACACTTAACCTACACGGTGCAATAAACATACCAGAAAACCAGGAAAAGATACGGTCATCAGATATTGTAAAACGAAAAAAAGAAACTGACAAGAGGAAATATACTAGTAAGATAAGGGAATTATGTTGATTAGGAAGAATTCAGGGAATATGATGTTTTGCTTGAATGCATGAACGACATACTGATAATCATGAAATAAGTGTTTAATTCCTTAGCATTATCTCTACCGTTTGTAAGGGTTCGTCATAAATTTTCAGATTACAGATCTCTACCGTTTGTATTCAAGTCGACTTCAAGTCAAGTTGAATTGAATCTGACTCAAATTCAGTTATTCGAGTTTGTTTTTATATATTTTGTGCTCTGTTTTTTGGCTGCAGTTCACTGCTTGTTCATTATCGAACTTTGTACCTGTGTTGTCTGATAGCCAGCTTATTTCTGTTCTACCTATCTCTGACTGTGACCCTGATCGTTTTGGTGTCCAGGTGTTGCTTATTTCTTTTGTTTCAAGTTTCCATTTTGTTTTCTATATACACATTATTATGGTAGCTGCAACATTATGTACTATGTGAGAAGGTAGTGAAGACACATATATACCAGGTCGACCACATCAAAGCCAACAAAGCTTAATAGGGAGCTGAGTGTGTGGTGTTAGTCTAATAGATGCAGACACAGATGTTGTGGCTTAGATATCCAGTCATGGCCAAGGTTTGAAGGCTTGAATTCAGTTCAAGCTGCAACTGAAATATTTAGGCGACGACTGTAATATTATCATATATAGAATCTGTCAGCTAATATTTAGGCGACGACTGTAATAGTATCGTTACTACACAAATTTATGCATTGCCACAACACGACAAATCAAATAATTAGTTGTGCATACAACATTCATGTAAGACCACTACTAAATTCCCAAATCAAGATGTGTTTTGAATCTAAGTAACCAACCAAGTGGTAAAAGTGTATTGAACACTCGCACAAATACTACAGCGGTAGAAGGGGTAAATAAAAGGGAATTGTAGGCTTAGAGTGGTGGTGGGACCATCACCACCAACTCCATTTTTTTGGATAGCAGACATATTAAATGTTATTAGCCTGAACCCTGAAATGTTGATCAGAAATTGATCATCCATCACCAGCTTCATGCACATTTGAATGCTGATAAACATGAATCGATATTTAGAGGTATAACCTAGGAAGTCAAGGAGCAAAAATCTTACCTGAGAAATTCATGAGCGTCTTCTTCTCTACCTTGGCCAAAGCTACGCCCAATCTCATGCAGATGAGATAGAATTCCAGTAGGTGATAGGGGAGATTTTCCATGCTTTCCCTCCACAATGAGTTTTTCCAGCTCACACATGAAGCACCATTCCTTCTTAGAACCTACAATACATGATATCACTACATTGATAACCACAAGAATACGATATGTAACACAAAAAAATGTAGGCCTAGTGTAACTTACAATTCCGTGAATGATGTCCTTCCAAAAGGTATGCTGTAAGTGGTCGCGTAAATGTCAAGCACTGAAGAACAGCATTTGCATAACAGCTGCAAAAGAAACCAAAAAAAGAGGTTAGGCGGGAAGCAATCAATTGAACACTCAGAATCGATAAACCATTTCCACTAATTAAGTGCCAAGCATGTTTAACCATCAACTGCTTATAATAATGTGTTTAATAGTGCTATGATGAGCATGAGTATACTGATCTTGTTAAGCTATGACGCAGCATGAAAATATAATCTTGTCAAAGATAACACTCACATTATAGAATATCTTAGAGACAACAATTACAATGTTCAGAGACCAAAATTAAATCAACAGGCGGAACAAAAATAAAATGTGCCTAATACTCTTTTTTTTTTTTTTTGCGAAGGTGCCAAATACACTAAGTTGCCTAGTAACTAGCGTCCACCGTTATATGTCATGCAGAACAAGTGTGACTATGAATCTGCTTGGGATTGTGTGAGTTGTCTCCTCAATAAAGAAATCAAATTTATCGAAACAAAATCGACGCAATTTTTATTCAAAAATAAAAGGAAACATACAACTAGGAACACACATGATAGCAAAAATAATGTATGGTAATTACAAACGTTTTCTTTAAATTATAATTGTTTTGACACGTAAACTTGGACATACCTCCCTCCCTCTGTGTGTGTGTGTGTGTGTGTGTGACAATCTCTAAATGAATCATGCTGGATGCACATAATCCAAGCACAGGAATGTTCGGGGGCCATATGGTTCCTATATGCTATAATAAGTAGTCCATTAACTATTTACCTATTCCCAAGGTTATGAAGGCCAAAAGGATGCAGTTCCACCTTATCGAAGTTGTAGAGGTCAACAAAATGCTTGTACGAAAAATTTGTCTGCAAAATTTGGATAATCATTTGGCAATAGAGTTGAATACAGGTATGTTAGTAATTCATTGAGCTACCCAGTTCTACTTACCAATTCCGGCGGATAATGCCTTGGAGCTGTTTGTTGTCTTGCATTTGCCTTCTCCAGCAGTCTATTTGGCATCACACCAGCAGTCTCTGATTTAACAGATGGATCAGAAAGCTTATCTGCCACTTTAGATGAACAATGTGCTCCACTGTCAACAGGAGGAATTTTGTCAACAACTGACATGCATGGCAAATGCCTAGAGCTTTCAAGGTTGTCTGGGCCAACAGCTTGTTTGTTGGATTTCTTCATCTCAGATTCCAACCCAGCAGGTAGGTCATGAGGAAAGTTTTCAAGAACAGTGCCTCCTTTAATTGTGCAACTGTTACTACAACTTGAAAGTCTTGAACAATGAACAGATTCTGCCAGTCCAGTAAACTGAGAAGATCTAAAGTTATGGTCGCCATGGCCATCTGTAGCATTAGATTCCTTATCAGATGGCATAGCCTTGACCCTTGGATCTACTCCGACCATTTCAAATGTATTGTCTTGCCTGCCACCAACACCTGGAGGATGGCATTCATCTTTGTGACCTTCTCTCCAATGAGCTATCTGGCATTTGAAGGTGCTGCAACCAGAGACGAGGAAGTTACTGAAGTGTATCTTACATTTGGTACAATACACACAAAATATGAAGTCAGTGACATTACTCTATTGTGTATCTTACATTTGTTACAATACACACAAAATATGAAGTCAGTGACATTACCCTACTGAATAAGGACCTTAGGTATGATGCCATACAATGTATCTAACACCACATGCTGAAGCCTAGATATGGAGCAAGGCACGGACTAAGTCACGCAGAGTTGGTTTCAGGGACTAGACTTATTTAGTTATTGGATCTGAAGAACAAGAGCGACTATGAGCAATAACTTTACAAGCATGTGATCCTTAGATATTGCCACTTTGAACACTTCTCAGGTTTAATTTGTACAAGTCAAGTTCTTGGACAGCTTTCAAAAAAAAAATAATTGATACAAACAACACAATTCAAAGACGCAGACAATTGTTACATGCACTAGTCGCTATTGGGAATTTGAGGACGTAGATTACCAAGGCTTCATTTAAGGGTAGCACTTAATTGGTCAAACACTGAAACATTGCTCCTACAGAAATATAGTAACGCTAACTTAACACAGGAAAAATCAGTATTTCATTATAGGCTCCAACAAATGTTGTCCTTAATAAAAATCCACATAAATCTCATAGAGTGAATAAAAAGGTAAAACACAAGTCATAAGGCAATAGCGACCCAACGAGTTTGTTTGACATATCCATTCAAGACAGTTCGAGAACTAAAGTAGCACATAAGGTAAGTAGAAGACACACTTCACTGATTAAGGGATCCCAACAGATTTAGCTCACAAAAATCAAATTTCATTATTTCCCATTAGACAGAAACTAAGGATTGGACCAACTAAATCACATAAACATCTTCCTAATAAAAAGATGACAACATGACTGAAGGTTGTCTCCCGTTGCCTTTTTTTTTTTTTGGCCTAATATGCAGAATAGATTCAACTATCTGTATATAAGTCAAATTTTCCATGCTCCAAGCTCATAGAGCTTTCAAAAGAAACATTCTTGATATAACAACAGAATTCAAAGACGCGGACAATTTTTACATGCAATAATCGCTATCGAGAATCTGAGGACGTAGATTACCAAGGCTTCCTTTAATAGTAACACTTAATTGGTGAAACATTGCTCCTAGAGAAATATAGTCACGCTAATCTAACATAAGAAAAATCAGTGTTTCATTATATGCTCCAAACAAATGCCTTCCTTAATAGATATGCACATAAATCTCATACAATGAATAAAAAGTTAAAACACAAGTCATAGGCATTAGTGACCTAATGAGTTGGTTTGACATATCCATTCAAGACAGTTGGAGAACTAAAGTAGCACATAAGGTAAGTAGAAGACAATCCTCACTGATTAAAGGGATCCCAGCAGAGCTTATGAAAATCAATTTTCATTATTTCACATTAGACAGAAAATAAGGATCGGACCCACTAAATCACATAGACATCTTCCCAATCAAAAGCTGACAACATGACCGAAGGTTGTCTCCCTGTGCTTTTCTTTTTTCCCTAATATGAAGAATAGATTCATATCTATACATAAGTCAAATTTCCCATGCTTCAAGTTCATGGATATAGCTTTCAGAAGAAGTATTCTTAATATAAACAACAGAATTCAAAGACACGGACAATTTTTACATGCACTAATCGCTATTGGGAATTTGAGGACGTAGATTCCCAGCGCTTCATTTAATAGTAACACTGAATTGGTGAAACATTACTCCTACAGAAATCTAGTAACACTAACCTAACACAAGAAAAATCAGTGTTTCATTATGGCTCCAAACAAATTTCCTCCTTAATAAATATCCACAAATCTCATAGAATGAATAAAAAGGTAAAAAACAACTCATAAGGCATTAGCAACCCAATGAGTTTGTTTGACATATCCATTCAAGACAGTTGGAGAACTAAAGCAGCACAAAAGGTAAGTAGAAGACAATCTTCACTGATTAAGGGATCCCAACAGAGCTCAGGAAAATCAATTTTCATTATTTCACATTAGACAGAAAATAAGGGTTGGATGCACTAAATCACATAGACATCTTCCCAAGCAAAAGCTGACAACATGACTGAAGGTTGTCTCTCTGCGCTTTTTGTTTTATCCTAATATGAAGAATAGATTCATATCTACACATAAGTCAAATTTCCCATGCTGGAAATACTACTTAACCTCAGAATGTAGAAGTATTGAACAATGCAACAGAGATACCCACAAAAGCAGTTCCAAATTACCAGCAACTAGTTTTCGAATATCAATAACTTATTTTACAGAATGACAAAAGTTTTGAAATGGCAACAGAAATGGATCCAATGATTTAAACCTTATAGTGCATCATGAGCGCATAACAGTTCTTTGGTAATTCTCTCTGCAATATGTGCATATTAACAAACTATGTGATTGGACAATAAAAGTTCACCCTAAGAAGTATAAAATAAGTGTCACAGAGGCAATGCTGGTTCCAGGATACGCAGGTCGATCAAATAACTGATGAAACAATATGCATTCAATAGTAAGCCGCAAGCTTGACGCCCTCGGATTAAAAATGATCAGGAAAACACAAACAAGTCACACTCACAAGTCTGATGAGAGGGTACCAACACTACTTGGCACCAAATCAGTGGCGTGGCATCAATCTAATGGGGAAAAAAGTACATGCTCCACAATGCCGCAATGTAATCGACATGAATTGAAGAGAAAGATGGAAGCCCACTGACCAGTACTTGACGCTCTTGCATCGCTTGCAACGGAACGTCGTTCGCCTGCCGCACAGCGCACAGACGCTCTTCCCCGGCGCCGGTGGCGCAGGAGGGGGCGCGGGCGCCTCCACTTCCTCCCGCGCCGGAGCCACCGTCCCCATCAGCGGCGCCTCCGGTAAGTCGGACGCCATCATGAACCCGCCATACTGGCCGTAGCAGTAGGCCTCCACCCTCTCGGCGGCCTCCGCCTCCTCCGCGGCGAGCCACGCGAGGCGGCGCACCTCCTCCCTCCGCGCCTCCGCGCGGCGCAGCCACTCGTGCGCCGCCAGCGCCACGAGCGCGACGGCCGCCAGCGCGGCCAGCACCGAAGACACCTCCACCATTGCCCGTCTCAAACCTCGACCTCTCGCCTCCGGCCAACAGCAGAGATCCCACCGGCCACCAACACGCGCGCTCGCTCCCTCCCGTGCACCGGATCCCGCCGCCGCCGCTCTCCGAGGGAATGCGGGAGATTTAGGGTTCGATGGGGGGCGGCCCCTCGCCCCCGGCCCCTCTTTTGTTGGCTTCCCGAGTGGTAACGGCAGCAGGGGTGGGCGGCGAGGGGCGCTGCCGCGCGTCCGCTTGCGGAGCGCAGCGCGCTGGAGCGCACGCGGAGGAGAGAGGAGGCGCGGCGGTGGGGTAGGAAACGTGAGCGGGGGCTGAGGCTGCAGCAGCAGCAGCGCCGGGAAGCCCAGTGGCGAGTGGCGAGTAACGGCTGTTTTCCTCCCCACTCGCCACCGCGGGCGGCGGCGGGAGCGAGCGGATTAGCCACCGAACGAGGGGGCCGCCGCAAAGGCTGCGTTCGGGGTGTCCTGGGCCGTCCGATGGCCAGGGCACGGCTGGATGATCCGCGGGAAACAGAAGAGAGATGGCCGCGCTGCCCGTTGGTTCGCGCGACCGGCGCCCATAAACTTTGCTGGGTCAAATATTTTGAAGTCATTTTTACGCTGTATAATCAACAATGCTATTGCCTACGATCAAACATTCAACAGTCATTCTTTTTTATGACGCCGATCAGCTCGAGGGAGCACGTTGCTTTGTCATGCTAAGATTATTAGCTGTAGAAACTTTTACAATTAGTGACTGTAAAAGGCCAGCGGCATATACATTGTTTTATGATGCAAATATTTGAGGAATCGAAATCGGAACTTTGTGAACGCATGACGCATCTTTATCCATCCATTGCGAATGATTTGGAAAGGGTGGATGTATCAAACAAATACGTGGTTACACGATGAAGTATTTGGACCCACAGTGCCGCGGTAGTTCTTCCATCAACTTCGATTCCATCTTCTTCTTTCAGCCATGCCAATGGCCGGGTACCGTTGTCCTGAGATGTTGTGGTGCGGGAAAGACCGCAATGAACACATATGTTCACATCTTATTCGGGTCCAATTTGAGATAGAGACGACGAACATTGGTCTGGTAGTGGATCTGTATGCTTTTATTCCCTTCATACATGTATATGTGGAAAGCTTGTGGCTTCTGAGACAAGGAGAAAGACGGAATGGCGTCTACCCTGAGGGGCCTCCAGTGGTTACAACTATTGTTTCATGGGTCCAACATAACAAATTGAAACGTGTGAATCGATGCGGGGCATTGGAGCTCGGCTGTTGTTGGCACAATCTACAAAGAGTACACTATTTTCTTTTCTTTTCTTTTTTCTCAAAAACGCAGGAGAGCTGCGCTTCTTTGTATTAAGGAGAAAAAAAGGTCAAGAGACCGTTTACACAACGCGATTGCTCGAAGCTATCGCTGGGTAGTCGTACAAGATATGCATGAAAAGAACAGCGAGCTACCCTAAACAAAAACTTAAGCCTACTCTCGCGACATGATACAACCTAAGTGTTTTGCGCCTGCCATCACCCACAGCTTGGCTTCTGCTTGGATGTTCTCCACGATTTGAGCCGGCGGCGTTGTCATGTCGTTGAAGACATGGTCATTTCGTGCTTTCCACATATTCCATGTGATTAGGTGCACCATAGTGTCGATCCCTTTTTTGGTTTGCTTAGGCATGCCTTGGCGTAATGCTGTCCACCAGTCGAGTAGCCCATCCTCCTGGATGTTTGTGAGTCTTGCCCCTAGTCCTACGCTGTCCAGCAGTTGCCACCATACTTGCCTTGCGACCGGGCAGTGCAGCAGCAGGTGGTCTACATGCTCCGGGGCTTGGCTACAAAGAGTACGCTACGAGTACATGGGCATGTCCTCATGGGATTTTACTCTTGGTGTGAAATATATACCTCTGACAGTGACCTCTCTCATTAGAGTAGTACTTCCACAATCTCTTCAACTATATTTTACAAGTGAATGTACTATATAAAGTTGTCAGTCAAATATTGATTTTTTTAAAAAACTTTGGAATGTGTGGACGCCTTAAGAATATATATAGAGGTTGTGTTTGAAGACATTATGAGCTAATGTATCTTATAGTTATATCTTGTTAGGTACCATATTGGCAAAGGTTTTACATGCTTTGTTTCTGACTTTATCCTACTGACCTCTCCAAAAAAAGAAAAAAAAATGGGTGGGGGGTTGGCATGACCTTTGTTCCTTGGAATCCATCATCCATCTGGAGAGCGAAGGTGCCGTTAACGTTGCTATGACCCTATGAACCTCGAAAGGACTTTGGCTTTCCATCACTATCAGCAAAGTGTGATAGAGATAGTTTGCTTTGGTAGTCCGTTATGTCTTTGTTTCTTATAGCATAGCATGGCTTTTCTGGTCCAGTTGAATTTGGCCATTCCCCGTGGAAGAATGCGTTGTGGTTAGGCTTGAAATTGCTGACTGGTTGGCGTATGATTTGGTACTTTGTCTACTCAGCTGACAGTTTTGCCAGCCGAATTTGAACTACAAGCATTGTCAGCTTGTCCGTTGCATTTGGCGGGAAAAGCTACCTTTTCATTGTCATTCCTTTCCCTTGTGTGTGTGTTTTGTGCAAAGACTGCTCTGTCCCACCACCACCCCATGGTAACCCAAGAACATTATAAATGAACAAGTGAAAGCAAGGAGGGATCCGCTGCTTGGATGAGGAATTCACTCAGCCGCATCGCATGTACGGGTGGATGGAGTTTTGGAGCTGGTGGGAGCTGCGCAACGCGACGGTGAGCTACCATGTCGGGGTCCTGAAGGTCCTGTGTTGTGTGTCTTGTGTGTCGGCGTGGGTGTATTTAATGAATACTGATGGATAGTTTCTTACTGTGATTTTTTCGAGGTGAACGAGCAATCCTCAGAGGATCAATGAAAATTGCTAGTTCGTTTGATTGTGATTTGTGATGAAACGACACGAAGATGAACAGACGGAAAGGGTTGCGTAGTTTCTTTCAGGATGTTAGGTACTGTAAGCTAGTCATTGGCCTTCTTTATTTTGGCTCATATGACAACAGTTTATTCTCTGAAGCTTCAGAAAAAAAGGGGTTCCTGCGATTATCTTCGGGAGTTCAATTACGTTAGCTTTCCACGTTGTTTATGTTCCTCCTTTTGTTATCTGAGTTGCATCTATATGTGGGTTCTGCTGTTCATTTTCACTGCATCATTACTAATTAAACTTGCCGCTTAAAAGGAATAGCTGTCATCTTATAATATCCTTTGATAGTTAGCTAGATACAACGATTACACTCATATACTGCCCCTGCCCTTTGATAAGGAGCTAATAAGGTTTTTTCCCGGGAACGACGAGAGGAGTCCTGCTGATTTTATATTAGGCAGAGAGAGAAAAGTTCAAAGGATTATAATCAGATGTCCATTTATCTAAAAAAATCAGGTGATGATTTGGAGTAAATAATGCATACATTCTTGGTTGCAATGTCTACTTGATTTCTGCAACGTTTGCACAAGGTGTCAGATTGAGTTTGAGATGAGCTTTTCACATTCCGTTTTTGTAGCTCAATACTTGCAGCCATTTGATGCCCACAGTTTTTGAAAGTATGCATGTACATGGTTGAGAACGCGCCTCACTGAGACGATTGCATAGAAGCTGCAAAAACTTCGCTGGTATTTGTTCAGACCGTTTTTTTTTCCCCCTTTTGGGGTTGCTGCAGAATAAGATGCCATCAGCTGTTGGTATAGTCCCTACTCTCAAGTCTTGCACCCTAGGGTGCAAGAGTAGAAATCAATCTGAACCCTTGATTTTGTAAACTTAAAAATAAATAAAAAATAAAAAATAAATACACTCAACTTTCTTAAAAAATACTTTCCAAACAGGAAATAAGAATAAAACGAAAGAGTTTCCATGTTGCTTTGTTTCTTAAAACATACTTTCCAAAAATGAATTTCTGATCATACTTCAGCCGCATGGTAACCTCCAAAAATAAAAATCAGGTCATACTTTCCATTTGAGAACTGTATCACGGCATAAAAATCTGTTCCTTTGGTATGTCACGTAATTGTCACATGGAAACTTCCATGCACCGTATGCACAAAGTGCCCTCCTCCATGCACCACACAGACATGCTCACGTTTTATTTCATTTCTTGACACGTCAAAGATTTTTACTTGACATGATTTTTTTTTCTCTCATGGCAACCAATCAACGAAAAATACGGACACAATATCCCTTCACGTGAGTTATGATTTTTACTTGACATGATTTGTTTCTTAAAAAGAATTACTTTCAAAAACAGAAAATAGAAAATAATAAAATTAGTTATGGGTGAAGTCTTGCACCCTAGGTTGTCTCAAGATCTACTCAAATGGACGGTCTATAGTTATTTAGGACTACCTTAGCGGGAGCCTAATAGGATAAAAGGGATCTTTCATTAGAGTTCCAACCTCTGTGACTTCGGTGAAAGATACCACACAAGGATACCACTACATTGCGCAATGTAGTGCAGCCAAAATTGCTGGCCATCGCTATGCAATTTAGGCATGGAGGTCTCCGGTCTGCACTCACAAGTGGTCCAAGTCCAATAAGCCAAAATCTGTGTTCTCTAAGCCCATTAGAGCCTAAATTGTCCTACTACTAATTTGATTTCTGGTAGAGTGACGCTATGGCACTTGCCGCCAGCAGGAAGCTTCCATTGGATTATCTAAATCATTTGAATAATTGATAAAAGTGATCCCTTGACATACATATATTTGACTTTATCTAGTGTTGGTTATGCTGATTTAGTGCACGTGAACATAGAAAACAAATTAATAGGGCCTATAGTCGGCGCCATGAGCCCATGATTGCTTAGAGACGGAATAGAGTTGGACGGAACTTAAAATGACCATATTGTGGCCATGTTTGGCACAACTTCTACTTGTTGAATAAGCAACTTATTTGAAAGGATGGTGAAAAGCAGCTTCTGCTTATTTCTGCTTTCTAGTTCACTCTGAGATCTGCTTAACTGATAATCTGCTGAAGAATCCTAGTGTTGGGCACAACTTCTGCTGGGCCTATAGAATCTTTGGTTAGTTGTTGGCTACCTTGTTTTTTTCTTTTTACATTCTTGACTAGATTGTTTTGTTTTAAGGAAAATCTCATTTCTTTTTTTTTGCGAAAGAAAAATATCATTTCATTTGTAATTATTTTCAAAACATGCTTCTTGAGATGTTTGAACGAATGCTGTTTTCAGCAGCGGCCGGTGTAGTTTGCTACGGAGTTGTTGCCATTGGCTGGATCAGACATACACATAGGAGCATGATGGAAAATGCGTTACTAATTTGGGATTAATATACATGGAGATTTGTACATCACAGTGGAGGACAAACCATTCATATTATATTTATAAAAATATAAAAAAACACATAAAGGAATAGCCGGATTGCCAGCACCATCATTCAGCTACAATAAGAAAACTGCTGAACTTTCACTAGTTACAGACAAATGCAGCCACGGATATCTAATTGTTTCAGTCCCTCTCGTTTGCGTTGTCTGACGCATCCCACAGCGATGTCAGCACATCAGTCATCAGATACCTCCATCCACGTCCACCACAATAAAAATATATAGCTAGTATACGTATGGTTGATTCGTTGCTTGATGGTCCTCCGGAAATAAAGATTTATTGATGGCCTTCCGGTTCCGGAAATCAAGGCCATTTCATCTTTTGCCTGTGTCATGGGGAGCCCGGTACGTGGAGGGTGCGGCAGGGTGGTGACGGAACCAAGCCCGCCGCGGCGATGGTGTCGCTGCAGCTCCTGTTCGCGGCACTCCAGATCTTCATCAAACTTGCGCTCGACGATGGCATGGATGTCCGTATCATCGTCGCCTACCGCTTCATGTTCGCCGCCGCGTTCCTATGCCCCGTCGCATTCCTCGTCGAGAGGTATTTACACGTCCTGAAATTGAACAGTCCGAACATCATAAGGCCAAGTAGCACAAGGGGAAACGCACCATCTCTTGGCGAGACGGAAACCACCAGGCGGCGGCTCCTCCAAAAAAAAGGTTGGCCGGCCCCCTCGTCTCCGGTGGCATCGCCGTCGGTGGAGGAGGGAGGCCCGGCATCCGGTGTTCTCGTCTTGTTCGTTACTAGGTCTAGATAGTAAGGTCTTCCCGCGGTGGTCGCTTCAGGCGGCGGCTACTGCGGTTATTAGGGTTAGGGTTTCTCTAGTGATCTGAGCATGGATCAATGGAGGACGAGGTGTCTCAGCGGTGGTGGTGAGTCAAAGGCGTCATCATCGATGAAGAATAAGGTACTCCAGCCCTTCCTTTATCTTGTCATGGTTTTTCGTGGCTATGGCTGTGGGCTAGTGAGAATTTGGTTTCCGACGACATTCATCTGGATGTTGGTCGGATTTGTGTTTTCTCATTGCGAATATGGTGAAGGAGGCGACGATGGGCTCGGCTACGGGCTCGACGGCGGCGAGTTCTTCGTACTTGCATGTGGAATATCGGTCTACCCCTCTTTTGCGAAAGGGTTGGGTTTCAGTTGTCCCCCGTCGGATATGAGGATGGCGGTGGTGGATGGTGAGATGGCCATGTTCGTTCAGATCGGAGTTTTTATCCGTGGCATATCCGTTTGGGATGGTGATCCTAGATGGTGGAATTTGCGGCGCTTTCAAGGTTTCTTGTCTCTCATCAATGGAGTTGATGTTGATTGGGATGTTTTTGTAATCAGGGGATGTAATATGCTTCGATATTAATGGAATTCCCTTTTCGCAAAAAAAAAAAAAAGGTATTTACACGTCCTGACTCCTAGCTACCGGAAAACTAGTTGATTCTAACTTACTAGCATCTGGAAGCTGATAACGATGAGCTTGCAAGCTTCATTCGCATGTGTCTGAGCTAATCGTTAACTTTAGTGGACGCTTCAACAAGCTGTTTAGAGATAAGTTTGGATTCCGAGTTGCCCAGCAAATTCGTTTTCCTTTGAACCGAACATAGGAAATTTAGTGTAGTTTCTATTTGCATAAATCTAGTCTGGTTTGTGGTTCAAGAGAAAATAGAACTTTGAGACCTTTTTTTTGGGCATAGCATATGGAGGCATGACATGGATGATAAAGAAAGATGAACAAGTGGCGTACTATCTGAATAAATAGACTGCTCCATCTCATGTATTCTCTCTAGATTGTTTGGAAGCTTCGTTAATTTGCGGCTTGCCCATAGTTCCGTTAGGACACTCTCAGTGCATACTTTCATTTCACATATTTTTAAGAGTGACATGTCAGATTTGGAGTTATCATATGATATATGAAATGACCTCTCTTAAGCTAGTCTCAATGCACCATTTCATTGCATTCTTTCCAAGACTAGTTTTAGGAAAAAGAGCCAGCTTCCTTTCATGAAGATGAACGACCTCTCACAAAATATAAAAGTTTCCCTTGTCTCTCATCATAATTAACTTGCCAAGTCAGCAAAAGATGCATACGTGACATAGAATTTATGCAAATGAAAGGCTGCATTGAGACAGTGGTACCTTTCATTTCACAGTTTCCTAAAGCGCCACGTCAGCTTTTTGGTCTTCTTCTATGAAATGAAAGTGCTACTGCACAGTTTCATTTCACTGTTTCTTAGGCATCTCAGAACAATAATTGCTGCATGAAGTTGTGATCAAATGTGGCATACAAATTTTGTAGCCATCTTTTATACTTATCGAGTACTAGCATATAAAAACATGATCATATTGTCAAAATAGACTTGATAAATAAAAATAGTTCATTTCACTTCAATATTCATACGATAAAGTGACATGATTAGTGAAATAATATAGATATATTTTTTAACGGTGTCCAAACTTCCTCCAAATATGCTCAATCAAGTCCTTCTTGAGTTGAAGATGAGCTGAGCGATCCCGAATCTCGGTGTTTTTTTCTAACACTCTATCAAATGGAGCACTTTCTTCCGTAGATAATTCTGGTTCTTGGACAATCGTTGCACTTGGAGCTTCATTCAGATCAAGATTATCTTCGATGTCCTCCGCCTTTTCATCTTCAACTATCATATTGTGAAGGATGATGCAAGCTTGGACAATTTTCTCCAATTGTCCTCATTGATATAAGCGAGCCGGTTGCTTCAAAATGCTAAACCGACGGCGCAAGACACCAAATGCTCTCTCAATATCCTTTCTCTCCCCTTCTTGATGCGCTGCAAAGCACTTGTCTTTCTCGGTGATGGGCAAGGATATTGACTTCACAAATACAGCCCATTCCGGATATATTTTATCCGCAAGGAAGTAACCAGTGTTGTATTGATTCCCGTTCACCGTATATTGCACCCTAGGCGCATGCCCCTTCAGTGTTTCGATAAATAGAGTGGGTTGTTGCAGGACATTGATATCATTGTTCGCACCTGCTACACCAAAAAACGCATGCCAAATCCAAAGATCGTGAGAAGCCACGGCTTCAAGAATCATGGTTGGGCCTTTTTGATCACCCCTAGTGAATTGACCCTTCCATGCAGTGGGACATCTTTCCCATTGCCAATGCATACAGTCAATGCTTCCGAACATGCCAGGAAAACCTCGAGTCTCATTGAATTTAAGCAAACGCTCAACATCCTCAACAGTGGGGTGCCTCATATAGTGACCACTAAAAACAGCGATAACCCCATCAACAAAATTCTTCATAGCCTCCATTGCAGTCGTCTCACCGATCTTCAAGTGGTCATCTAGATGATCAGCGGCACTCCCATTAGCCAATTGGCGAATAGCCGCGGTACATTTTTGTAATGGTGTGAGCCCTTGCCGGTTAGTGGCATCAGTCCTAGCAGTGAAATAATCAGACCACTGGCCCACGGCATCAACGATGCGTAAGAACAAAGGTCTTGACATGCGAAATCTTCGCCGAAATATGTTGGAAGGATAAAGGGGATTCTCCGAGAAATAATCATCGAACAGATGTTGATGATACAACTCACGTGGTCTTTTGATGTACTTCCTCGAATTGAAGCGATGATCAGACGCCATATCTTGAAGACCTTCGACAGCATCCTTCAAAAGCACTATTGCCTCACTCACCAAATCATCTAATACTTCATCCTCGGCAATGAAATCATCTAATAAATCAATGTGGTCTAAGGAGTTGTTCGGTGGATCATCTCCATCAGATGCCATTTTGTATTGTGAATTGTAGGAGGAAATATGTACAATATATAGACTAGTGGGTAGCAAACAAAGAGTCACACGGCAGCCAACCAGTCAGTCTGATCAACTTCACCGTAGCAACCAAAGCGGCAAAGTAAATAAGCCATTCAGTTCACATTAGAAAATATCATCAGTTCAGTTCACATTAGAAAATAAGCAATTCAGTTCACATTAGAAAAATAAAATGCATGGACTGAACATTAGAAAGTTCACTAGCAGACAGTAAAATAAAATGCATGGACTGAGCATGCATGGACTCCATCTGCAACTGCTAAACATCGGCCTCATCATCATCAGTGAATAACTTCAACTCCATCTTCTGAATTGTCCTCTCTCGGCTAGCCTTATCTTTTTGAGACATCTTACTTGTATCTTGATTGATTAATGTATGGTAAACTTCATACATTTTTGACATCTTTTGTTCTTTTGCAGCCTTCAGATTTGTCTTGGAGATTTCAAGCTGGGTCTTCGACACCTTTTCACGTTCCACTTTGCGCTCATTCTGCATTTGAACCATCTTATTGATGTTATCTCCTAAGATGACAATGCCGTCCAAAACGTATTGGATCATTTGAATTGTTCAGCCAAGCACTTGCCTACAAAAAGCAAAGTATTAAAATGACTAAGAGTAATAACAACTTCAGCTAGCTTTAAAAGTGAAAAATGATTTTGTGTTTTATGTACCAGTATAACTTCTTCATCATGCGTCCATCTTTTCTTTGCCTTACTTGGGTCACCACCGTCATCGTCATCAACTTCGATAGGGGTCGTTTTCTTTCTTGATCTAGACTTCTTATTTGGTGGTTCTTCAGGTGATGGAGTGCCTTTTGAACATGCTTCTGGAGATGTTCCATTGAAGTTCTGATTGATGAGCCCGGTAAAATGAAAATTCTCCCCTTGTGACGGTGGATATGGCTGCTGCAGAAAGTTAACAAAACCACCTTGTGGATAGCCCCTGAAATGATACAAACCACTGTTTGATCATTTACAATACAATGTGGCAGTCAGTTATAATGAGTTTTCAGAAAATAAAATGCCAAGTTATATTGAATATATTCTCTCTACTTCATGAATATGTACAGAACAAGCCTAGACAGGGATATGCACTGCAATGGCTGCACAGGAATATTCAGAGACATTTTTTGACAGTGAAAGAAACTAATATGCCACAGTGAATACAAAGGCCTGAAGATTAACCACACATATGCAAGGCCTGAAACCTTGCTCTTGGTCTGATTGCAACTGACAAGAAATCAGCCGAACACTTGAATTAAGAAATGCGTATATACAGTATCAGGGAAAGACACTTTAGTTGTCACTAGCATAATGTATGAATAGACGAACTAAAATAACTAAAAATGCTGATTATGTCCAAGTCGACCACACAGATTTACAACTCAAATAGAGTACCTCTAGTATGCATCGTACGAATTGACTGAACCAAGTCACTTTAGAAAATCAAGCATCAATTTTCCCAAAACATGGAACCATTCATATGTAGACATCTCAAACAAATAAGATACGAAATATACCATGGACTTTGTGGGCTGTTTCCTGGGTGTTGAATGAAATTGGAGCCGCTGTTGCCTCCGCTGCCAGGCCATAGACCGGCGACTTGCTGTGGCAGTTGCGGCGCCGCCGTCCGCCGGGTTGAGTTTCCACGGACCTTCCCTCCACCACCAGAGCTGCGCCGCGCCAAACTTGCATCAACCACCGAAGCTGCACCCTGGTGAGGGCCATCAGCTTGATTGTTGGACTCCATGAGGGATCAATTCGATGGGAGGCAGGTCAAATAGGGAACGGAGCAAGGGAAGAGGAGAAATCGACACACGGGAGCGGGATTGGCATCTGCAGCGCGCGGGAGTGGCAAAAGATGGGGCGGCACGCGGGAATAGCAGGGAAAGAGAGGGAGGCGCGCGGGAGCGGGAAGAGAGCGCGGGAGTGGGAGCGGGAGCGGGAAGAGAGCGCGGCGCACAGGATCGGCGATTCGGCGGGGATGAAAGGGAAGAGCTCTCAGTCGTCTTTCATTTTGCTTTCATCGGCTTGGAAAGGGTGCCGCGTTCCTTTCACTAGAATGAAAGGAAGGTCCTCTCTCTCTCCTTCAATTCCTTGCCATGTCAGTAATTTAGATGATGTGGCACCTAATTTATTGTAAATGAAAGGCCCATTGAGACTGGCCTAATGCATAATTTCATCTCATGATTTCATAGACAAAGCATAACATTAAATTATTGCATTGAGATTGGTCAAACATGTTGGGATGAAAGTTTTTGCTCTCAATGGGACTTTCAATGAACTTTCATATATAAGAAACCGTGCCAAATGCTTTTCATGGGGATGAAAGAGGATTTTTTCTCTTTCAACTTAATTGATGTGCCGTGTCATCTATTTTGTTTATATGGTATCTTATTTAATGCCCAAAAAAACATACATGCCGATGGAGATTCATTTTGAGCTTGTTGACCTAAAATTTTGAGCAAAAGGGCTTAAGAAACATTACGTTGTGTTATAGTTTATATAATTTTTAAACAAATCTATAAAAAAACTATTTACCGCAATGGATTTATGATGAAATTAATTACTAGCACAGATAGAAATATAATTTTAAACCTTAATGACTCCTGATGGTGCAAGTCGAACTTCATAACCTAGAATCTTCTTAATTAATCCTAATGATGAATCCGGATACAAAGGAGTAGTTGCGATTCGGCCTAGAGGGACTTTGGCATCTTACAAACAAATCAATTCTACGTTTCTTGTAGTAATGAATATCTTCCATGTGTGACGTCTCTTGTATTAATATGTTTTTAAATCCTGATTCTTAACCAATTAAATAAAGGGATGATGGTTAGTACTCCGTAAATGATTTTGTTATTCTTGTAGGAAGAAACGTCCACCTCTGACAACAAAGATACTGATGCAATTATTCTTGTGTGGGTTGTTTGGGTAAGTACTTGACATAGTATGATATTTTTTCATGATAATATTTTTACTTGTTTCAGCAGTTAATTCCAGTACTTTGACAGTTTCTCACATCCATGATTTAGAACACTGGATTTCTATATGGTTGCCTTTTTTGGAATGAAAAAATATTATTTAGTGATGCAAAAAAAAATGATGTGTTTATTTATTTATTTATTTAAAGTTTCTCTAACGTATTACCATTTGCATTTTATCATTGTCTGCGTACTAGATAGTTGAAGTCCTACAGCCAAAAGTACGACTTTCTCCCTCCGTTTCATATTATATGTCATTTTAGAGTTCAAAACTTTTCTCACACTATCTTTCTTGCTTCCCAATACAACCCTCTCTCTCTCTCTCTCTCTCTCTCTCTCTCTCTCTCTCTCTCTCTCTCTTTCTTGTTTTCTGCATGCTCTCTACTTTTTCAATTACCCTTAATTCTTGTGCCCGAGTCTAAAACGACTTACAATATAACATGGAGGGAGTACCTTAGTTCTTCATATGTAAGTTCTTCATTGTTAGTGCCAAGTCAATTTTTCTTAACTAAGTTCTTCATATGTAGTTGCACTTTCTTCGAGCCTAACCTTGTTATTTCTTCATTTTTCTTGCTTTTATGAAATCTTCAAACAACATCGAAGAGTGGTGTTTCCATTCTTTGTTCCTACATCAAAGTATAACTCTGACATATAGATGAACTAATTTTCTTTGTTATTTAAATGCAGATTTACCATAAATCATAATCTATATGTGCTTGCCATAAAGTTGACTTCAGCAACATTTGTTACAGCTATTAGCAACCTCGCTCCAGCAGTCACATTCATTCTTGCGATCTTGACCAGGTTATAAATTTGACACTAGTTTGACATTTTTGTTAGAAGTGGAGTTGAAGTTGGGTTGGGTGGCCTTGATGGATATTTCTGTTATTGTAGTTTGATAATTTTTTCATCTTAATTTAAAAATGTTACTTCCTTCATCTCAATATAGTTGGCATCATAGTTTTGGGCACGGAGATTAAAAAAAAGGAGGAATAAAGTATGTGTGCAGGAAACTAGTAGGAGAGAGATATAGATAGAGGTGTATTGGAAGAGATAAATGTGTCTCGGAAAGTGAGAATGCCAAGTATTTTGGAAAAACTGGATGAGGCTAGAATGTCAAGTATTCTGGGACGGAAGGAGTAGAAAGAAATACAATCTTTATTAACATACTCCAAATTTGAATGTAAAAATAGGAGCGAGACTTTGAAACTCAAGGAACCTGCTGGACAAGCGAAACTATTGGGGACCCTAGTCGGAATTGGTGGTGCAATGATGTTTACATTCTACAAGGGACCAGAAATCACAATATTGCGGCCGCTACCCCATCTCAGATTTTTCCACATCGTCAAAGATTACCACTCTGGCCCACCATCAGCTAGCAATCCGGTGTTAGGATCATTTCTTAGCATCATCAGTTGTTTCAGCTGCGCCACGTGGTTCATCATCCAGGTCATCATATGTTCCAATGCCGTGGCCTCTGTTTCTTTTGTCACTTGTTCAACTGGCCACTCTCAACTCCTATAATGTTTTATTTATGTTTGTTCATGTCATGTGCAGGCAAAAGTGGCTGAAGTTTATCCATGTCATTACTCGATTGCTGCAATTGTGTGCCTCTTTGGTGCATTTCAATCAATGTTTTCCTAGACGGTAAACGGTAGACAGTCGGTTGGCTATCGTTTAGTGTTTAATCTGTTTAAACGATCGTTTAAACGGGGCAAAATTGCGGTTAAACGGGCTAAACGGCGTTTAAACGAGCTAAACGGCATAGACGGTGGTCACCTGTCTAGCGTTTAGACACCGTTTAAACGGAGTTTAATTCCGTTTAGGAAAACAAGGATTTCAATCCACTATAATTGCAATTTCTATCCATAGGGGAATGGAAAATTGGAGGCTAGGACTTAACATCAGGTTGTACTCATCAGCTTATGCGCTAAGCAGGACTACTTTAATTTACACATTTAATTTTTTCACATGTATTAATAAGGTTGGTTCTTGAGTTGATTTAAGCTCAATCTAAGAAGCTAGCATGTTCCCTTGATTCACTCAGGGCTTAATAGCATCAGGAGCTGCGTTCCCATTGTTGTCATGGTGCCTACAAAAGAAAGGCCCTGTCTTCGTTTCCATGTTCGGCCCATTGATGCTCATCTTTGTGGCGGCACTGAGCTCGATTCTTCTTGATGAGGCTTTGCATCTCGGGAGGTTATGCCTTCAATGCCTCCAAATATTATGTGTTACAAGCCAGTGACGAAGATTCAACTTTCTAACGATAAGTTTTATGATGACATACAATGCAGTGTGCTAGGTTCAATCCTAATTGTGGTCGGGGTGTATCTGGTGTTGTGGGGCAAAGCGAAAGCAAATGTGGGTCCGGACGAAGAACTAGGCAAAATATCCGCTCCTGCTACTACTCTTGCCGCCGGCGAAAATGAAATAAACGATAGCCAAGATACATGGGGGCTAACTGGATGTTGCATTTTGGCAAACAAAAACAAACGAGGATCCTCTGATGTATGAAGGGGCCCATATGTCGACAACCACGACAAAAGATTTGCTTCCACCGAAAACAAGAGGGTGTTCATCTCTTCTTCTTTTTTTTTTTGAGATCAAGAGGGTGTTCATCTTGGATTGACATTAATGTTCAATTTGAATTGGCATAAGCCTACCTGAACATTAATTACGAATCAGGTAATCATGATTGGAGTTTGCAACTCATAATGCTTTTTGGTTTGCACTCTTGATGTTTTACGAATTTCTAGCTGCCCATTTGTTTGCCAGATAAGTTGATTCCAGTTTGACTACGTATCGTTACCATATTTAATCAGGGATTCTTCACAAAAAAAATAACAGGTGATTTTTCTTAACTTTAAATCACATGACTGTGTGCTCTATACAGATAGAACCATTAACTAAGTTGTAACAGTGGGATAATTGTCAAAATCTTTGTGTGACGTGTATGGTTTGTAAGCGTAGGTTTTGGAAATCTTTTTCTTAATGAAATGATACACAACTCTCCAGCCGTCTGGCTCGCCTTAGGTTCAACACGGACGCTTTGACATCTGCGGCGGCGCCCTCGCGGTAAGGGGTCCTGAAAGTCCCTTGATGTCGTCTAGAAGGGGGGGGTGAATAGGCGATATACTAAATTAAACAATTAAAACTGCAGCGGAAACTGAAACTGCCAAAACCGGAACTTCCGGTTTGGCAAACCGGAACTTTCGGTTTTCTCGGGACAGAAAAAACAGAAGTTCAGATCTTTCGATCCCCGGTTCCCTCTAGGTTGAAAGAAAGCTACTAGGATATGTAAAAGAGCTCTAGTAACAATATCCACAGAGAATAAAAGCTCAACTACACAAGCAACCTAGTAGATCAAGATTTGCATATAAATAATAAGAATGTGTAAAGCAAATGCAAACCGAATGAAGCACGCAAGGAGTTGTTTCCCGAAGTTCAGCAGCTTGCTCTCCAAGCTGCCTACGTCTCCGTTGAGGAAGCTCTACTCAAGAGCCGGGTCTCTTTCAACCACATTCCTCCTTTCCACTATTTGTTTCTTTCCTTGCGGAGGCGAAACGGGCCTTGCACAAACTTTCCCAAGGCTCACCACAAGCTTGGGAGCTCTAGGGACGACACCTAGCCGTCTAGGAGGCTTCACCTCCAAGAGTAACAAATGCTTCACGGATTCAAGGCGAAGTGCTCAAATGCTCAAGTATGAGGATGCTCTCTTGTGCTCTCTAATTCAAATTCTCTCAACCCAATCCAAAGGATTTAGCTATAATCTCACAAATCTCACAAAGAGAGGTTGGGGAGAGCTCTAGGACACCTTGGCTATGAATGTATTCGTGGATGTGGTCAGCACCCTCAAAGAGAGGGTGTGGTGGGGTATTTATACTCATTCCCCCGAAACTAGCCGTTGGAAACTAGCCAGTACAAACCGGAACTTCCGGTTTTCCAGAACTAGCCGTTAGGATTCAAATCTGCTAAAACCGGAACTTCCGGTTTGGCAAACCGGAACTTCCGGTTTTGCCAGGCTCATAAGCATGGTGTAAGTGTTGGCTATAGTGTTTCACTCTTCTCACTTAGGTTTTCCTTGAGCACTGAGACTTGCTAGCTATTCATGTAGCATCCCTCTTGATAAAGCGGCATACATATACTCAAAATCAAATATAAAACAACTTTTTACAACTTGAGCATATTAGAAACTTGATATTGCCACTTCTCTTGAAATTTGTTCCATAAGGGCAGCCACATGAATTTCTCTTGAGCATCACTATCTTGAGCTTGTGATTCAACAATAATTGATACTTAGCAACATATATTCCATATAGCTTGAACGGTCCATCGAAATCGACTCCACTTGCCCTTCACCATACATTAGGTGCCTCGGCGCCAAGACTCCTGCTTGCCTTTCTCCTAACTATGGTTCATCACGACCAAGTCATGTCAACTCTTCACCTTCTTGCTATTTAAGCCATACATTGCTTTGCATCATCCTTAAGCATCCAATTTTGTGTTGATGATTAATTTGTTGATTGATCAAGTTGCTTCCAAATATATAATCATTATTGACATTTAGCACTTGATCATCCTTCATTTTGACCATGAGAAAGGCACTAGATATAGAATCTTGTATTTGAAATAATTCATTTCTTTTCATCATATATTGCCCACATGGTCTTTATTTGCTTCAAACAATTGTACATCAAAGAGTGTATTCATGAGAGACATTGTACATATATTGCTTGCAACCTGTCCATATACTCACAAAGAATATTAGACCTTTAATCATGTTGTCATACAATACACCAAAACCCACTAGGGGTGCACATGCACTTTCAGGTCCGACAACAGCTCCGCCTCCAAAGCTAATATATACATGTACTGCTTCTCGCGATAATTAACCATACCAAAAGTGCAATCTCTCTTGCGGGATGACTCCTGTCCGGCTCCTGGAGATGAAGGCCTCGCGGGCATGAGGGCCTCATTGGCAAGATCCCGCCGCCCATTCCAGTGGGCAGAGGCAACGGCGGCGGCGAGCCGTCGTCGGAGGCTAATTCGAGAGGAACTTGAGGCGAAGAAGGAGGAACAGGTGAGGAAGGATGCAGACTACATCCAGCAAATCCATGGAGTCCACAGATCACATGCCCCAAGTCCAGAGGTTCGTTCAATGTTGACGTCTTAGCCGTGCGGCTCAATTCCATTGACGGGACGATTCTGGGATTCCCAAGATGGAAGCGACCATGAAGACGAACTCGATCACACAACTCAAATCGTCAACGATGTTATGGAGGCAGGATACTCCTTCGAGGACCTAGCAGGGAGGGTTGATCAACTGGTTCCAGCGTCGGATGTGGCGAGAGCCAAGGTATGTTCTTTGTCTTTAGATGCAGGTACGTCGACGGCGGCACGGATTATCGAACATGTCGCTTGTCGAGCGAACAGATCCGAGGCCAAGGTCAAACCTTGAAAAGGACCGCTGCCGAAGCCAAGATCATCGCCAACACATACATTGGGCTGCTTCCTCCTGGAGTTGTTTGGTTCCGAGCCGCCGACGGCGGCGAGCTCCATGATGGTGGCCTTGTACGCAAGCGAGATCCGGTTTCGCCGCCAGATGCTGTTTCAAAATTTGAAGGAAAGAGGCCAAACTCTGTTGGGCCGCAAGGCCCAATGTCGTGGGAGACGAAATTTCCAGCCTTGCATCACCTGCGATCGTGCTTCCGAGTCAGACACAACAACACGCACACAAACCCTAAGCGCCACTCATACGCATCAGTTTTCATGGTGGGTGGAGGCATGGGCAATCCAGGTGGTGCGGAAAGGGGCAAGCAGACGGCAAGAGGCAGCGGCATGAGTCGCGGAAACAAAAGAAGGAGCTATCTGACGTTTCAATACAGGCAGCGCTTTCATGGCGGCGGTCGTGGTGAGGCCGATCGCTCTGGAGATGGCCGCCGCGACATGGATCGTGCTGGAGACCATGGCCGGGATGGAGGCTATCGTGGACGGGGAAACAACCATCCTTGTTTTGGTGGTCGTGGGCATGGTGAAGGCCAGGGTCGGGGAGGCAATCGTGGACGTCGTGGGCATGGCAGTCACTCTGATACTGGAGGTAACCGCAGAGAGGAGGCCAGACCTGATTTGCGTGACGATGCACACCTGGCCAAAGATGATCACGGGAAGAAAAGGAACGCTGACCAGCAGTCGGATCAGTCGCATGGAGAAGGAAAGAAACAAAAGCAGGAGCTATGTTGCGAGATATGTGAAGAAGAACACAAGACGCCAGATTGTCCGATACTCAAAGAACCAAAACCCCATGCTATTTTTTGTGGCTTTGCTGGGATGAATCTCGGTTTCTTCCAAATACCTACTGATGGTCCAGTTGGTAAAGCTCCCAAGAAACAAGGTGCTACAGTGTACATCACCATCAAAGAAGGAGGAATATCATAGGAATTAATCAAGAGTGAACTGACTCGACTGATTCCAGTTAAGTGGACATGGAACATGCAGAAACATGGTAGTGGATTTCTAGTTCCTTTTCCGTGTCAGGTGAACTCCAAAGAATGGTGGCGACCAGATTCATCCATACTCTGAATAGTGAAGGAATTATGATTGTGGAGGAATGGGACCAGAAAATAGAACCACAAGAATATCTAAAGAAAGTATGGGTTAACATCTATGGTGTCCCCTATGAGATCAGGTCTTACCTCTCTCTATGGGCTGTCGGCACCGTGCTGGGGGCAACGTTGAAGGTACCTGGATTAACAAAGGATGTTGGTGCGGAGATTGGGGACACCGCTAATGTAAAAATGATGACACATGTGACTGTGACCGATCCAGCACATCCCACTGTGCCCGGACTGCTAATAGGAGGCAGAGTGGCAGCCGGGGTCGCAGATTGTGCTATGGAGCCGGTGGGGCTTGAGTAGATCGGCAAGCCGCTGCTCCCTTCGGTAGTGACTAGCCCTGCATGTCTAGCCCCACTGGCAACACACCCAAATGCTCACGAGGTGGCTGCAGAGGGAGGAGATGGACCGATGCGTCTCGATCTGCCGGTCCGGGAGAGTAACGCTCCCATGAACATTATTCAGGCTGAAGGAAATACACATACTCCAATAGGTGAAAAGCTTGATATTATGCAACTATACTCGCTTTCTCCGCGTGTACTACAGGAGATTTGCAAAAGGAATGGGATACGGGCCAACATGAAGAACATGGAGATGGCGGATGCTCTCGTCGACCTTTCTTAGAGGAAGGGGGTAGTGGAGGCGCAAGTCCAGGACGTTCTGGGCAAGGAGGCTGGCATCTTCACCATTCCGGGGCAAGGGACAGAAGGGCGATGCTCGAGCACACGCAAGCTCGGGGATGAGGACATGATGACAAAGGCACAAAGGGTAGCAGCCAAGCAAAATCTGGACCATGGTAATAATTCTTTTATCTCTTTACCCGTTAATCAGATTGTCACAAATGTAGAGAATCTAGGTGTCTCTATGGGGTCTAACGATAATGAAATTATGAATTCTATTGTTTCTGTTAAGAATATAGAGATTGATAGGTTTTCTTTATCTGCTAGAAAACATAGTGTCCCATGTAGTAACAAAATGAGGAGATCCATCTCTCTACAATCCATTACTCATGGAGATGATAATGATGATACGGATCTGCCTTTATATCATATTTGCCGAGACTTAAACAAAGACCTAAATGAACACAGTTTAGATTATATTCTTGATGATCTAAACTTGATCCAACTGAAGAAAGACAACGGCAATGGAAAGGTTTCTCACCTGACCAAAAATCTTGTTACTCCCCTTAAAATAGTTTTGCAATGAAGGATATTTTTTGGAATACCAGAGGTCTTGGGGACTTGGGTAAACATAACACCATAGCTGATTTAGTAAAGAATCATCGTCTACATTTCGTTGCTTTGATGGAAACTGGTAGAAGTAATTTCTCTAACTCTTTTCTTCGGCACTTGGTTGGGGCCTAGACTACCTTTGGCAGTCTTTGATATTGGAGCAACCGATGAAGGGGATTTTTACTCAAAATTCCTTTTAAAGAATAAAGAAGATGGCTTCACATGGGCACTCTATGCGGTATATGGACCTGCTCAAGATGAGCACAAAACTCAGTTCCTCACTGAAATGACCCATATATGCAGCATGGAAACACATCCTATGATTATTGGGGGTGACTACAATATTATGAGATATCCAGAGGACAAGAATAGTGATAACTTGTGTCCCCGATGGCCAAATCTCTTCAACTCCATCATTGATACTCTAGAATTGAGGGAAGTTGAGAAACTAGATAGAGTTCTCATGAGTACAGAGTGGGAAATGAAGTACCCAAGAGTATCGGTTCAAGATCTTGACAGAGGAAAATCTGATCACACCCCTCTTCTATTAAATATTGGTACTAAATCACAACAGAGCTCACATCACCAATTTAGATTTGAATTGGGATGGCTGATCCGTGACGGTTTCTTTGATATGGTAACCAACATCTGGCAGCAAGAGCATGGGGGGAAAACTCCATGGAGGTGTGGCAAAATAAAATTAGAGCCCTTCCTCAATACTTAAAGAGGTTGGGCTAAAAAAACCTCTGGCATACTAAATAAAGAGAAAAAGCAACTAGCAGCCATGATCGATGGGCTAGACAAAAAGGCGGAGAATAATATCTTGACGCCTAATGAAATTGCTTTGAAACATTACCTCAATGAGAGGCTGGTTCACATACTACGGGAAAAAGAGGTAAGTGGTATCAAAGAGCAAAGGTAAATGAACTGCTAGAGGGGGATAACAATAGTCAATATTTCCACCTTGTAGCAAATGGTAAACACAGAAAGGGACGAATATAAAACTAGAAGATGGGAGCAACACAATACTCGGTGATGCCAATCTCAAACTCTATATCACAAATACTACAAGGGTCTCTTTGGTAAGCCGGAGAACAATACTTTCACTCTGGATGAGACACAAATAAGTGATATACCACAGGTCGATGACCAAGAAAATGAGATCCTCACGGCCCCTTTCCAGGAGGAGGAAGTAAAAGGTGTGAATGGATCCAAATTTACGTGTCTGGTGGACATGTGGGAGTCAAGGTCAATGATGACATTGCACCGTACTTCCAAACATATAAAGGCCTAAGACAAGGCGACCCTCTATCTCCATTTTTGTTTAACTTGGCTGCTGATATGCTTGCTATTCTAATATCAAGAGCTGAGGGAGATGGTCAGGTAGATGATGGGTTATCACTACTACAATATGTCATGACACCATCATCTTCATGGATCACAACATTCAACAAGCTAATAATATGAAGCTCTTGTTGTTTGTGTTTGAACAACTATCGGGCCTCAAGATTAACTTTGAAAAAAGTGAAATATTCTGCTTTGGGGAAACGAAAGAACAAGAGGACCAATACACCCATTTGTTTGGATGTGAAATCAGTGATATGCCTTTCCAATACTTAGGAATACCGATGATTCACATAAAGCTAAGAAATAGTGAATGGAAAAAGGTTATTGAGTCGTTCAAAAAGAAGTTGAGCAATTGGAAAGGAAGACTTTTATCTGCAGGAGGCCGACTTGTGCTAATGAATGCAGTACTGAGTAACTTATCAGTTTTTATGATGTCTTTCTTTGAAATCCCTTGTGGGGTTCTGAAAAAATTGGATAATATTCGTTCCAAATTTTTTTGGGGAGGGGACAGTCATAAAAAGAAATACCACCTGGCCAAATGGGATATTCTCTGTCTACCCAAAGACCAGGGAGGACTTGGCGTAACTAACCTTCGAGTAAAAAGTATATGTCTTCTTAGTAAGTGGCTCTATCGGCTTATTAATGAGGATGGCATTTGGAAAAGGTTATTGAAAAATAAATACTTTAGCAACAAAACACTTACTCAAACACAAGGCAAACCAGGGGATTCTCACTTCTGGTCTTGCCTTATGAAGGTTAAAAGCGAATTTCTCAAATGGGGATCCTTTTAGGTTAAGGACGAAGCGAAACAAGATTTTGGAATGACACTTGGCTGGATAATACACCTCTAAGTGAACAATTCCCATCTCTATATAATGTGGCTAGATGGAAACATGTCACGGTGGAACAAGTCTTTAGCTCTACTCCGCTAAACTTAACTTTTAGGCGACCCATTGTTGGGAACAAACTGATAGAATGGAACAACATGGTTTCAAAGTTGGCCCATGTCAGGCCAACTACGGAGCTTGATTCTTTTAAATGGAGTTTACATGTCAATAGGAATTTCTCGATCCATTCGATGTACAACATAATGTTGTTACAATCATATCAGCCCCCGTACAAGGCCTTATGGAGGATAAAACTCCCTCTTAGGATAAAAATTTTCCTTTGATACCTAGGTAGACGTGTAATTCTAACAAAGGATAATTTGCTAAAACAAAAGTGGAAGGGAAGCCCAAAGTGTAGTTTTTGTAATGAAAATGAAACAATACAACACTTATTCTTCAAATGTTATGTTGCTAGATCTACTTGGCAATTTTTCAACATTGCTACAGGCCTTCCAGCGCCGAATAATATGAGGCATATCTTAGAGGGATGGCTTAGTTTCAAAGGGGCCAAAGAAAAACGCCTTACTCTTGTAGGTGTTAGGTGGTTTTCAGAGGTACATACTGATTTCACTTCTGGAGATTATTACAAAAGAAAGCCTATAGGGAGGAGGTGGTGCGAGCATGCCATATATTGGAGGTGATCGCCATAAGCATCTTCGCCAAGAATGGATGGCCGTTGCATATTAGAATTTATGCTTCTTCTTACATGGAGCCTTTTGTTGATTCTGAGAATTTGTAATAATGGTGACTATATGTGGGCTGTATGCAAGAACTTGCAAAAGGCCAGATGTTTTATTCCTTTATCTAAAAAAAACTCTCCAACGTATTCATCAAGAGGGAAAAAGCTTGTTAATGACACTACAAGAAACTGACTAATTGCCGACAGTTTCCTTTAGATGGCTGACAGTTTTGCTTTTCTTCACTATTTCTTACAAGTGGCCCATAATTTTCTAGTACAAGTTTTCATCATTCCCAACAGTTTGGCATATTACTCACAATATAATCCCCTACAAAGTCATTATCTACTGTTTAAAAAATAGCATACCAAAAATACAAGAAACTGTTGGCCATTTTCAAAGAAATTGTAGGGAAAGAGTTCTACTCTTGTAGCGTGAATACAGATGATTGATAGTTTAAAAATGGTGATTGATGGATTATCAAATTTTCATATGATTGACAAGAAGCAAAACTGGAAACAACAAATAAACATATACTAGCATCAAAGTAAGCTCAAGCTATAATCCTAAAAACATCTTGCGATCAATTTCATCTCTCCGCGTCTGGGTGCGAGACAAGGAGGAGCATAAGTCGACACCACGTTGTGCCACGGTTCTGGTCCTCCACCTCCTCTAGATCTCGTCCAAAGCTTATCTACTGTGTTCTACCAAAGAATTTTTTTTTTATAATTACACAGTACAACTCAGACACTCACAACGCACGCACACTCACCCTTATGAACGCACATACGCACACCCTTACCTCTATGAGCATCTTCGAAGACTGAGCCGGCAAATCCTCCAGATTGACGAAGTCACCACGGGCGCCTCGCTGTCGACGGCCACGTCACCTACCTGCTGAAAGCACAAATGCCGTTAAATCCTAGAAAATTCGCTCCCACCGGGAGTCGAACCCAGGACCTCAGAGATGCTACTCGTATGCCTTAACCACTAGGCTAAGACCACTTTCACGTTGTACCAAAGAACTTGCAAAAAAATTATCTAGAAAGATCCAAAATTGTTCCAGCAAGGATTCAGTTTGTTCCAATCAATGTAAAAAATTATCAAAAGAAAATAGTTCTAGATATAAATTAAATTTGTTGCCGCAAATTATATTATAAAACCCAACAGTTGGCTGTTCTTCTTTCCTCGCTCTAGCATCGTCATTGCCACCTCTCCCGTAAGCCACTTCGCATGCCACCTGATGTAAGGCCAGTCTTAGCCCAAGTAGTGTGTGGCAACTCAGGATTTTTCTTTTTGTTTTTAATATTTTGTTGTGATTGTATTTCCTTATGTTCATTTCCTATTTTTTCCAAATGGTTGCATCTTTTTTATTTATTTATTGGCTTTCAATTCATAAAAAACGTGTTCACTTTATTCGCAAAAAAATTGTTCACTTTTCATTAGTTGGGCCGCCTGGCCCAAGCATTTTCGTCGCATTCTTTTTTCGTCGGCCGGTCCGTGCATCTTCGTGAAGCCCGTTTCCCGCTGCCAACGCCACCGACTTCCACTGATTTGGCTCAAAAAAAAAAAAAAAACGACTTCCACTGACAGGTGGTCCAAAAACTATGTCCCACCTTCCAGTAGCGTGAAGCCGTAAACCCCTGGTTATCTGCAAGCAACAGCATCTGCGGCGCGCGTCCGCGAACAAACACAACACAACCCAACACGATTACGCGAATCTCCATGGCCGATTAACCAATCGGGCCAAGCAACCACGCGTTCGAAACTTCGAATCCGACGTCGCCGCTACCGGGTTCGGTTACCCAATGGAGCCTTCTTCTTCCTCCTCCACTCCCCCCTCCCCGTCGCCGGCGGCGGCGGCCCGCCGGCGGTCGCCGGGGACGAGGAGAGTGCGGAAGCAGAAGCTGGAGGAGGTGCTTGAGCAGGTCCAGCGGGCGATCGAGATGCTGCGTGACGCCGAAACAGACCTCGGCGTACCTCTCTCGGGGATCGACGCCGTCGAAGCTTCGCCGGGGAACAGGGGCAGCATGGGCGGCCGCGACGATGGCGATGATGCGGCGACGTCGTCGGCGGCGGGCGACTCCGACTACGAGACGGCCGAGGTGAGAAGGAGGCGCTGTGAGCCCTCTCGATCAGTTCTGGGGGAGGTCGAGGTTTCTGTGGAACTAGGATTTGGGATTCAACTTTCAGCAGGCGTGACTGCCGGCAAAATAAATTGCGGTAATCAAACTGAATTAGGGATAACTTTAGTTCGGCGCAACAAATGAAACTAGACGGTTGATCAGTTTTTCTATAATTCTTAGATGAATGCGATGTTTGAAATTTCTTCATTGCTAATTCTGGATGGATGCCTATTTGAAATTTCTTCAGTGCTAGTTGTACGTTGTCATGCTGTCTTCAGTTCTAGTGTCCCCTGTGGTTTCAGTGGCTTGTCGAGTAACTTGGAACCGAACATCTTTTCAGAACCGCTTGATTACTTTAGTGAAATCCTTATACGCAATTCATCACTTCCAATACATCATTAGTTACATGCTTGACCTGCTCCATTAGTTTTGTTTTTTGAGAATGTTGCTCTGTTAGCTTTGTTGCTAGTTAGGTTAGTGTCAAGCACGGAAATAATGGGATGGTGGGAAATCCTGTAGGGGTACAGAATCAGAGAAAATAATTTCATGTGTTTCTTATTAGGTATCATGTGTTCTGTTCTTACATAGGTTTATAACAATGTAGAGAGAGAGAGAGAGAGATCATATTCCAGTTTCTAATCTGGAACGTGGCATTTCGGTGAAATTTGTCAGGGTTCATTTTGCTCTGAAGCGACCTAAAAATTTTAAACTTCTTGTTTTATTTTATTTTACAGCTGTGTGACATCCTTAAATCTAAGGTTGAATCACTCGAGTTTCTGCAAAACCTCGATGGTATTCAGAAGTCGTTATATCAAAATGGTGCAGGTATGCTAACTTCTCTACTCGATGAACATGTTATTACTGAAAGTACATAATGTATCATAGATATGGCCAACTGAAGTAATATTGCAGTCCAAA
Source organism: Eragrostis curvula (assembly GCA_007726485.1). Lineage (NCBI taxonomy): Eukaryota > Viridiplantae > Streptophyta > Magnoliopsida > Poales > Poaceae > Eragrostis > Eragrostis curvula. Next base: position 20,865,013 of record CM017441.1, read on the forward strand.
CTATGATGCTTTACTCGTTCCTTTTAGCTATAATTTCCTTCAAATGTTGTTCACTGCGCTCTAAAAAAAATTATCCGCTGTTCTTTGGGACAGTTGGACCAGATATATCATGGGATATAATAAAGGCAGTGGATTATTGGGAAGATGATGGTTCAGACGATGGATATGTTCTTGTCAATCAGGAGGATGTGGTCGATGGTATTACTTCCTTTATGGCCGCATATCTCTTATCTCTTAAAAAGACCAAGGTAACAACACCATTACTTGATGGGATTATCTTGTTGCACGAGGAGTTCATGTCTCTTCTTGTATGGGATTTTATGCTTAAAATTTTCATTTTGTGCAGGAAATGTCCCCTAATCAACTCCAACAAGGTTATTTTCTCTTTTATTATTTAACATGATAGGCTAAATCATCCCTTTTTCTGATTGGACATTCTGGTGTTAACATTGATCTCATTCTCATTCCAGCACTTAAGAAGACGTTTTCAGCTCAAAAGAGGAAAAGTAAAATTCAGAAGGCCTGGGATGGAACGAAAGTCATTTACAATGTTGCTTCATGGGGTGCTACAGCTGTCGGGTAAGTTATCATTACACTAACCTTGTTTCACGAATGTTCTCTATGGTATATTTTCTCTACACAATGATATTCTTCAAGGTTACCAGAATAACTCTTAACTCTGTCCGATATTATGCAGCGTCTACAACAACCGAGCAATACTTGCCGTAGCAGCTACAGCGGTTCGGACTTCCTTCCGTGTGATATCCAAGTTTTTGTGATTAGTACACTAGTCAGTAGCTTTGTTGCAGTTACTTGTGTGTGCCTCACATTGTTCAGTCCAAGGGTTCAAAAAAAAGGAAGAAGAGAAAACCTTGAAATCATTTGTGATTTTAGCTATTTTGGGACCACCTTAATGCTGGAAATATTCCGGCGAGCATAATGATTGCTCGACTGTAATACGAAGTTAAATTTAGCATTTGCTTAACTCAAATGTAAATATCCCATTCGCTTGAATAAAACTTGTATTTGGTCAAGGAAAATTTTCATTTTGCCCGAGAAATTTCAAAATAGTAGAGTTGTACAGTTTCTCTGAATCAAATTAGACGAAAGTACGTCTCGGCTTTGACCTGCTTGAAGTCCAATGGCACAGCAATGGAGATCTTCAGAGTTTGGATTGATGCAAAAGGTAGACTCGGAGGGAGGGTGTGCTGAAAACATAATTGATATGTAAGTGGAGCTTTTCTACTTTATATTTTGTTCCCAAAGGGAAAAAATAATCCATTAATCCAACAACTGAGGACAAGAGCGGGGATCCCGGTCCGTTAGCAAAGTAATGGCGTGAGCAATATAAATAAATAAAGGCAAATATGTGAAATTTATAGCATTTGCACGACTCAAAATAGAAATAGATTCGCTAGTTGAGTTGCATCGTATCAGATGAAACAAAAGGATCCTCGCTAATAAAAAAAGAGTAAAATGCACAAGAGGTCCAAGAGGTCCACGAACTTGTCCACCCGTGTCACTTAGGTTTATGAACTTTTATTTTGCAGTTTTAGGTTTATGAACTTGTTTGTTTGTGTCATGCAAGTCCATAAACTCTTACTTTGTGGTTTTAGGTCTAAACTTGTTTCTACGTGTCATCTAGGTCCAATTTTTTTTTCACACAATGACAAGAGTTTGATCAAGGTCAAGGCTGGTGAGGCCTTGCTAAAGAATGTGGCATGCTCACCAGGTTCACGCAGATGCATCTGCATTCACCATGCCCAGCACCAGCGTTTGAACTCGAGTTCACCCCAAGGGTCACAATCCACCATGAGGTAGTGTGGCAAGGTCTGGCACAATCGTGTGTATGAGAACAACCAGAAAAGAGAGCTCAAAGCAACAAACATTCGATGAACGAAAATGATGATCAATAAACATCAATCGGAGGCACGAGATGATTTACTAAAATTTTAAACGCAAGGATAGGATACTAAGAAGTGAGACACATATGTCAAGGTTACGTGTGAATGTCAGAAGGGGTATGGATGTGTAGTATATCTCTTCGCAAGTTTATGGACCTAAATGACACAAGCGGACAAGTTCGCGGACCCACAACAACAAAGTAGAAGTTTATGGATCTAGATGACACAAATGGAAAAATTCGTGGACCTAACACTGCAAAATAAAAGTTCATGGACCTAGATGACACGGGTTGACAAGTTCGTGGACCTCCAATGCATTTTACTCATAAATAAAAATGAAGCAAACGAAGATTTACGTTCGCCTGCTTGATCTACAAGTATGAACATGGGAAAAATACCACAGCACAGCAACACAACTTCATATTCAACGAAAAGAACACTCAGATGCAAGATGCCTTGAAATAACGTGAGTTATACATCCGGGCAACCTCTTTCCCTATGTATTTGTGTGGGAAAAACAAAAGATAAATTCTAAGGTACAGCATCGCAGCAATCATGCGAGCAGAACAAACTAATGGCACATCAGGAACATGCATGGCTTATCCACCCTGTCGTTCCTTGTTTATTCCAACATAATTTTACACAGATCCGGACCAGAAAATTACGCAGCATTTATATCGTCATCTACATTGCATTCTCCAAGATAGACCTTGATACTCCGAGGAGAACCGCAGCTGCCTTCTGCTATAAGCGCTCTGTCGTTTGCAGCCATGTGCTGAATTATTTTGTAGATCATCTCAATCTGTGGGAGCAAACATAGTGCAGGAGTTAATAAATCAATAGCCTGTTTGTGCTGGTGAAAATAGGTGACGTCCAATAATAGGAGGTGGACATGGTCAAAAACTCAAAATAGAAAATGGCAAAAGTGAAAGTTACCTCTTCAGGGCAATGACAGCGATCCGCGATTTCATGTAGTGTCAATGCTTCAGCTGGGTCCTTGCAGCTGGAAAAGAACAAGTACAAAGGATTCAGGCATCTCCTACAGAATATTCTTGAGGCAATTGATACGGGACTGCACAAGCAAATAGTCTCCCAGTTCTGGGATGGTGCTAATAATCTGAACGTGTATTAAGCTGAGATTCAAAATACATTAAAAATTGCTTTATGAGTAAGAGATGGTTGTATGCTGAACTACAAACCACATTCATTTGCTACAATACTTAACTCTTTGTCTCAATAAGAACAAGTGTAGTAACTGTTAAAATATATAGGCTTGCTAACTGTAACTTTGCAGCCCCATGAGCACTATATATAAGCCACGAGATATAAAACACAGAGAAACCTACATATCTTAGCCAACTGCGGTTGTCTAAATTGCCTGTGATGAATGCTAGCTGATCTATATTAAAAAAAAGAAGAAGGAAAGGAGCAGTATCATCACTGTGAAGGGTTTCGTGGCTGGACATACGGGAACATTTTCTTAAAGCATCTATAGTTTTAAGTACCATCCAAAATACTGCACATAATTAACATACTTCATCCGAAAGTAGTAAACAAACATAAATAAGAGAATCCATACCTGGCCTCATTTAAAACAAGCAGCACCCTTTTTTGAAGTGCCAACACTTCTCCAGCTGCCTTTTTCCCTGCCTCAACACCTGTGGATTACATGGACCATATAAGCATGAACCAAAAATATATAAGCATGAACCAAAAATAAGAAAAAAGAAATCCTGAACAACATAAGTTTGCCTTAAGGAGAATACCAGGCTGATGATAGGCATTGATATTTACTAAAGATGCATAAATCCCCACAGCACGTTCATAAAGTGCAATCAGCGCTCCAACTGCCCTAGGAGTTACTTCTTGCACAGTGACAGAGATGGACTCCCGGTCATTCGCGTAAAGAGCAGAACGGGTTCCCTGCAACATATTGTAACTTCTGTCATCACAAAGGTACATAAATCAACATAATGTTATCTCTCAAAAGCTCAATTTTCACCTGCAACATCCCAAACAAATAGTCACCACATGTGACTCCTGGTTCAAGCTCCCAATCGTGACCGGGAGGCCTGTCACGAAGAACTTCAATAAAAGTAATGAAGAAGTTGTGTACACCTTCTCTCAGTTGCTGAATGTAGCTGTGATCAGAAATAATTCATTAGATCCTGCAACTGAACTACAATAAGTACTGCAGAAAAATGAGCACAAACTTACGCATGCTGGTCAGTGCTTCCTTTGTTACCATACACAGTGAGCCCTTGATTAACCTGCCATTCAGATTTTTTTAAGCCAATAAAGAGGAATAGGGAAGACAATTTGACAACTAGTTCGATATCATCAGTTACAGTGAGTACAATAAGCAATAATTTTTACCCGATTGCCATCCAGGTCAAATTCTTTTCCAAGAGACTCCATAACAAGTTGCTGCAAATATCTACTCAAAAGTAACAAACTATCCTTGTAAGGAAGTACAACCATATCCTGAAAGAGAAGAAAGTGTTAAGGAAAAATATATAAAACAACAAACATCAACAGAAAATGCTGCAACCAATGAAGCTGCAAACCTTTTTCCCTATCCCTTCTGTTCCCCAATACCAACATAATGCAAGTAATGCTGCCGGATTTTCCTTGACCTGTTAAAAAAAAACCATGTTTGTCACATTCACAATAGGCACTCGTATCATTGAACTGGGTAGCATCTATATTCTTTGTATATCATACATACCACAGTGTTCCTGGTTTCCTCATCCATCAAAGCTGCACCAACTAGCATTTCCTTGACATCAATACCCTGGCAGCAACATGTTACCTGTTAATCTGAATGTTTGTGAAATCAAAATGAAAGAAACCTGGGAGAGCACTGACCTGTAATGCAGCTGGAAGTAAACCCACAGCTGACAATTCTGAAGTTCTACCACCAACCCAGTCAAACATAGGAAACCGAGCTAACCATCCCTCTATTCTGGCAGTGTTATCCAAGAGAGAATTTTCTTGAGTGATTGCAACACCCTGCAAAATAGTGTGTATCATAAAATAAAGGAATGCTCACCCAATCATATACGAAGCACATGGAAACAGTGCGAAACAAATGGATGACCCTGAACTTGTTGTAACAAAAGCATAGAAAACAAAGAACATGCAGTCAAAACCTGTTTTGAGAATTCCAACCCAGCATCTCGGAAGGCTTTCTGTACTTCCAGTAGACCATTGCGGGTTTCAGGTGTGCCTCCACTCTATAATTTAAAGATCAAACAGGTAAGCAAACAATTACAAGAGGAAGAGGAACATAAAAGGGAAATTATGAAGTTTTGGTACCTTAGAAATGACAATTACAAGAGTAGTTGCAAGTTCAGGCCCTAGTTGAGCAATTTGATGATCAATTCCAGCAGGATCGGTGTTGTCAATAAATCTTATCTGGCATAGCATAACAAGAGGTAAATCTTACAACCTGCCGATACGTCTTAAATTCACAGAATAACCATGCAATCTAAGTACATTGCTTATATTGTGAAATTTTGGACATACCTTCAGTGGAGGGTTATCAGGTGCAAGTGCCTCAGCAACAAATTGAGGGCCCAAAGCTGAGCCTCCGATTCCTATGGAGAGAATTGAAGTGAAACGACCAGATGGAGATTTAATCTGCATTTAAACCAAATTACAGCATTATGAGACATCAGAATAAAAAGGCAGATATGTAAGGCCTTGATAAGATAAATAGAAGCTATCTATTGTCTAATGCACATCCCTAAAATTCCATTTATGGGAACCATCAAACTGCAGGGGCCTGCTGACAGTTGTTTACAAATAAAGCCTACCCAAGAAAAATCACCAGATTATCATGTCAAAAAACGTGCACGTCAGAGCGCCAATATACTAAGATATGCTCATTTCGGCATTCCCCAACATAATTCTTTAAAACAAACAAATTTCATAGCAAATACGGTTTCATAATCGTGTCCCAAGAACACTTGTTCAGGCTGAGAGCTATGTAAATTAAATTGTCACCCTTTCAGTGACAGATGAGACACTCCCTCAAGCTGCTGAATCACCTTAAAAATAAGCTTTTCAAATGGAACGAGCTAAACATGATACTGGCAATTCACACTGTAGGAGAAGCAATTGATATATCAAGCAAATGGAAAATTTTGCAGAGACCTTTCCGGAGACGACGTCGTGGGAGAAGGCCAGGAGGCTGTCGAGTGTGCTCTCGATCTTGTCGCGGAGGCTCGGGTTGGGGGCGAGGCTCGGGTTGCGGAGCCAGTAGTGGCCCACCATGCGGCTCTCGTCGGGGTTGGCGATGGCGCCCTTCTCGAGCTCCCGCATCGCGGCGAAGGCGCGCTGCATCCGCGGCTCCATCTGCTGCATGAACTCCTCCGTGAACCCCATCCGGCTGACGTCAACGAAGAGGCCGAGCTCCTTGTGCTGGTACAGCCACTCCACGTAGCGCTCCCACAGCTTGATCGGGTCCTTCTCCACCGCACCGCGGCCGTGGTCGCCGTTCTTGGACGCCAGCGGCGGCGCGGGGACAGGGGAGGAGCTCGACGAGGACGAGGAGTTCGACGAGCGGGAGAGGTCGGCGATGGAGTGCGGCGCGCGTAGGCGGAGGTGGGAGGGGCGGAGGAGGAGCTGCCGCCGCAGCCGAAGCCGGCACGCGGCGGATGACGGCGGCGCCGTCGTGCCGGAGATGGAAGCCATCGCCGCCGGAGCTGTCGCAGCAGGTAGCAGTGGGCCGCTCGCTCGCTCCGCTCACGGGCTCACGCGCAGCTACTCCTCCGGAGCGAGGGTTTAGTATTGTGGGGGAGGAGTCCACGAGGTGGGAGTTGGTGTTGCTGCCTGCCTTGGCTTGGTTTTATTTGGGGGAGGAAGACGAAGACGAAGCAGCCGCAGGCCGAGACCATTCACGTCAACCACGTCACCTGGGTGGCCCACCGGTCAGCCACTCACCCCTACCCCAGACGTCAGCGCGCAGGCTCCTTTCCATGTGGGGCAGCACGTGTGGGGGAGGTGGTCGCACGTGTGGGGAAGGGAGGCGCGTTGTCGCCGGCCGTGGCCGTGGCCGGAAAAATCTGAGCGGCGGAGACGCCGAGACGGCGAGAGCTGGTGGCTGCGCCCGCGCGGATGGCAGGTGGGCCCGAGGATCTTTCTGTGAAGGGACGCGCCAGGGTACGGGACAACAATGCAAAGCGAGAAACTCGCGGAGATCATTGTTCGAGCAAATGTGCCCTGTGCTGTTTGCTGATCTCTGTTCGCGTTTTCTTGTGCTTGTATGTTCTTAGAGCTCTCCGATGGCGACCCGGGGCTGCGGAGGAGCGAATAAAACCGTCTACGTGTGGTTTGCGTCCTCTATTGTTGGAGACATGAATCACGGACCGCCGTGCAATTCTGGTTTTTGATTTTGATGGGTCTTTCTCTGATTTTTCGTCCTCGAGAGTCGAGACCCGTGATTTTGACGGCACTCCCGTTCCGTTGTAAAGTATGTTTCATATTTAACCATACCTTCAAAAGTGGCACTGTCGCAGTTGCCATGGCCAACTTGTCCAATTCGTCTCCTAGGCTTGTCCAGAAGTTAGAACACTGGATTCTCAGAGTCACAGCATTTGGCTTCAGATTTTGTAATGGCATATACCTTTTGCTTATAGTTTATGATGGCCCCGGCTGCCCTATTGACCAGACGCGTCCCTAATGGCCGGCCCACCGAGACTACAATCCCAAATCCCGCCCCATGCTAAGTGCTAATGGTCGTTTTCCAAGAGCAATCTAATTGCCTCCTCCCAAATTCTGATGGCCCACCTGGCTGGTCTCTTCACTCTTCGGAGTTCCAAATGCTTCACGACTCTTGAAAACAAAGATGTCCCGGCTGTTTAGTTGGTTGACCTTGGTTTTCTGAAAGCTGAAGACTCGAACCCGTAACTGTTGGTAAGAGCTGAAATCAGAAAATTAAAAGTCCTATCCATGCAGACACTTTGTATCGACAGGAGCCAAAGGGGAACATATTTGTGAAGCATAATTTAGGAAAAGCATCACAAACATGATTGGTTGGTTAGCGGCGGCGAAAATTATATCACCAACACCAACCAAATCATGTCAGGTCAGAAACCTATGCAGAACTAAAGAACTCTTCCTCGCAGCCCTTTGACAGGGACGGCGGCACACCACCCATCCGCCTTTGGAAGGATAGCCGCCTCAACAGGTCAGCATAACATGCAAAGAAAATCGCAAGAGGCAGCATGGGATTGCAAGAACCTGTCCTTAATTTCAAAAGAAGCAACGCAAAGGGCACCGGGCCTGTAATGCCACAATCCAACTACTATTTCTCAATTACTAGTCAAAATCTGTTGAGAAGGACCAGAAAACATACTAATTGTACAGAACAATCTCTCGATTAAACCCAGGACGGGTTAACGGAATACAGTAAAAGTGCTCAGTCATGAGACCCTAGTATTTGCTTCTTGATAGAGGTAACTCTAGTGATAAGTTCATCACGGTTCTCCTGCACCAAAGACAATCGGAATATCACTACTATGGCTGTTAAAAGCTGACATAAACATTTCTAACAGAGCAACACAAATCACCTTGAATATCAGATATCTTGAAGTGAACCAGATTGTGAAACCGAGGCCAATAACTTCCATCACCTGAGGGACCTGATCATACAAAACAATGATCACAATGTTGTGAGATAAGTATCCCGAAATGTCCACATATGTATTTGTCACAATACAGTAAGTTACTCGTCAAAATAGAGTAAATGATACTCTGGCTTGCTAAAAATTATCATCGATTCAGTTTTATGTGATCCAACTAATTCTTACCTAATGCTATTTCAACAACTGAGAGCAAAGCATATACATACCAACGGGACAGAATCAAGTGCAGAAACCACAATCGACGATATCCAAATGGCAACAACAGCAGATGTACCATACACCAGGGCAGAGTATGATTTGTCAGAATCCAACTGCACAACAATTTTTTTTAGATGTCACAGTTAAGCAGTTGAAAATAGCATCGTTGTATAATCCATTAAATTAATGCATTCTCAGGAAGTTAGCACATGTGGATGAGCACTAACAAAGTAAATAAATGGCCATAAAGCATGAAAAGATCACAGATTCACAATTTAGAATTATACCACCAAAAGATCTCACTACATTTCTTTGATTGTTGCGAGTTCCTGCATTTGGTAGGTTACAGTTTTGTCTCACCATTCCCTTCTATGAACTGTGACCATACAGCCAAGGTGTCCGAGTTGGTTATTCCCAACCCTCGCCAGAGGGCGTAATTAATTTGCAGATTTGCATGTTGCTCTTTTAATTTTTGAGAAAGCACTTTATATTATCTGAATACTGCAGCCAAAGTATCAGAGATCTGAATCCAACATATATACCGTTGGCTCACTGCCAATTACTCCACTTAAAAAGAACTGCATATTATTTACAGTTTTACACTGTCCACTAAAGAGCTTTTCCATTTTTGACTAAACTTTTTTTTGGGGAGGTTCTAGGAAATGTTACTCCTGTTTAAAAGAGGACACGCCAGAGCACTCAACCGAAGCATTAGTACCAACATCTACATGACAAGTAGGAAATACAGAGTAACATAAAAAGCAGGAACACTTCTGGCCATTGTTCTTTTAACATTATCAATAGATCAACACCTTGATTCAAAAAATAAATAAAAATAGATCAACACCTAAATCTCAATGCGAACCACCTGACTCACCTAAATGAGCCTGAATTAATCTATCACCCCGGTCGACGATGGTGTATTAGTCCCTTATTCTCTAATTTAGGGGTACAAAATTAGCTGCAACACAGTTTGGCATTATTTGAACGCGATGTCGACCCAACTTTGTCCTACGAATCACTACGCCGAATAGACCAAGAGCCAGTTTGCTCGTCTTGGCACAGAAATGCTGAACACGACACAGAACGTGTCACCTCAACCCAACTCATCCATTTCAAATCGGTAATAAAAACAAGTAAACTGACGTGCGCGCTCACCTCAACGCCGATCTGGTTGAGCACGCCCCACGAATCAGGCTCGCTCTGCACCTCCTCCTCCTCCTCCTCAGCGTCCTTCTCCGCGCTGCTCACATCCCGGCCAAAGCCCTCCCACCCGTCCCGCTTCGCCGGGGCCGGCGCCGCGGGCTTCTCGGAGAGCAGCGCCCCGTAGTCGTCGGCGTCCTTGGCGCGCACGGCCAGCGACGCCCCGCCGCGGCGGCCTAAACCTTGGTGGGGACGAAAGGGAAACTAGGGTTTTAGCTCTCGATCGTGGGATCCGAAAAAATGGAAGCGCTGTGCGGGGAGGCGAGCGAGCGTGCGTGCGTACCTTGCTTGAGCTGCTGCTTCGGCCGGGAGGTCGGCGAGGGGAGCGGGGGCAGGACGCGCACGAGCGCGGCGCGGGCGGCGACAGCCATGACTTCTGCGTGCAGGAGTATCTGAGCTTTTGCTAATTTTTTTCTCCTTTTCGTTTCGGTCTGGTTGCTCGGGGGAGAGGGAGAGGGTGGCGGCGAGGTTTTAGGGGGAGGCCGCGGCGGGCGGCCGCTTCGCTTCGCTCCACTGCCTGTCTGTAAACAGCAGCGAGACGCGGTGCGCGCTGCCGGGCGCCGCGTGTGCCGGGACGTTTGGTTCGGTGCGCAGCGAGGCATGCGTTTCGAGTGGGGACGCGCGTGGTCCGTGTGCCGTGCGTGGCGTGCGCCCGTGCGCCGCGGCGCGCTGTGTTCTTCGTTCCGCGAGGTTTTGGGCTGCGGTTTCCTTTGCGGTGAAACTAGTGGTGGGCTTTCCGCGAGCCTGTTGAGTAAGATAGATGTACACGCACGTAAGAAGCCTCATTGCATGGTCCGGGCCTAGAAAGTTGTTTTAGTCAGCAACATGAAAGGTTAAAGGCCCTACTTCCAGATGTACTTCTTTCTCTTTAACAGAAGCTTCGTTAGACTACCCACAGTGGTGACCGAAACCGGTGCTGAAACACTCTCTCTCTTGTTTCAGCACCGGTGCTGTCCACTACAGGCGATGCCAAAACACGAATTCGGATCATGTACAAGCCTCGGTGCTGAGAAATAAAAACTGAATAAACAAACAGGTGCATGAGGACTGAAGCACGGGAGGGCGCCATGAAGGTCGCGGGAGACGAGAGCGCAGCGCCGGCGTTGTCTCCCATCGCGCCGCTCGGATGAAGAAGCCCCTCCGACGGTCACAACTCGAGCCATCAACCGCGCGCCCAGCACGACAAGCACACCAGATGCCCATGGCTTGCGGCGAGACCGGACGCCCCTTGTGGCGAGACCTCGGGCGCACGCCCATGGCTTAGGCCCAGGCTGGCATGAGCTCACCGCGACGCTGGTTTGTGAGATTGACTCGTTGCCGCCATGGATTTGAGCTCCAAGCAAGAGGGAAGGCCATCTCCGGGTGGAATTCAATCCAACAAGCGGAAGAGATTGATTTGAGACTGGATAAACCGATTTAGGAGGAGGAGAGATCGATTTGGGGCTGAAAACATCGAATTGGCTGAAGACATCATGGGAATAAGGATTAGTACTAACCATCCGTAGCAGCTTTGCCTCTGCTCACCTAGACAAGGCTGGCACCTTGCCTCTGGTCTGCGAGTAGCATACGGCAGATTACTCATGAACAGGCGGCAGAGGCAGAACATCTCAGTCGCCGTCGGAAGCTACGCGCCACCTCACGCCGGCAGCAGCGCGGCAGCTGCGTTCCATCTCGTCGCCCCTGCCGCGCACCAAATGCTTGTTCGATTGAAAGTTTTCCACCGGATCCACGAAACATGGGTTATTTGTATTCAAGATTTGTTGGCGCCGACCTAGATTATTTGGGTTCCAGGGATGGATTTGGGAGGGATTTCTCTAGAGCGGCGTCACGGGCAAGGAAAGAGGAGTGAGGGATTTTTCCATCGCGCGAAAAAAACGGATGAGGGAGGCGGTGCTCTGACGAAACGGACCCACGCAGAATTGGGCATCGGTGCGGTCCGCTGCGGCTCTCGGTTGGTTCTCAGCATCGGTAACGGTGTGGCCCACATTTCAGATTTTCAGCATCGATACTGCTGTGGATAGTCATTACTTGAGAGGAATCAGGATTACGATTGACTGATTGAGCACCGAGTAGTCAAGTACTGGATTGGGGATTTCAGAAAACCGCTCATTCCAATTATTAGCTCGGTCACACACGCGCGCGCGCACACACCTCAGGCTGTAAATTTATTACATGAACGAGGAACATAACAAAGTGTAAATGTTATCATCCATTTCAGCTAGAATGTGAGAAAAAAAAGCTAGAATCTGAAAAAACTTCAGGTTGTTGATCCTTTCTCTCACTCTACAAGAGCCGCAAACAACATGCATGCGCCTTGAAAGAGCGCTCAAAGCATGCAAACAACACGCCTCTTGAAATGCCACGCCAAATCAAGCTGCGAATATACCATGCGACACTAAATCAAGCTGCGAATAAATCTGCTGAAACGTACTCCAGGGCTTAGGGCTTTCCGTGCATTCCCTTTTACCACCCTTTTTGGATAATACAAACCTGTCGTCCTTCTGTGCCACCTTTCATTTCCTTGAGACTTGCGAGCACCGCTAGCTGCCCAGCTGTGTCTTTCCTGAGACAACCATTCTTTACGGACAACACCGAGGCGCTTGTATACACAGCTAGCATATAAAACTAACATCAGCTTCTCTCGGGTTTCCCATCCCTAATGCCAGCCGCGCGCGAGCTAAGGCCGGTCTCAGTGGATACTTTCATTTCACACTTTTCAAAGGTGCTACATCAGATTTAAAGTTTTCACATAATAAATGAAATGGTCTCTCTCAATGCACAATTTCATCTCACGATTTCATAAGCAAAGTATAATATTAAATTCTTGCATTGAGATTGGTCAAAACATGTTAGGATGAAAGTTTTTGCTCTCAATGGGTCTTTTAATAAGCTTTCATATATATGAAACCGTGCCAATTTCCTTTCATTAGAATGAAAGGAACTTCTCCTTTTTCATCTTAATTGATGTGTCATGTCATCTATTTTGTTGATATGGCACCTTATTTAATGTTGATGAAAGGCCCATTAAGACTGGCCTAAGCCCGCGCGCCGCTACCCCTCCAAGGAGGCAATAACGGACTAATCATGCCACAAACCAAGGAACGGAACTCACCAAGGGCACTAGGAACTAGCTACTCTGCTAGCACATAGTACTAGTTGTAACAATTTTCACGTGGAGATGATCACGGGGTGAATACACTTTGCAAAGGGGTCCTAGTTCTGTAACGCGTCGGCGACCGGCCGTGCATGGGGAGGCGATGGCACGGCGCGGCTTGTGGCGACGCGCGGTCCTGCTCGCTGGCGGATGTTCTTTCTGGACGCTTACCGACGGCCGGTCGAATCGGCAGCACCTCCTTCAATTCGCACATGCATCCATGCACCTGATCGGCGCGCACCCGCTAGTTCATGGGTTCTTCGACCAAAATCACAATTCACAACCACTACACATGAGCGCGGGCGGGAGCCAGTCGCTCGGGAAGGCACGGCACCGGGAGCAGCGTATACAAGTGTGCCGGTGCCGACCGCGCGCGGGCACGAGGCGCCGGCGTGCGTGCTCGATCCGTATGCATATATTCCCCGTGTCTACTGCTGCGCGCAGTGGATCGATGCCGTACTTTTGAACTGCCGCGCGCGCGCGAGCAATGGAAACCACGTGTTGGTTCAGAGAGTCGCTGGTTAAACAGTACAATGATTCTTATTAGTATCAATCATAGAATAGTACTCCCTCCGTTCCAAAATGTAAGCATTTGTTGACTTTTCAGCATCACGTTTGACCCTTCATTTTATTTAAAAAATTTATGAAAATATTATTTATTTTGTTACAATTTATTTTATCATTAGACATATTTTAAGTATAACTTATTTATTTTATATTTTTTTACAAAAATTTGAATAAGACGAAGGGTCAAACATGATACTGAAAAATCAATAGATGCTTACATTTTGGAACGGATGTAGTACGATATCAAGAGTCAATCGATGGGCTTATTATCTATTCTTATTTGGTGTTGCTGCCAGGTTCCTGTAGCAGTCGACCTCAGCGTCATTGTTAGACCTAATAACCTGCGATCCATCCTAATGCAACGCGTAATTGTGCTTCTCTGCATCGGGCTGTATAATTAACAATGCACATGGATCTCGTCCCGCGCGGGTGATTCGAAATGCAGCATGAAAGAGGACGAAACGACCCGGTTTAGACGGATGACCGGATCGATCAACTGTCAGATCACGGCTGACGATGCCACCATATGTGTACTCCGCCTCTACAAAATACTCTGCTATCTAGTCTTCGTCTTACTAACTTATTGAGTGTACGTTCTAGTAGAACATAACTTATTGAGTGTAATGTCCTCTGATCCACTCCCCTTCTCAACACATGTCGATCTGATCTGATCTGATTTACACGTTCAACTTGAGCCAATGAAATAGCAATACAGCAGCTTATTATTAATACGTATTCGTACTTGTTCAGTTCTTCAACTTGAATAGTAAATCAAACGCGCTGCGACAGCGTATAGATTCGAGACGCGAGCTAGGATCTACTACGTGTGCACCTGCACCGTGCTCATCACCTGATCACGTTGTTGTCCTATTGATCGACCTGATTTCATTGTCGCCGCGGCTAATGTTTGGGTGGACTGTGTAATGCAGTGTTGACATGATGATGCGGGCACTCGTATGAGCGCGGGAGCTTAAGACTCCAAACGGAAAAACCAAGCGTAAAATTTCAATCCCCGCTTTTCTAAACTTGGATGTTAGCACTCCGCCAACCGGTCTCTCGACCTCACCTCCGTGTTCCATTGAAAATGTAACAGCGTGCCGACGATTCCGTTGGGACCGACGATGCGTTAGCCTCGGGTCATGTGTGCCTCGGATTTGGTGCTCGGAGCAGTGGGCACATCAGTCAAATAAGAAAAGCCAACACGGTGCTGTGGAGCCTGTCACTCGGTTTGTTTTTACCGCCTTGTAATCTTCTCCTCTGACTTTTGATCTTGCAGTGACAGAGCTGAGCGCACCACCCACCGTATGTAATGCGTGACCAGAAACACGACATCTTTGCGAAAATCGATGCGGAAGAACATGCATACTGGGAGTAGGAGTCGTACAAGCATGCTAATTGTACGTTCTGCTTACTAGGGATTGGTGCATGTAGAGTACACGTAGATAATTTCATAATTCCAGTGAAAATACACGACCACCTGTCCAGAGGTAAAGGAGAAAATGAGAGAGTTTAGCATCGCATCCCATCCAATTTGCAAGCACCTCTGTCCATAGCTGAAGGAGAAAATCATAGAGTTCATGGAATTCCTCCATTTAAGCGCAAAATACTACTCGGTCTTTGGAGCAGTAAGAATTTGTAAAGATATTTTCAGAGTTGAACACTTGATGATTAATTTACAAAATTGTCTTAGAGCTCTGGAGAAGCAGAGACGAGGTGGTGCCCCTTGTCTATCAGTCTGGGCTCTCAACTTTGGAGTTTGGGCTCCTCGCCCCCCTTCCCATCCTCCATCGTTGCCAAGCATTTCCCACCCGATGGACTGCAGCTGCCATACCCGATCAATACATTAATATTTGGCAAAGAGAAAAACTCATAACCACGTTGTTCTCAACTGAATAAAAAAAATGTTACCCACCGGTGCCAATACGAAAAAAGATAGCCCTAAAAATACCCCTTTCGCATATTTTTTGAAATCCCGTATTACAAAAGGATAATCTAAAAATGACCCACATATAACTTTATAAATTATAAATTATTGCCTTTCTTAAAACAATCAATAATGATAATAGTGGTAGAAAAAAGAAGATAAGACAAAATAGACTATTTAAGAATTAAATATAATTCAATACTAATTGAATTGTTTATACTAAGTGCGCAAATGAGCGGGTCACTATTAGTTGTACTAGTAGAAATGACAAATCACGAGTTTTGACCTTCTCAATACCAAAAAAAACCCCTACTATTCCTTTTCTTCTATAAAACCCTTATCTTGATAACACTACTTCTAAATATGGTAAGTATTATTGACAGGAAGCGTTAATATTGTAAACTTACATGGGCTATCGAATGAGGGAAATGTTCTTTTAAATTTGAGAAGTGCTATAGAGACGACCAATTTTGTTCGACTCTTGTCCGACTGCAACATCTGATGGACATATGTAGAGCACTTGAAGAGTAGATTAGCATGCAACGCGATCAACATCAGTCAGACACTCCATTCGGACGTACTAGCAATTCTCTTCAAATTTGCAGGTTTTTTTGAATTTTGTGACAATGTTTTTTTTGAAATTTTGTAATATTGTTAACTTACCTGGGCTATCGGATGAGTGAAATGTCCTTTTAAATTCGGGTTTCAAATTTGTTAGTTTGTTTGTTTTCTGAGGAAGTTTTTTATTTTTGCCATTGCAGAGTATAACTCAGACACTCACATCGCACGAACACTCGCCTCTATGAACGCACATACACAAACCCTAAAGAGTCGGCAAATCTTTGTGATTAACAAAGTCACCACTCATCATTGACGTTTCGCTGTCGACGGCCACGTTGTCTACCGCAAAAATTTGTTAGTTTGCTTTGTTTTCTGAGGGAGTTCTTTTGAATTTTGTGATCATGTTCTTTTGAATTTTTACTAATAGCATTCGATAGCAGACGAACGCCTTTTTTTTGTTACTAGATATAATTTTCAAAGCTTTTACGTTTATTTAACGTTTTGTTTTTTTTTTCTTTTTTGAAATAGGGGAACTGTCACGATGGCGACTTGGTCAGCAAAGAACTCTATCCAGAGAGCAACTCACTTCTGCAGGTGCACCCTTGCCGAACTGGTAGAAACTGCTTGAACTGTCCACTATCACAAAGACCTGCACCTGCAGCAGTCACCTTAGCACATTTGCGCCACTGTTTCAGACTTCTGCTCTCTGCGTACACACAAGCATACATCGCCATCGATTCGGTCCATCGATACCTAATACAAGCATCAGTAGCTACTAGCCTCCGCGTGCCTTGCCTGCCGTAAAAATAACGTTCCGGCAAAAAAGGCGTTCCTCGAACGGTCAAGCGGCCATTCCAAGAGCTCGGATCTCGACCGCTGTCGTCGCCCTCACCGTGCGTGGACCATATCATTTTTCCGCCGCAGCAGCAGCGACTCATGAGCAAAGTGTGTGTGGCCTGGAGGACCTCACTGCAGCGGCCACCACCGCTGCGTGTGGACCGTGGTCGTCACCTGCTCCACGACCGTCGGGCCCCCGCCGGATGGAAGCTAGGATTGGCCGTGCCTCCAGAACAGAACACACATCGTCCCTGGTCGCTCGCTGTCTGCTCGCACATATCGTGACTCTCATGAATACGTACGTACGCGCGCTGGCCTGGACCATCGGCGCAGGCCAGGCAGGCCGCTCCGAACTGACCGCCGGTTTCACGAGTTGTGTTAAGTACTGTGGTCCGAGTAGCCGACATGTCGGCCGGCGAGAACGTAGCCGTGGTGATGCAGCTGCCGTTCCGTTATAGGAACGCGCGCCGCCGTGCGGAGCCCGAGAGCAAAAATAGTGCTGGTAGCCGGCTAAAGGCGAAAGCCGTCGCGTGCAGGCAAGGCTGCAGCCAACGGCGGCCGGTCGCGCGATCGCGAGCCGCGGGGATTGGAGTTGAGTGCTCGAGGAAGCCGATCGAGTCGATGAGAGGGAAACGTGGTGGCGATGCAACGGGGAGCTCGCGGCAGAGGCCCGGCCACCAGCGTTGAAGGCTTTCAAGCGCACATGCATGTGGATATGGAACTTGGTAATGACGTGCGTGAACGCACCCACCGCGTCGGCGTGAGAAATGGCACGCGGATGGCTCGTCACGAGTGCATTCATTCCGTGCCATTCCATTTCGATGGGACATGAGCCGAGCTAGTGTCTGAACTGGTAGTGTGAATGTTACTAGTAAGATCAAACAATCTTATCTGGACATCATCTCGTTTCAACGCTGAGACTACTCTTTTTACTGGCAAGGTAGTAACCGAAGTCAAAGGGGAGAAGAAAAAGGAAATGAACACACAAAGAGGCCTAGAAAACCATGTAGTAATAAAAGCTCTACAAAAGTGGAATTCCTCAAAGTACAGACTAGGAAAGAAAAGAAAACGAAAGTGCATTAGGGGGAAGAAAAAGAAGAAGAAGAGAGCGTTCATTTTCTAATGACTGACCACCATGCCCCATTGCTCCTTCCTTCCCGCTCCGCGTGTTCCTGGCTTTTGCCTCGTCATCACTTGCCCAAAATACCCTCGCGAGCGTGCCCACAGCGTCATACAAAAGAGGCCTCACGAGCCCCCTGCTCACTTGCCCCTCCTCCTCTTCCACTCCTCAGTCCTCGCCCACGCCTAGGACACTCACGAGGAACACGAAGAGGGGGTAGGAGGAGGAGACCGAGAGAAATCTAGCTAAACACAAACCGTTTGTATCAGTTCCGTGTACCAGTACCACTACCTTTGTCGTTCAGAGAAATGGCTCCAAGCAGCTACGAGATGGCAGCAGCCTCCATCTTGCTCTGCGCCGAGGACAGCAGCAGCCTCATGGGCTTCGGAGCAGAGGAGGAGGAGGATGAGGTGCTCGTGCGGAGGAGGAGGAGCCGGAAGCTCGCCGCGGAGTTCCCCGTGCCGTCCGAGGAATGCGTGGCCCATTTCATGGAGTCGGAGACGGAGCACATGCCCCGGGAGGACTACGCCGAGAGGCTAAGCGCCGGGGGCTTGGATCTCCGCGTCCGGCTGGACGCCATTGACTGGATTTGGAAGGTTGGTTATTGATCAATGCAAGCTATATTAAACTCTTACCCTTGTTCTCATCGATCTGGTGAGTAATCCCTCTGTGAATGGATCAACAGGTTCACGCTTACTACAGTTTCAGCCCTCTCACTGCTTGCTTGGCCGTCAACTACTTGGACCGCTTCCTCTCGCTCTACCAGCTTCCTGTAAGAATCAATCCTAGTACTTCATGGTTCTTGATGATGATGGCAATCCAATCTGCGTCGTTTCAGCGTTTCAGTGCCAATAATCATGTGTGTCTCACCATTTCAGGAAGACCAAGCTTGGACCACACAACTGCTATCCGTGGCGTGCTTGTCCCTGGCAGCCAAGATGGAGGAGACCTCTGTTCCTCTGTCTCTCGACCTGCAGGTGAGAGAGACGCCGATACGTTTCAGTAGTGCTCCCCGATCGCGTCGTGTTGCGGTCCATCTGATCCGAAACCTCGTTCTGATCACTGTTGGCTCCTGTTGATCAGGTCGGGGACGCGCGGTACGTGTTCGAAGCCAAGACTATTCAGAGGATGGAGCTCCTGGTCCTCAGCACGCTCAAATGGAGGATGCAAGCGGTCACTCCCTTCTCGTACATCGACTACTTCCTCCACAGGCTCAACGGCGGCGACGCGCCGTCGAGACGCTCCGTCGTGCGATCTGCCGAGCTCATTTTCTGCATAGCTAGAGGTGAGCGAGTAGCAAATTTTCAGTCATTGTTGTGGCAGAGAAAAACTCGATTGTTTTGGGCCGATCTGACGTTTTGTGATGTTCGCGTTGCAGGGACGCAATGCCTAGACTTCAGGCCCTCGGAGATCGCCGCGGCCGTCGCCGCCGCCGTGGCCGGAGAAGAGCGCGCGGTCGATATCGACGAGGCTTGCACCCACCGTGTGCATAAGGTACGTGTGTCGCTGACCAACGTGACGTTCCCGCAAATTTTGTCGTCGGGTCCAGCGTCTTTCAATGCAACGCACCGTACTTCGGACAACTTGTACGTTACGTGCATCAGGGTCATACGTATGTCTCAACTGCACTTGTCCAGACACCACGACACACATATAGTTTATAGCCGCGCGAGCAACCAATCAACCATCCGTAAAGGCAAGCTCGTTGATTAATGGTTTGTTACATTCTGCAGGAGAGGGTGTCGCAATGCCTTGAAGAGATCCAGGCCATGGCGTTGACAAGCACTGTGCTACTGCCGCTGCCACACAAATCTGAAGGCGTCAGCAGAGCCTCTTCCTCAATGCCGCGGAGCCCCACCGGGGTGCTGGACGCCGGCTGCCTGAGCTACCGGAGCGACGACTCTACTGTCGCATCACATGCGATCTGCTACCATGACGAGAGCGAGAGCTCCCCGGTCGTAAGCAGCAAGAGGAGGAAGATTAGCAGATGATTACCCGAATGATGGATAAAAGTCGAGTGGTTTTGGACCTTTGGTTGCACTGACTGTGGTGTATGTGAGCTTTTGACGCCGTTTCAAAGAGCCTGAAAGGCAAAGGGATCGACAAAAGCAGGACAATTCGGAGACGACGATCGAGCAAAGACGCTCGTGAATAGAGGGACGATCTGATCTACTCCTGCAGAAATGTGCTGCGAGTTCATCTGCTTTCTGCAATAGTAGGCTTTGTTCCCTAAAAGAGCAAAGGTTCTGCAGATTGACAAAGCTGAGTCGATGAGATGACCAAAATAAAAGGCAGAGACGATGTGATGGTGACACAAGGCAAGAACTAGCTAGGCACTGACCTTCATTTGCTCTAGCTGCCTAGTTAGTTTTTGCTTTGTTCTGTAATTTCCGACCAAATTTGTTTTGTGAAAAAAAAAACGAAACAGAAACTAACATTTCTGGCGTGGCAATAACACTTACATGATTCAAATAAGTGAAGCTACAAAAATGAAATAAAGGAAACAAAGACAGAACCCTTAAGAACTGGAAACGGGTTTCCTTTAGGGGTTATGAACTATCAACGTCATCAGTGATCGGTTTCTTTCTTTTGCGCTGTACTACTAGGACGACCTTGCTGCCACCAAACATTGTTTGACTGCTTGTCTGCATAGATAAAAAATAAATAGCTAAATAAATAAAATAGACGCGACATTGTCTGGAGAAACCTCGGGAACACAAGCATAAAAGTAGCACTAGTGCCATACAGCAGTGTTTGAGAATCTGCTTAAAAAAATTTGCGTTGATGCAACGCTTGTGGCACTATCCTAACTCGAGTCCTTTTTAGCAAGATTATCCCATGATGAGATGGATTTCTTTTCAGGTGACGCATTGATTGATTTCTTTAATCCTTTATTGTTGTTCATCATATGTTGCAAGGCAACAATGACACTTAACCTGATAATGCAATACTTCCAGACAAGAAGCACTGTTCAGCAACAATAAGATACTGTTTCCGTGCTCCCTTGACATTTATTATCGGAATTCAGAGTACGAATTGCGTATAGTATAACCCAAAAAGCTCACCTGCCCTGCAATTCTGAATTCATGTTTTTTGAAATACAGCATGAAATGAAATGATCTGAAATTGGAGTAGCACGTTAGATCCACTTAGGCGCCATCACATGCATGTATTTATGGGCTTGGTCGGCATTGTATAAGGCTGTGATCCCTTGTCCACGCCACCTAACCCTTGGTCAAGCCTTGGATGAATACACAGATGGTCCATGCATCAGGCTGATAAGTTTTCCTATCTTCGGCTTTGCACCAAAGCTGAGTGCGTATCCACGGACGGTCACACAGGACAAGAACAAGTATGTTTCTTCACTGCAACTAGCGGCATCGCGTATAGAGATACGAGACCTTGCAATTTCTTAGACTGTCGGCACTGGGATCCTGCACCGAGTCCTGGAGGAGAAAGATAGCGTGCGGCGTGCTGCAGCGGGGAATTGTAAAAGTCCCGCTATCTTCCAGGACGGTTCCGTTTCCTGTAAATCTAGCGCTCTCCCGGGACTACGCTATCTGCTCCATTCGGCATGGCAGCAGAGAGCAGCGCAGCGCGCCATCACGTGGGTGGGGATGGGTTGAGGTAGGTGGGTCCCATTCATCAGTTGGTATAGATGGAGTGGGTAAAAGAGATCTCAGTAAAAAAAGTTTGATGACAAGGATATAGAGGATGGATATAGAGGAGAGAATCTTGTTGATCAGGACAGAATATTTCTTTTAGAAGATGAATTTAAAGTACGACGAGTGCGGTGAGTCTTATACAGAGCGACTTGGTGCCCGGCTTCCGTTGCCTGCTTGTTTCAGAAACTTGCCTCCTAGAAATCGATCGAATCGGTGGTTCCATCGGTGGATGCGGGTCTGCCCCCACGAGACCGCCTCAAAGTTTATTCTGTCTGGAGATGCGCGCCAACCGCGACAGTTCATCCGCTTTGGCGGTGAATTCAGCTGCAAAAAGCCCTCGTTCCATCGACAAATCAACTACAGAACGGGACATACGCATGCACGTCATTACAGGACCGAACGCGACGAGCGTGAGAGCATTTCCGCGCGGCCAAAGCAGGTGCTGCTGCTGCCGATCGATTCACCTTTAGCTACGGCCAGGGAATAAACCCACGCCGCGCCATGCCGAGGCGACGTCGCCCCTACTATAACTTATGTTTCATCTCCTGCTGGGCTGCAGTGCACAGCAGTGGCGGCAGTACAATAATCGTGGAGCCCCGTAGCCGCGCCCGGCCAAAGATTCCAGCGAAACTACCAGGCCGAGATGGGATCGCGCGCCGAGACCGGTCGTCGTCGGCGCGGCGACGCCCGCATTCCATCATCGATTTGGACGCGTCGTCCCGGCCGCGGCTGACGGCACAAGTGCACAAGAAAACGGTGGGTCTGGTCTCTTCCCGATGCTCAGAAGCGATGCGGCTGTCAGTTTGGTCAATTGACAGAGGCAGCAGCTAGCAGGGGCTGAATCTGGTAGGACAGATTATAGTACGAAGTAGGTCCACCATTGTTTAGAAATAGCCAGAATGAAATTGCAATACAAATGATGATGGATAACATCTCTGCTAAAAAGTTCCAACAATCAGACAATTCCTCGATCATCATGATAAGCTAGGGTCCGATGAATGCTTGGATCCATAGGACCAAGACCGGGTGTGGCGGAGGCGGCCGCCACCCAAAAACAAAAAATCCTAAGGGCATCTAGGCCCCAAGTGGCTTTTGGTAATAACAAAAACGATAAGGGGCTAATGAATTTTGATGAGTTGGTGAAGAAATAATTTTGTCCTAAGTGAAGACTATGTATAAAATGGTGCCCATCCGAATAAAGAAAAGAAAAGACATACAACTCAGTTCAAAAAGTTCAATAACTTGCTAAGCTAAGGTCTTACGGTAACTCAATGCCAGGGTCCATGCCTTATGCCAAGGACACAAAGAAAATAGCTATAATACTCCACAATTGGTTGCGGTTGTCGGATGTTTCGAGTCGAGCCCCAAACCTTTGTTCTCTGGTAGCTATGACATATATGGCCAGAAATTATGGCTTGAACAGTGTTAAACTCCATAGAAAATCTTTTGTCCAAAGGTCGAAAAAGCGTTGGTCTCTCTATCCAAAAGTTTTGTGTACCGGAATATCCGAATGTACTAACTTGAGGGTTGTTGCTCTGTTGGTCACTAGTTTGTCCATGTCGGAGGGTCAGGGTTAGAGCCAAAAACAATCGGGTAGTTTATAAATTGAGCGTAATTGTAACTTTTTGAGGGACTTCTACAAATACCCCTCGCCATTATTTGGCTTGGTTGGCCACTTATACATATCCAAAGCCAACCCTGTGATCTCCCTAGATTGAAGCCATAGTTCTTTAGACATTGAGTTGAGAGAGAAAGTCCGGTTAAGATTTCAAGCAAAAGCATTGAAGCACTTGAGTTCGTCGCCTCGCCAAGCCTGACTTCATCACTTTCGGTAGTCTTACTGTCTTAGGAATCCATCCCCTAGACTATAGTGTGTTGCCCCATGAGCTCCCAAGTTTGCAGTGAACCTCGCGAAATTTGTGGAACCTCAAATTCATCTTCGCAAGGGAAATTCCAAGAAGAAAATAACAACCAAGCTGACAAGCTCAAATGCTCAATCTACATGCTCAATACTCTTTGATAGCTCCTCGACAAACATGTAGGAACCTCACTTGTAAGAGGTCTGAAGTACGACAAACAAATCACCTTGATTTCATATTTGATTTCCTTGTTCTTGGGTTCTTGTTTTTTTTTTCATGTGCTTCGCTTTGATCTACTATCTCAAATACTTCTTATTCAAATAATCTGCTATCCTCGCAAAAAACAAATCTGCTAGAAATGCAGACATTTCTTAGAAACTCGTCAATCTAACAATGTCTACCTTTTGCTTTCCTTGATTTGAACCATCTTCAAGTCAAGGCGAGAAGTTCCAAACTCAGATAAGAACTTTCGAGTTGTTTAAGTTTCTGTTGTCATGTGAGTTTTAGGAATTCATGTCTATTCGGATTTTCAATGACCCACACATCTCTGCGACTAAGTTTGAAATAAATTTTCACAATTAAAAAATATTTTTACTTGCAGAATATTGATGCCTTACATTGTAGTATGCGATAAATTTATATACTTCCTTAGTTGAATAATGGCACACATGAGTATTTTTGGTTCATTTTTTGTAATAACAGGGTACTTAATTTATTTTTTATCTGATTAAGGTTTTAGTTTCTAGCACTTAAGAGAAAATGAATTTTAAAAATGTTACGGTAATATATATGACGTTTTTCTTTAAGGGAAGCAGCATGACTTTTTTTTTTTAGTAAAGTACATGGTCAGTCCTTAAACTTGTTCAACTGTGTCATTTAGGTCATCATACTCTCCAGGTGCATATATATTTGGCTCCTTAATCTTAGCTTCGGGTGCCATTTAGGTCCCTATACTCTCATATTACAGTTTTGCCTCCCTATACTTAGCCTCGAATGCCATTTAAGTCCTTATACTCTCAAAATACATCATTATCATCCCAGTTAAATTGATTAAAATTTATCTTTCATAGAAATTAATTATAGTTAAATAAACATGATTTATTGACTCAAATGTGCATATTAACGAATGCATTGATATTCTAGTTCCTTCAAGTGAGCAGGAACAAAAAAATGAAACAAAATATTTTGTTAAGCATTGTTGTGTCAAATTTTAAAAAATTACAAACTCTAGTCATAAACAATAAAATTAGCAAATAATACAAACTTTCGAATAATAAAAAATACACACTCACTCCCCAATTTTGTCATGTTATAGCATTATTAGGTGGTCTGATTCACTTCGCTCATCCAATTTAATTAGTTGGGATAACATTGTATTTTGAGAGCATTGGACCAAGATATGACACCCGAAGCCATGTTTCAGGACCTAGATTTGTATTTTGAGAGTATACGAACCTAAATGACATCCGAATCTAAGTTTAGGGAGCAAAAACTGCAATTTGAGAGTATGAGGACCTAGGTGACACGGCTGGACAAGTTTAAGGACCGGCCATACACTTTTTTTTTTCCAGTGAACATGAAACTTTTTTTAAAACGAGGCAGGTGAACATGAAACGTTGTTGCAGGCCTACGGTGATCGAATGAAAGGCCTACTAGCATGCCCTTTCCAGATAATGGGCCGTATGGAGTCCAAAAGAAAAGGGCCCAGGAAATCCCCATTTGTTCATTTCTCTCGCTTAGCCCAGGAAGCCCTGCATGAGTGTCAAAAAGAGAGAGAAAAAAAGTGGTTTCCCTGAAATGGGAAAATAAAGGAAGAAAATTTGACGCAAACGACGAGCGGTGGCGCTGTCCACACTCCGCAACGTTGCATTCGTCTCGACCGGCGCCGAACCATTTTTAAAACAGGAGCCGTGCCGTTTCGGCCAGGGCCGGTCCGGTCCGGTCGTCACGTGGCGTCCTACGCTTAGGTCTTCTCCCCCGCCGGGCGTTCCGGTCCGAACGGCCGCTACGGGCTCCCGTCTCCGACAAGAAACAAACGACCCCGCCACCCGCTCCCCTGCCGCCGCGGCGCCTCTCGCTGACACCACGGCTCTACCATCATGAGTCCACCACGATCACAGGAGGAGTCAGTGTAACCGAAACGTTACGGGCAAGGCAGGTAGGTGACTCGTCGCCGTCGCGCTCGGTAAATAGTACGGCTAGCTAGCGTCCTGCTACATTGACCAGTGCGACTAGCTGAGCTGTTAGTGTTGCCGTCTCCGTCGGGCAGAAGCAAAACCCGCCCGTTTCGATACGCGCGAGGGGGAAGCCGGCAGACAGAAAAACGGAACATTCCATCCTCTTGCGGGCGAGGTGCGCGCGCAATTTCCGCGAGCGATGCAGCCGGCCGTGACAGCCTGGGCGCCGCCGATGGCAACGGAGGCCGACCCTTACGCCATGCCTTCGCCGGTGCAGCCGTCGTCCAAGAGTAAGTTCGCCGTCGCGCCCTGAATCTTGCGGAGCAGAGTTCTCGGCTTCTCGCTGTCTAGTGGTAGTGGTGCTTCTTGTTACAGTCTGGTGGTTGTTCTGCGCGCAGGCACGACGGAGACGGTGAAGAATGCGCTGTCGCGGTGGGGGCGGAAGGTCGGCGAGGCGACCAAGAAGGCCGAGGACCTGTCGCGCAACACATGGCAGCACTGTGAGTGGTTCTTTGCTTAGCTCACCAATATATAATCATCGCCGCGTTTCAGAATTCGCATGGTGATTCATGGACTTTGGTGGTGCCGATTTATTTCGCTGGGCAGTGAGGACGGCGCCGAGCTTCACGGAGGCTGCCGTGGGCAGGATCGCGCGGGGGACCAAGGTCCTGGCGGAAGGCGGACACGACAAGATATTCCGGCAGGCGTTCAGCGCCCCGCCGGACGAGCAGCTCCGCAAGTCCTACGCGTGCTACCTCTCCACGTCCGCCGGCCCGGTGATGGGCATCCTGTACCTCTCCACGGCCAGGGTCGCCTTCTGCAGCGACAGCCCGCTCTCCTACGAGGCGGCCGGCGGTGAAGCGAAGGAATGGAGCTACTACAAGGTAATCAAATCAGACGCGCTTTCTCTCTGTGCCATTCTGCAACTGCTCTGTTCTGTCGCTGAGCTGATGGAGGGTTCAGGTGGCCATTCCTCTGCACCGGCTGAGGGCGGCGAGCGCGTCGGCGAGCAAGGTGAATCCCGCGGAGAAGTTCATCCAGCTCGTGTCCGCGGACAAGCACGAGTTCTGGTTCATGGGGTTCGTCAACTACGACGGCGCGGTCATGCATTTGCAGGAAGCCCTGAGCGGCTTCCACAATCTGCACGCGTGAGGAGGAAGCCGTGTAGGCGGACGGCCAGCACTGAACTTCTTCTTCAGGCGTCAGGAGTGGATCCTGTTTCTTGTGCGTTGCAGTAGCAGCAGCATTTTGCAGCGTGTTGTTCAGTATCTATCCGGATATGTGTGATATATTTTGATTTGATTGTTAGTGAGAGTGATGGACTCAGTGCATTCAGAAAATATAACACATGATTCATGAACCTTTTTTTTTTTTTTTTGCGAGTGCATGGTTCGTGAACTTTTGTAAGATCCCAGACCAGAATAACATCTGTTCTTCATGCCTCTTGCTTAAAGCGACGGTGGAACGCTCACTTTTCATACAGAGTAGTGCCAAATATAGGGGTATATTTGAAAGGTAAACGTTTGATTATCGAATGCAAGCTGACAAGAATTCACAACTCATCAGAGAAACAACCAGATTTGGGCTACGGTGCAGTTCACACTGCAAATGCTAATACGAGATGGGGGTTGTCTGTCTAGTCTGATGTATTCCTGGGCCCAGCTTTCGGGTCTAGCAGCTCCCTAATTCATGGGCTCAGTTACACCCCAGTTGGCCTAGTTTGAAGAACTGGGCTGAATCTCTTGTCTGCATCGTTTCCAACCTTTTATTGGACTACAAACAAGACAAGTCGAGAACTTTCCCCCCTTTTTTTTTGGGCGGGTAAGAGAACTTTCAGAGTTATAGAAATGAAAAAAAAACGTATATGAGAAAAAAAAAATACTGATCACTCTTCCGGCGGAGACAGATCTTTGCTGGAAGAACAAACCAGAATCACGGCTGCTCCACTAATTGATCGGCAAAGCTGTTGCCATATTACATGAGGCGTCTTCTGTTGACACGGTAGCACCACGTAACAAGCTCTGGATTTTGGTCCCGAAGTCGCGTACCAGGCATGAGGCTTTGCGGCGGCGACCACTGCGTAAGAGACGGACCACAAATCCCACGACCATGACCAGCCCTGACATGCACGGCCGGTCCAAACACGCATATCAATCGAGAACCTAGCTAACTGCAGACAGAGCGTAGAGGACGCGGCAAGCAACCAACCGGCAACCAGTCGTCGTCGGACCCGGGCAAAGTCGCGCGACGCAAAGCCGGGCTGCCGGCTGCGCGCGCATGTGACGACCAGCCCCGACGCCCTCTCGCCCCGCCCGCAGCCGATGAGGGATGGAGCGGGCGAAAGCTCGAGCACGGCGCGTCGTTTTGTCCCTTTCACGCGCGCCTTTCCGCGCACGATACGTCCCGATCAGAACCCACGCACGTCTCCCGCGGGGGCCGCCGCGACGGGGTTCTTCGCCTCCTTCCTGCCCGCTTTCCCGTTTCGGGAGGGGATAGCGCCGTGCTTGCTCCGTCCGCGGTGTGGGTGGGTGCTCCTCCCGGCTCCTCCGTTCCGGTCCAGGCCCCGTGCCGTGCGTGCGTGCTCGCATGTGATGTGTGGCTGCTGGCCGGCGATCCTGGCTTTGCCGCGGTGGGGCGCCGCGCTTTTTCCCACCCGAAGACGGATCGTAATCATGAGAACGGGAGGCCCGGGACGAAGAAAAACGAGATGGTGGCCTGGGTGGCCTGGCCACCGACAGATCTTACCGACTCCGGCTGGCCCTGCTGGTCAAGCTGCTCGTAGGATCATTGGGCGGTTGACGCGTAGCTGCCCCTGAACCGTGCACTGTGGCAGGGCATGGTCGTCGGCAGGGCACGCGATCACGCAATGGAACATCTTTGGTGGAGTAGAGAGCATACATAAAGCTGCCAAAAATCTGAACCCAACCTTTCAGATCCTTGGCTACCGCTCCCAATCTGAGCGAGCTCATCATGTAAGCAAACAAAAAGACAAAGGGTATGTATGACGATTGACGAGTCCTTGTCTAGTGCGCTCGCTTTATTTCCACTAGTTGCGCTTGACGCATCAATGGCTTACTGTTTCCATCGTCGCGGCAGCATGGGTGCGAGCAAGCTGCACGGAGAAGACGCTCCCTCTCATTATTCATGGCTGTGCACGCACGCACGCCCGCCCCTTGCCATTCGCGTGGCAGCGTCGCATCTGCTCTCACCTTTGCACTCCTTCGACAAAAAGAACAAAAGAATGCTACTAGACGCCACAAGGCCGCCATGCGGTGCAGCGTGCAGAGTCTTTTGCACTGGCAAGGTTCCAGTTCGCGGTCCTGCGATTGTCGCCTCCAAAAGACAGCCGGTCAGCAACAGTCGCCGCCTAATCTATCTTTTAGCACTTGTGCATATACGTGTTTCCATTTGGATAACCAAGAAGAACTCAGGCGAGTAACTAGGGTGAAGGTCTGATTACAAGGATTCCGGAATGCGAAATTTGCTAACTATCACTGAATCCAGTAGCCTTTAGGCAGATACTACGATAGGAGTATCATGTTAACATCGGACATATAACTTATATCTGGGGAATGGCTAATATCACCTGGCCACACGCCTGTTACGTACTGCTAGTGATGAGTAGGGACAACGACGAGACGTCAAAGCGTGAGGGGAGCAAGCATGTGCATGTGCCTCTAGCGTGAGTGAGTGTACGTCACTGT
Source organism: Eragrostis curvula (assembly GCA_007726485.1). Lineage (NCBI taxonomy): Eukaryota > Viridiplantae > Streptophyta > Magnoliopsida > Poales > Poaceae > Eragrostis > Eragrostis curvula. The sequence continues at coordinate 20,894,536 of CM017441.1, forward strand.
ATCCACACCATCGGAAGTTGACCAGCGCACAAAAGGTTGACTTCGTTCCACTGCATTGACCGCATGCAGCACAGCCGCGCGGCCCATGGTCAACAACTCAACGGTGAAAAAGGTCGACGTCTGAGGTTGAGCTTTCGTGCTATAGTGCCGAACGAGCATTGAACGCCTCTCGAGTTTGCCCAAAAGTAGCGACGACGCGGGACGGCGGGAGTGCGTATACCCGAGAGCATGACCTACTGTTACCCTCGTTCCATCGTGCGGTCGGCTGGTCCGACCTGGGTCCCGTGGGCACAGCGTCTTTGACTGGATCCCTAATTCTGTCGAGTCAGTGTCAAAACACCATATGAGGACGTCGTAACAGTGGCAGTTTTTTTTTAGATAATGCGTAACAGTGGCAGTTAATTTCGCGCGCGCGATCAGTGTGTCACGTCGCGTCATGTCTTGTCTTGTTAACCAGGAGCATACGTGCACTCTTCTTGGCGCACAACAGCTCCAGGTCTCCGACGGGCCACCGGCATCGATCCATGCAGATTGGACCTACGTATCTGACGGAATGAAGTTGCTGGTGAGCCCATCGAGATCTCAGGGTCAGGGCTCGATATCGAAACTGCATTTCTGCTCCAACCTGTTCAGGCCTCGTTCGGTTGTTTGAGATTAAACACCCACGGTGATTCATTCCATGCAGGGATCAAGTGTGTGACACCCCGTGTCACTGAGAGCACATAGCACTCACATTGCACGGAACAAAAGACAAACAGAAACAGAAATTTCAAATTCGAAATTCAAATTCCAAATAATGGCCAAACGCATGCTTGTGAAGCAACTCAAAATTTTCCATAACAACTTGAGCAACCAAAAATACCAGTGAGTAGCTCTTGTGAAATAAGAATTTTGGAGAATTTTTGGTGATTTTTGAAATTCATTTCGATGCTCAAATAAATCCCCAAAGTTCCAAAAATGTCCAACTTTGACTAGCTGCCATTTGAATTCTATTTCGAATTGAGATGTGCATGTTATGTCACTGGAAAGAGAATTTCATGATCTTTCGAATGCAACTGGTTTCACAATTTTTGGAGTTCAATTGCTAGTTCAAATCGAGCGCCAAAGATTGGGGAAAATTCAGTTTGAATTAATTCGGGAAAAAGAAAAGATGCCGACGGGCCCGCATGTCAGTGGCCGTTGTCTCACTGCGCGCGTCGGAGCTTTGCCTCCACGTCGCCGACGACGAGCGGCGTCTCTCCGCGGCGCCCTGGCCCGCCTCCCGGCCGCGGAACGGCTCCAAAGGCAGCCCCGCTCCTCTCTCGGCCTCTCCCTCTCATTTCTCTCGCTCGCCGCACGCTAACCCTAGCTCGCCATTGCCGCCGTCGAACTCGAGCTCGCCCCTTCGCCGTCGCGCCAGCTCCAGCTGAATCACTTCCCTCCGAGCTTCGCCATGTGGCCTGGGGACTAGTGCCGAGCTCATCTTCGTCTCCCCGCGCTGCGAGCCCGCGAATCGAGCCGTCTTCTCCAAGACCGGCCATGGGCTAGCCAACTCGCCGCCGTCGATTCCGTCCACACCGGTGAGCCTCGCGGACTCCGTGTTGTTTCCTGGTGTTCCTCACTCGTTTGCGCACCCTCCGCGCTTATCTTTCCCCTTCTCCGCAGCTCAAGCCGCCGGAATTCCATCGTTTCCCCGCCGCCGGTCAACCTCACCGCCGCCTCCCTCTCCGGTGAAACCCTTCCTCCGGGCCGCCTCCACGTCAACACGTTGGTCGTCAAGCTTCCCCGCGTCGCCGTGAAGCTCCCCATCGAGTTTCCGTCCGCAGCCGAGCACCACGACGCCCCCACGACTTCGCCGGAGTTGCTTTGAGCCGCCTCCCTCGTCGTCGACCTAGCTCCGGGCATCCCCGCGGGTTTCCGTTCACCGAGGTGAGCTCCCCACTTCTCACCACCCCCGCGCGAGCCCTCCTTTTCGCCAGCAAGCCATCGGAGCTTCCTCCGGTGAGCTGCGCCGCCGCGCTCCGGCGCGACGACGGTCACCACACCGGTGACCACACGGACATGATCTCGTGTGGCCACGCGGGATCCAGTGTGGTCGACCCAATGGTCCACCGTGTGCCTTTGCACGCCACTGGCTGGATCTGATGTGGCTAATCCAGATCCAGTGCGGCCCGATCTGTGTGCCCCACTGTGTGGCCAGATCTGATTGGTCCTCACCGTTTTCAATCATTTTCGTATTTGTTAAATCTCCAAAAAATTGTCAGAAATTTGTAAAATCGATAAGAAAATAAATACACCTCAGAAAAATATGAAACTAATTTTGTTGGACTCCTTGTAATACCCTCTGTCCAGTAAAAATGCTAAACCACCCTTTTGTGTACTGTGTATTTTCTGAAAAATACATCAGTCCAGATATCGTTTAAATCCTTATAAATTATCTGTGGCTCCATAAATCTTGAAATCTTGCATGTCTGTTAAGAATATGATAACACACCTATAGAGCATTTTTCCACTGTCACATGTTGCCTAATTATTTTCTTATGATTTAAATCATGTTCTGCACTGTACAAATTATTATAAATAATCTACTTTGCAATAAATCATGAAACTTCACCATGAATTACTTCCAGTGGCACTCTTCACCAGAAAAATGCCACTGGATATAAATCAACTTTCGAAATCACATTATTCATTTAACTTGCCTAAGTTGGTTAATGGTGAACTTAATTAAAAGTTAATGAAGGAAATACTCCAGACGAAATTAATTAACAAAGTTAATCATTTGCACTTACAGTGTAAATGACTGTCCTATCAAGTAATTAAATCATTTTTGCATCATATTCTGTATCTAACTCTGCATTGTTCCTTGTCATAACGTGTAGTGACAGAGACGACTCCGGAGCCGCTCGACTTCCAGCTGCCGGAGGAGCAGACCCAGGAGGTGCAGGAGGAGCAGCCGCAGCAGGACACTGACCCCGCTGACCCTGTTAGCTACGCTCCTGAGCCAGGCAAGCCCCGGTGCATGCCTTCCTATTTAGGATTTTTATTTTTGCACTTGATTGGGGCTAGTCAATGTTTGTGCATTAGGTCTATTAGGAGTTGATGTGAAACCTTAGAAATGCATTAGGATTACCTTCCATATCCTACCTTGTGTCCTATTTTTGTAGATGTGGTCTAGGTTACGTTAGAACTTGCTAGGCTTAGTGGCTAGCGGACGGTAGAAGTCGAGTGGTAGGTCCCACTCGCGAGGTAGGTTCACCCTGGATTGTACTAGCTGGATTTAGGATTTGTTGAGACCGGACGGGGATTTGTTTGTGTAGGATGGTGCGAGAAGGCTGGGCCTTCACGGTGGTAGCCCCATCTGTGTCGGTTAAGGACCGTCCGTTGTTGGCCCTGTTGAGCAAGTTCGAACGTACTGATCATATGCTAGTGTTTTTATGGGCCTAGTAAACTTAGTAGCTTAGGTTGCCCTGGTGTCTTGCGGATACTTGCACTTTCTATCATGGTATTCGGGAGAGAAGGGATGCTTCCTAATCGGGGCGTACGTCTGGGACGGGGACCGTGCGGGAAGGCCTTTCTCGGGAGGTGTGAGACCCAGCCAGCTCTAGGGGGACCTTCGCGAATAGTTGCCACATGCGACTCTACGCGTGTGTGGCGTATGGTCAGGTTTTCTCCTGCAGGATGTACATCGATGCCGCCGCTCTCGGTCAAGAGCAACCTTGCTCACTGAGTCACCTCGTAGTGTGACATGGTTGATGAGATGATGATGCTAGTCTATTATATTGTTGTCACTTACATTGCTATATATATACTGTCACCGTTGATGTATTGTTACTATACCTGTTCTAGATATATGAACACTGCTTATTTGGTTAAGTACTTAATTGTAATTAAAACTTGAAAGTAAGGACCAAGTAATTAGTGCGCTTTTATGCAATCGCGTCAGCCACCCCTTTTACAGCCTTGCATGTTAGGAGTCGGCTGTAGTTAGCCTTTTGACGGGTAAGTCTTGCTGAGTATTAGTTGCTCAGGGTTTGGCTCTTTATGATTTTATTGCAGGTAGCACCTTTATCCCCGACTCTACGGGTGGAGGTGGACAGTGGGACGGCCAGCTTCCTTTTGGTTGGACCGCCCACTGGGAGACCGAGGAGTGATTTCCTCTCGAGTTCGCATCTTCATGGCTTTGGATGTGAATTCACTTGTATCGTGAGCGCGTGCGCTTGTATCTCTTATCTTTGGACTTGGATTTGTATCGTTAAGACTGCCGCTGTGTACTCGTTGTTTTAATTGGACTAATGTAATAACTTTAAGACTTAATTCGTGCTTTTTATATGTTGTACTGTTGCGTCTGTTCATCAGCGCTATACCGACTCGATCCTGCGAAAAGCGGAGACGCTTCAAAGTGGATCCCTTCATGTCACTCGATCCCTGTGGGGGCTTAATTCCCGCATTTCCTCATCTTCTTGCACACATATTCTGTTGTTCGGTCAGGCAGGGATTGAGACAGGGATTCTTGCTAGGATTAAGACATGTATCGACTCTTTATCTATTTTAGAGCCACTTCAAACTAGAGACATTGAAACAGCCGGTACAGACCTTTCATTAGTGATGAGCAGGGACAAGAAGCAAGCACACGACTATTATTAGTTAGTCGGCAGACAAAACCATGAATGATAGTAGACAGTGCTAAAACAAGTAAGACTAAAAGGAATACAAATATATACGTGCTAAATAATCTAGAAGCACTTGAGTGACTGATTGTGAACAAAACCCTCATGTATGCTACTGTCAATTGATTTGCTATATTATAAAGAACTATGTTCACAGATTATAAAAAACTAAGTATGTTCACACCCAGATTATAAAGAGCCATTAAAATGTTAGTTCAGATAGAGTGATTGAACATTAGTATTTTTCTGAACAGTAATGTTAGTTCAGATAGAGTGCCCATGATCCAGACTATAGCCTTCCCAACACCACAAGTCCTTTGTTTCAGGAGGTTTTGAATCCATATGCTTTCACTTCGACTTAGCCTGCAAGAGACCAACACCGAATTAATGAAGACATAGTATATATTAGGGAACAAATGAATAATATGTGCTTTTGTAGTGTTAGGATGTCTAGTTTGCAGGCTTGAAATGAGCATTTCTATATCAGTTAAGCAAGAGTGATGGACTGATAGTGTCCTTATCATTCAATAACTGAAATATGTCTGTTATGGCTTTATCAATGTACCAAAAAAAAAAAAAACTTGCGTTCAGTTCGCGGATTGGTGCAGCTCAGAGTACTTGCGTTCTTACATGCATTAGAAAATGAAGTTATAAAAAGAGCAAAAGAAAGAAAGCCTCAAACCGATCGGGCTCCAAGAACCCCAAAATTCACCGTCTACCTAGGCCAAGAACACAACATTAACGGATTGGCCACCCGTGCAGGAAAAGATGTTACGATGAACATCAGCACACTGGAACCAACAAGCCCGTCCTAAACACCGGAGACACGCACAGATCGACCCAGCAGGAGGCGTACCGGAAGCTCAAGGTGCAAGAACCGTACGCGAAGACAAGCAGCAAGAATCTTAGCCTTCCAAGACGAGAGGAGAAAGAACAGGGACTTACCGGCGAGAAGGGAGCGGTCGAGCGCCGCTGCGGATCTGTTCAGCGCCTCCACGGCATCTCCGTATCTCCAGCGACGTGAGCGAGCGTGGGGGACCGTTCCACGAGTCGGGAGTAGAGGCTGCGTTCCCCGGCCAGAAAGGGGCGAAATGACATGGATGGGCCGGGTCCGGTTCCCGACGGGGGGCAACCGAACGGCCATGCCTCGTCACGCCGGAGTTCGGTCCGCCCCAAAAAAATCCCCGTGGATCCGACCGTGATCCCCGCTGATCCCGACGTAACCGAACGAGGCCTCAGTGGGATCGGGATTTATTTGGCGAAGAACCGACCTGAGATTCTTCTTCTCAGCAGGGGATAAAGATGACGGGACATTAGTAGTGCAATACTCCTATATCACTCCAGCAGGAATTAACCTCGTGTGTTACTCCATTTCTTGCCGCTCCTGTCAACAGAGCGTGGAGAAAGTAGATTGCGCGTAGTAAGTTGCAGATGGAATCTGCGCTCTTATTTATATCAACAGTTATTATGTGTGTAGCCTTCTATCGACTTAAATTCCTTACGTACTTTGAAACTGAAAAGTGCCGTTTATTTTATTCATGATTCTAGACCTTCTATTTTCAATTTTACTATCCAAAATAATAACCATTAGTTCCCTAAACTATGAACGCAAGCTGAATGTGATTACAACAGAAACCCACTACTTGTACTATAAATTTTGAAGCAATTTTTGTGGTTGCTTATCGAACTTCACGAGCATGTTCACAAATCTGAATATCATGTGTTCGCGAGACTCAGAAGCAATCAGTCTGTTCAGCAGTCCTACTGCGAATCAGCCGCCGCGGTGTTTTCTTTCTATTTTTACAAGCAACAGCTATAGTAAACAGCCGCAAAAGAACCAAGCGAACAAGCCCAATATGTTTAAGGACCACAGATTCTATAAATACCAATGTTGTACCACATACATGACAGTACCACATATACATGCAGGCACATAGACCATGGACCAGAGTGACCACCATGGCCATGACCTGAAACCATGACTACCATTTTAACCCTCATCAGGTTAACCATAGTACGACATCACGACTTGCATTCTCCCTGCCGTCAGCATGCATGCATGCACCGCCGCGTGCTTTCGTGGCGCCATGTGGGCACCTAGTATCGGGGCCCGCCTGTCAGCCCGAGCCAGGTGGCGTCGGTTTCTGGAGTAGTACTAGAGAACAAAACGTTGCGACCCCTTGGTCAGATTCTCCTGCCACAGCCCACGCCTAGCCTACCTATAGCCTAGCTCAGGAACCTGTACCCTATCCTCGGTGGCGGACATCCGTTCCGCCGTCGAGGCAGGCGTCGGCGTGCCTTCCATAGCTGGAACGCAAAGCAAATTGCAAGCGAAAGCAGAAAGCGCAACACAAAGCAAGGGGTTGGAAGAAGAAGTGCTGAGGCCAGAACAAGGAAAAGGCCGCCGCATTTTCGTCTACACGCTTTGCTTCCTCTCTCGCGGCACCCAGCCTTTGCCGCGGTGCGAGCACGCGACGGCAGCGAGCAATCGCACGCAGCACACGCAGCACAGAGCACTCAAAGGCGTGTTCTCGCGCCTCTCCTTTCCGTCTCGGACTTCCACACAGAGGCTGGCAAGGCTGCTTCTCTCCCAGTACGGCAGTCGTCGTCTTCCTTCCGCAGCGAGCGACAAAAGCTTCACTCCCTGCACGAACAGCGCGAGCACGTTCCATGCTACTCTTGCCAAGTTCTCGCCATTAATGCTGGGTAAGGTCGACCCATGGCGATTCCAAGTGAATGCAACAACTGCGTGACAATGTCGAATTCAATGCTGGGAGGGATCAGGAGTAAAAATGGAAAGGTCTCCTGGAGTAAAATGGCACGGAGCGAAGTGAGTACCACAGCGACGACTCGGCGAGTTTTGGGCGCTGGAGAGTGCTGGTCTGCTACTGATCCGTGAACGTCACCCATGGCTTCGTGTCAAGCATGCTCAAGACAACCTTAGCATTGCTTCGCGAAACCGGGGGAGAGTAGTTAATGCGGACAGAGGTCTCGGACAAACAGTTGAAAGCATTAATGAGCGTGGCTGAAACGGCCAAAAAAACAAGCTGAAAACACATCACCGTGTCTACAGTACCAGTGCATGGATCAAACAAAGTAGAGTAATGAGAAACTTGTTTGTTACAACTACTACTACTTCGGACCAAAGGGGTCCTTTGAACATGCAAGTAAGAAACAGGCTCCAACATCCGATCGAGAGGTGTGGCCGAGAGAAGCGAAGGGAAATGCAAATGCAACAGTTGGCCATCTTCTTTAGAAGTGGCAGTACTACGACGAGCAAAGGTCCAAAGAAATGGCCTGACCCGGAGTAAAATTATCGCACGGAGCAGGTCCCAACCACAAAAAATATAAGCGAGACATGCATACATACAAACACACGGAATCCATGCAACCCAATCCCCAGATACATTTCTTTGGCATCAGTTGCTACACCAAGTACATTCCCATGAAGAACCAAATTGGCAAATGGCCAAGCCATCGGAATTAATTGAACAACACGAACAAAGTACAACTAAGTAGAGAGGAAATAAATAAATTAAAGAACCGCCTAATACAGCCAAGAACGAACCGCTCGCTACAAGTTACTCTACCATCCTAACGAAGAAGCCGAATGCGTGCTACCGGAGAAGATGATGATGCTGGTACCTACCGTAGTCGTCGATCTTGCCATGGACACGATCCATCAGATGCGCTAGCTCGGGGTTCGTCCCGTGCATGAAGGTGAGGAGGAGCATCAGAGCATGGTTCATGGTAACGGCTTCTTGCCGAGGGTGTGCTTGTTGTTGTGCATCCAGACCTTGAGGACGTGGCGCTTGACGCCGACCTCGTCGCAGAACTGCTGCACGGCGGCCTCGTCGTGCTTCTGGATGCGCCACCCCACCCGCTCCGCGAACGCCAGCATCTTGTCCTTCTGCTCCTGGGTGAACTTGGTGCGGAACCGCTTCTTCCCTGACCCGGACCCGCCGGACCCGGAGGGCCCGGCGCCCAGGGACATGCCGCTCAAGGGCCCCAGCGCCGACATGGGCCCCGCCATCCCGGACAGGTCGTCGACGTCGTCGCGCCCGCTGTGGGAGGTGGACGGCAGTGCCAGCGGCCGCCCTCCCGCGGCCATGTGGTGCGGCGGCTGGTGGTGGTGGAAGTAGCCGGCCGGGGTCCGGTAGTAGGGCGAGAACTGCTGGTGCGGCGTGGCGCCGTAGGCGACAATCGCGGCGGGGGAGATGGGCGAGCCCCCCTCGGCGGTGGGGGACTCCTTGCGGTGGAAGTTACGGTGGCAGTTGCACGCGGCGCAGCGGAGCGCGTCGAGGGTGCCCTCCACGCCCGCGGCCATGAACTCGCCGCACCCGTCCACGGCGTGCCCGCCGATGCCCACAGCGTGGTTCTTCAGGCACTCGCGGTACCTTCCCCCGCCGCCGCCGCTGCCGGGAGCCTTCGCGCGGCCGCCGGGCTCGCCGATAGGCGGCGGCGGCTTAGGCGCCGCGCCGCCGCCACTGCCGAACCCGGCGGACTGCGGCGGCGTCTCGTAGCTGGAGCTCAGCACCGGCGGCAACGGCGCCATCTCCTCGTCGCCGTCGTCGTGGTCGTCGAAGTCCATGGGCGGCGACGGCGACGACGGGGGCACCACCGACCGGCAGGCAGGTGTTTCTTGTGTCTGACTGGTTGAGTTATGGCTGCCCAGGCTAAGAGAGGCTTAGCAAGGTTAAGAGTGAGATGAGGAGATAAGAGAGAGTGTGGACACCATCTGGCTGCCAGTTTTGACGCGGCGCCGCTCGGCTCGGCTGCTGCAGGAAAGAAGGCTGCACCGCGCGGAGCTGCTAGTGCCGAGGTGATGATGTAACTCCTCTCTCTCTCCCTCTCTCTCTCTCTAGCTGACTCGCTTTCTCTCCTGTTCACAGCTAGTAGCTTGCTGCCGCTTCCCTCGGGTCGCTCTTGTCTGATCTCGCGCTCGACGCGCAACAGGGCCGCGGTGATATGTGTTCTTTCCCGTCGCGCTCATGGCTTTGCTGCATGGCTGTCCCTCTCCCCGCTGCTCTTTTCAAGTGGTTTGGCTCCAACGCCTTTTAAATTGCGGTTTAGAATATTTGATCGCGACGCCCGGGCCGGTCTTTCTTTTCTCGCGACTTTTTGCTCGAATCTATGTGTGGCAGCTTCTTCTATGGTTTAACAAAGACATTATATTTGCGGTCAAACGCACCGTACCGTGTCTTGATCAAGGCCCAAATTAAATTGCGAGTTAAGGAATTAATCATGGGGGGCGTTTGCTGTTGACTCATGGTAGTACTGTTTATGCAGATATCCTAGTACTACCAAGTACGGAACTATCACCAAAGCCTTCTTGAGATAGTGTCATCAGTACTGAACTAATAATTGAGAGATTGCTTTCCATTTGTTTAGTGGATGTTGATCCTGATGCAGGCGCTTTCATTAGCAGGAGATAAAATCATGGACCCCATGTCTCCAACGATGAAATCTACCTAGACAGCATCAACTCGATCGTCTAAAATTCTGTTTTTAGTTGACGTGACGTCAACAACATGCATTAGCCTTTCTCTGAGCATCGAATTGCGGAACACATCATTAATTTCGAGGACTAACTAAATTGATTCGATGATAGACAACACCCATTCTGAAGTGAAGGCATGGCTTTCATGCGTACTCCATCATTTTCAATTGGAGTATGCCATTCCGACTGTTCTTTACATCTCCATATAGGTGTACGCTGCATCTTGCTACTGGCTAGAGTAATTAATAAAGTCACTTTGTAGCGGGAACTCGGGGGGTTGAAGTAGCACTGACTTCCATGTTTCCACGCAATATCGAGCAAAGCAAAAGAGACCAACGTCGGGTCAACTCTCCAACACGACTCCACTCGAAATGACGGATGAATAAAGCGCCCCACGGCCGTGCGTTCCGTCCAGTTTCACAGTGTTTTCGACGGTCCCCGTTGCCTGATCGGAACAAAAGGCATCGGAAATGGGAACGAACAGGCTACCTCCCTGAGCTCCCTCCCTACATGCCGTTCCAAACAATCTATCCGTCTGGTCCCCCGACCCAAACCGCCGCCGAGACGAACACGAACGCGGCAACCCACACCGTCGCTTGCCTGCCGCTTAAAACTATCCCGGCCGACCTAATCAAATACGGCTGTTTTGTCCATTCCCTAACCACCCTGCGGCCAGGTGGTTGCCGGCCAAAACACGTGTTTAAGCCTGCGCGCCCGTGCTCTGCATGCGCGGCATGTCTCGCCAGATACGAACGGAGGAACGTCACCTGGATGGGTTGATGGCTGCTGCGGGGTTTCTGGAAACGGCAAACGGAGAATTGGGAGGCGGGGGAGCGGAATTATTAAGGCCGTGCTTGGGCTAAGGCCTTATCTCCGGCGCGATAAGGCATGGCGTAAGGGCGCGGGTCAAGAGCTAAGCGCCACAGGTGTCCACAGGCTGCTAATCCTCCCGCGCCGTGTCGCTGCTGACGACCGGATCGGCCGCGAGCGACCTGAATGAGAGCGAACCGGGGGGTGGTCCATGCGTTGCGTGGAGCCGGCGCCTGGTTGCTTTCGGTGGATACGGCGGTCCGGCCGCGCGTCCGTCATCCCGCGCCGGATCCAGTTCGCGATCTTGTTGTGTGGGCCGGTGACAAGCACAATATATATATCTTCTGACGTGTTAGTAGTTTTTTTTTTTTTAGCTCCGTTTTATTTGGTCCGTCACGATCCATACGCACTGCTGCGGTACCTGCTATAAGCAGGCAACCAAACGAGCAGCTGTACGCAACAGAAACTTCATCAACCGATCGCTTCAGTTCAGGCAAACTGAGTACTACTGAGCTGCTTTGTGGCGCGTGGACCACCGGAACATGGCCACGCACTTCCCCTCCCGGCTCGAACAAGGTGCTTCAGTTTAGGTCGCGGCCGCAGAACTGCAGAAAGGGCACTCCCCCACGCGCGCGTGCACTCAACAGGACAAACCATACCAGGCGAGGCGAGGATAGATAGATCACACTGCACAATTGCGTCAAGTGCTCATAAAAGTGTATGCGCATGCAATTCGTGGATGCAATGAGCGCCTTTAACTTGCACGCGTCGCTGCGTTGCAATGGTCGATGGAGGGAGCAACAAGTATAAGGAAAAGCGAAGCGGCCAGCGGGGGGCAGAGGCGCCGAAAAGGGTTGCATGCAGATACACAGTGCGGTATCATGCTGGGGATTGAAAAGACGGGTCACGTATGCATGCATGCATGCAGCAAGCGACGGAGCCATGGAGGAGACGGAGGCCGGAGCGGCTGCGGCTTCCCTGTGGCCGTTCTGTGTAGCGATCGGTGTAGCGGTACACGTGTCAATCATCTGCTTCTCCCGCACTTCTGATGGGCCCGTTTTAATTTTCCTTCCCCACTGCCTAACTCCAAAATTAAACGGCATCGTCAGCTGCACACGGTTCTTTGCTTTTCTACGTTTCTCTCTCTCTCACTCAGATGACTGCTCCCTGTCCCCATAAAAAAAAATTGCTTCCATCTAGGCAGCAGGAAGGTGTTGAGCTCTTGTTCGATGGCTGTGTCTTGATTTTTGCTGCAAGATCGAGCTGATCAGCATCGGGAGTTCGATTCCGATAACCATGTTTCCTCTCTGTACTTGAACAAGCTCGACCTCGGCATCCCCAAAGTTTGATTCTAACGGCCTTGACTTCAATTTGGTGCGAAGGATTTCGATTCCATGATTTTCTAGTCAAAATCTCCTTAATTGTGGGGCCATGCAGAAACAGAATCGTGACGGGATCCGGCTGGTTGACAGCCCTGTTTAGTTTTGGAGTTAGGCAGATGATTGACACGTATACAGCCACACCGATCGCTACACATCGCGGCCACAGGGAAGCCGCGGCCGGCAGGAGCACGGGCAGGGGCTGACCCGGCCATGCGTCCGTCGTCAGGTGGGCAGGGGGACAATAGCGGAAGAGAACAAAAGCGCGGCACATACCCAGCCCTACCATTGGCGCGGACTCTCGTAATGTTCCAAGTGCGCGCGCAGTCTGGGCGGAAGAGATGTGGCGCCAACGCCTCCAGATTCGTGATGCATTGCATGAATGGAAAAAGCTTTTGTTTTGGATCAGCTGGCCGGATGGACGCGACCAGATCGATGTCGGAGGCAGGCGCGGCCCGGCCGAGCGAGCGAGCGAGCCGGCGGAAGAGAAGTAAAAGCTGGTGGTTTTGGACGGGGCGTGCATGTCTGTGCACGTAGCGCCGCTGGGTGTCTGTGGATTCACTCCGCGCTCGCTGGGCGCGGCACAGAGGCGCAGCGCAGAGCAGGGGGCCGTCAGTTCGTCACATGACCGCACCTGCCAGCAGGAGGGAGGCCATGCTGTCTTGGCTCTATGTGTGTTGCTGCTTTTTGAAAGAGAAGAACGGGCCCATGCATTGTGTTGTCACCGCGTATTTACGGACCGATTAACCTTGTTCTTTAGTAGCAGGAGTACATGTTAGAAAACAGGGCTATGCGTGACAGGTACAGTAACTCAATTAGGACCCAGTGATAAGCACTTGCTTTTGTGGGTCATTTGAGTTGATGTTTCGTGTGTCAGTAACAGCGCGCGCAGAAGCTTGGTCGACATGACCAGCCCTTCCCCGGCCCTATCCCAACGTTCTTTCTGGCCAACGGGCCTTTCTGATCACATGCATGTCCGGTCACGAACGTGGTGGTACTAGTACCCAAATCTCGAACCCCGCAACCTTAACATGCACGTACGTACATGTAACAGCGCCGTTAATTGGACCGTTCGCTGCGTTCTCGACTGCACGTCACAGGGCCGTATGCCGGCAGTGCATGGGCGAAGCCACGACGCAGATCGACCACCGATGCCCGGCCGGGCCCGGCCGTCCGTCCGTCCGACCACCCGTGCTGCTTTGACACGACCACCCCGGCCTCCCGACGGGCCGTACGTGCCCGTTCCAAGGACTGCGAAGACACACGTCCGGGCGGCCATCCCCTGGCGAGCTACAGAGGTCTTCATGTTTCAGAGCTCTACTTAGGCCTTATTAGATGAGATGATGCGGGAAGCTAGACGACACAAGTAACTGTAGCGCGGCAAGTAGTAGGAGTACGCACGTACTACTCCGTGGTGGTGCTGCCTTGCATGGCGCCCCGTCGCTGGCACGCACGCTTCGGAAAGGGCGGGAGCACGATGCTCGCAGGCAACTTGGTACTGCTGTGCATGGAGCCATGGGCGCACCACGGCGCCCCCATATGTACCCCCGAGCGTACGTGCCTTTGTGTGTCTCCTGCCGCTTTTGTGATCCACGGGTAGAACGATTTGAGATTGGAGAACTCGGTGTGGAAGGGAGAGTCATTAGTCGAGGAAAGTGGCCCGGGGATAGTGACAACACGAGGAGGCGTAGGGCCGGCCGTGATTTCCATTTCTGTTCTCTCACAAGCGTCGGTGCTATTAATAATTTAAGCCACTCATCTCAAACACAAACAAAACTGCTAGATTTACAACGTCCATTCCAGAGAAACTGCTAGATTTACAAAGTATTAAACTAGGCAAAATATTTGCGTGGTACATTTCAGATTTTTCGGTTAGAAGTTTGAGTTGGGACTTGGGAGACTGCAACGACATATCTTGATCGAGTTTGACAATCATTCATAGCATCCTCATTATCGAAAGAATAATTGAACATGGAGCAGTAGATCGATGCAAGCACCTATGTCTACTCGGAAATCCGAAGACGTACAAGGTACACCATAATTAAGAAATATGACTTACTGCCTAACCGTGAATTTCTTAGGGATCAATATGTTTGGTTTGTCGAATATCAAATTTAATTCATCGCAAAAAGAAAAGAATATCAAATTTAAAGTGTTGCCACATTTATAAGAGTACTCCAACTAAATCCATTTTCCAAAGAAACTACAGACATATACGCTTACATACACATGCACGCACTCGTTGAACACATGCCCACGCTTCCTGCCCCCTATGAACACAAATCTCCTGTTTTCAAACCTAGTTTTAGATCTACCATGCATATTCTTTTTATTTCATGTGTTCTGAATTGTAGAAGTCATGGTTTTATCATACAACAAGGTTCGCTGCATTTTAGAAATGCAGTAGGAATTATTCGAAAGCGCAAGACATTTTGAATCACTTTCATAAATTGCCTTCTAGATGCGATGAAATGTACCGAAGATGGTCCGAGTAAAATGGTGTATTTCCGGGTCCCGTGAGTTTTTCTTTTTTGCCAATTTCTGAGGTTGCTCTTCCTTTTTTAAAAAGCGGATTGTTTTTGATTCTCTGAGCTAATTCCAGAACAGATCGCTGGAAATTACTCGTGAGTTGTGTAAAATTGATGCGATCTATTTAAGACAAAAGGCCTTACCCAGCTTGAAAGCGACAATGGATCTTACAAAAGTCTCGCAACTACTCGTATTAACGACTACAGCTAACAGTACAAGCGTAAAACATAGAGCACCAAATAACAGTGAACCGGCGATCCAAACTCAACAGCACACCACAGCTCCGCAACATCGGATAACCTATTCCACCTAGTTCCTTATAGTCCTAACTCCTAAGTGCAAAGGCTAACAGCAATGTGCAGAAGCTAACACCAAATTTGCCACACTAGATAGTCAATCCAACAATAGCAGAAATCGAACTTGGCTGGTCCCCTCAGCCAAAGAACTCTCGATTTTTTGAGGTGCTATAGGTTCCCTGCCAAAGAACCATCGGCAAACACCTGAGCACGCGCTCCCAGTGAAGTGCCGAACCCGTGCAGCTTCGATCGGCCGCCCTTGCTTGCCCGGCTGCGGCAGCATCGGATCCCACGTCGGGGTCAAGGCGTCTGTGCATTTTCTGCCGTATCATGGGGCTCCTTTCACCCTGCTTGGCTCGCTTGCCGTATCACATGCTGCCGTGACCGGAAGGACGTGATCGAATATCAAAGGGAAAGGCAGTACTCCTGCACTGCGACTACAGTTCATTGGACACGGCCTTTTGGAACGATGGATAAGATGGGGCTGGACTGGGCATTATTCATCCAAAGCAATCGAATGCATACATGCCTCTCCCTCCCTCCCTCCCTCCCTCCCTCCCCCGGTTGAAAGCATCAACTCAAAGAACACCGAACGCGACCAATCGAGCGAAATACGACGGTCTTGCTCCGTGTTTATCCCTGTGTTAGTTCGGCTGCTTCTGCCAAGTTCGAAGGCATGATCGCTGGAACGGAGGCACGGGCGGGAGCACGGGAACACGCCATGCCAGGGGGGCGCATGCACTGATGCACCTGAGCCTAGCTTGTTGCTATCCGCCTGATAGGTTTGTGACAACTGACAAGCGCGCGATGTGATGAAGCCAAAACATGCAATTGACTGATCATGAGTCGCCAAGGAAGCAGCCAAACAAAAAGAGCACCCCGATCGAGGGGCATGTCGCTCTCGCGTCGCATCAGTTGGTGCTCCCTCTTCCTGTCATGCACTGATGCACAACACAACCAATAGTAGTTTGCGTCAATAATTCGTCCCAACAGGCCAGGGAAAAAATTATACGTACTGTATTCTTCTGGTTTTTTTTTGCGAGGGGATACGTACCGTATTCTGCATGCAACTGCTCCAATTTAGTCGAATGCAAGCCATGTTAGTGAGGTTAAACGGATTCCTGCGAAATTCCTAACCTGGTTAAGTGGCCACAGTGCTACAAGGGCTTCGGCAGTCTTCAGGGCAGGGTCGCTTTGTAAGCTCGAGCACATGAGGAATTCTCTCCGTTATAGAATACGTAGTACTCAAAACATTACCAGAAATGTTTATATTCTGGAGTGGACAAACAAAACAAAAAATGTTTATATTTTAGGACGGTGCGCCTTGCCGACACTTGATGCATAGGGTAGAGAGCTAGAGAGGAGGCAGGAAGAAATTATGACAATGATGATGAGGAGCGAATGGAGACAAGGCAGCATGTCTTTGCGCCGTGCGTCGAGAACAGAGTG
Organism: Eragrostis curvula; assembly: GCA_007726485.1. Classification (NCBI taxonomy): domain Eukaryota; kingdom Viridiplantae; phylum Streptophyta; class Magnoliopsida; order Poales; family Poaceae; genus Eragrostis; species Eragrostis curvula. The sequence goes on from CM017441.1 coordinate 20,911,148, forward strand.
AGTGGGGGCACTGAAATCTGCTACCGCCCTGTTTGTGCACGAGTAAATAATGACCGGTCGGCGTACTAGTACTGTACTTCTGCTCGACTTTTCGTACCGTGTCAAAATTAAGAGCGCGCGCGAGAGAGACACTATGTGCGTGCATGTTACTGAGGTTTAATTTTGATTTCTACTCGACTTTTCGTACTGAAAGTTAAAAACTACTACCAGGTCAAGTGATCGAAACGTTGCCGGAGTATCTTGTTGGCCTTGTTTTGCACATTTTAATTTTCATGGAAAGCTAGTATGTCATATAATTATAAGATCTATTCTCATGGAGTACAACATTATTAGATATACAAATTATCTAAATATAAATGACAACAATAAGCAGAAGCTGCTTTTTAAAAAAGCTGCTTGTGTAACGAGGAAAAAAAATTGTGCTGATTCGCTGAATAGGGTGTAATGAAATAATACTTAGACAAGTTCAGCGAAGATCTGATTCGCAAAAGAAAAAAAAATGTTCAACGACGATATGTTAGCAAAATGCTGAGGCAAAGAAAAGAAAGGTGCAAAAAATAATCTGACAGGTCACTATTGACCACACTTGATCGGTTGCTCTTGGAGGCGGCAACAATAATTTGATTTGTGACCATTCACTCGGGACTTGTTTGTTTACAACGGGAGCAACTTGTGTTGCCGGTTGCATGATGATTCATGAGGCCGGTGCTACAGCTGCGCCACTTTGTTAATTATATAGACAAAACGTATGGCCATGCTTTTTCTATAGCCTCCTGATCTTGAGGCACGGGGACACTTGGTCAGTGCACTGTTTTAGATTTGCTACGAAACGGGTCACTCCACATGCCCTTGTTTTCTTGTAGGGTCGTAGAAGTAAAAATGTGGTGTTATTTCTGTATTGCCAGCAAAGATGGACAAGTGTCGTATCCAGAGATTCCCTAACCTAGTAGTTTTATTCGATTATTACTGCAGAAGAAGCTTCCGGATAAGGGCAGCGATAATGCATAATCCATTCTTAAAATTATGTCAATTGTCATTAGAATTTGATCCCTATAAAGTATGCTTAAACCTGTAAGTATCATTAGACGAGGCCAAAAAAAAAAAAAAAGGGGGGGGGGGGGGGGGGGGGAGGCTGGAGCCAACTCCAGCTATTCCCAACAGCACGCTGTTTTCGTTCAACAGCGGCAAACATATACCTGTAGAAAGTGCACGGCCCAAATTTCCTGGATCCAAAGGCCCAAAGGCTTTAAGCCCGGATTGATCAAATGTCATCCGTGTCCACGTCCAAATGGTTAAAGTTCGAAAATTAGTCATAGTAGATAGAGGCATAGGGCAACAACCAAGGAGTAAAATTCAGGACCTACTGAAATAACGTTAAAGTGTCATTTTCATTTTCTTGTTGAATCATCACATAAACTAAATCGGCCGAGCTGGCAAATAAACTCTTGGATGAAGCTGTTCCCGCCGTCGTCTAGACAAGTAATACAATGCTACACGATAAGAGGTTTCGTAGCAATGTTACATAGAATTTCCTATGATGTGTGCGGGAGAGGGAGGTGAGAGAAAAAATTGTTATTGTGTGAGTTGTACTTGTCATGAAACTCATAAATATTTTTTTTATCAAAAGTTTAAAAAATATTGAAATACAAAGAGACAACGAAGAGAGACTATCCATTGTACATGATGATTCAAGATTATGTGTCATGCATGAGATTGTCTACGAGATAACACCATAACAAGTTTCTACAATCTATCAACAAACGACATAGCAGTAATAATAACGACAACAATAAGGAAGAAGAAGATACAATTAGATTCTTACCACCAGCTATACCCGCTTGTTTACGATGTTCAAGTTTCCAACATAGGTTATTCTAGAAGTCTTAACTATATTCGCTTATTTGTTCTGTTACATCCCAGCACCATGTCCATTATTCACGGTGTCCTCTAAAATATTTATAATCCGATCGAAAAGGATATATGAGACGTGTTCTTCTAGACAATATTAACGGGAACTCTGCTTGATCGCCGCAAGCCCCGCCGCTAGCTGCAGTTGCAAGTCATCTCTTCTCGACGGCGCTCTTCGGCCGCCGCTGTGCTGGAGCTGCTCGCCTTTCGCTCTTTTACAGCGGCGAAGACTCTGGCCGCCCACTGCGCGAAGTAGGTCTCGTTGTGCCCGATCCGCCGGTTCTTGTAGCAGCTGAGGATGTCCGGTGACCGTGGACACGGCTCGCCGTTGGGGTCCCACCACGAGCCCTCGTGGCGCATGCCCGCCCGGTCCGCCATCCACCGGTACACGAACTGGCCGCCCCCGGCCCTCTGCCTCCACCCCATGGGGTAGAACTCAAATTGCAGGTGGGGCGGGTGCCGGACGGCCCGCAACCCACGAAGCCGGCCGCAAAGCAAGCATGCAGGCTTTGCGGGAACCCGCCGCCCACAAGCTCGCGGGCGCGCGACGAGATGTGGACCTTGCGGGCAGTTAACGATTAAACTACTAGAGCCCGCATCCTTGAGAATACTCTGATACGTGCATAGCGATGGTAATCAAGCTCATGTCACCGGCGGATTCATCGTAGTCAGAAGCTCACGCGCGCGTCCTGCTCAGGAAGATCGACACGGCGGATTCACGAGGAAGTTGTTCACGGTGACCGGCCTGGCAATTTACTCATTAGATTAGATGACTGACAGTGGATGTTTCTTTCTTAAAAACAAGTTGACATTTTCAGAACTGCATGTTCTGCCTTTTTGCCTCTTGGTCAGCCTGGCTGCAAAACCATTTAAGCTTCTCTTGTAGCTGCGGACGATCCTTTCTGACGCAGAGCTGCACAAAAGGAGACAAAACAAATCAAATGTTTACCATCCAAACTCAACTCCGACCGTATGCTGAATTTTATTTGTTGCTGCACTCTTGCACATCACAAAGGGGAAAACTGCACTCTTGCACATCACAAAGGGGAAAACTGCACTCTTGAACATCACAAAGCGGAAAACTGCTATTATTTCACAGGCAAACATTTATCACCAAAATTAGTTCACCAGTGTCTACTCGTATCACCATTAAGAAAAAAATCCAGAGTACCCAACACTTCACTTCGTGCATATATATATATATGTCAACAGAAAGATCTACTCAAGACCCTGATCATTTTAACGGCTGTCTGCACCAAACGGGACACATCAATCAGGCAACTCAGGAAACCAATACATCAAAACATCCGCCTGATGGCACATAGTAGCATTCAAAATCATAACAGCATAATTCAGCAGAACTACAAGTGGACAGGATCCATTACACCACAAGATAAATAGCCTAAAGCAGTCCAAATTCTTTCACAAAACTTCAGTCAGTAAAGGTTGTCAGGACGATGTTCTTCCTCCTTGCTTCCTCATGATCCATGATGCCAGCAAAGGTTGTCAGGACCATGTACCCAAACTGAATATAAGACAAAGATGAATGATCAAATCATGTTGAGCCTGCCATTCAAGCAGAGAAGTAATTGATCACAATCATATCCCCACTAACTGAAAAGGCCTTTGGTCAGTTTCAGCAAGGCCTTTGATAACACTTGCCAGGCTGTATTAGAGATGCTTCCCTCAGCTATTTTCTTCCAGTATGTCATCAGTGTTGACAATATCTACAATATTGACATCAGCTCGGCCTGAAACACAGCAGCAACACACATTTATCAGGCGCAAAATTATTTTTATAGGGATTAGCACAAAACAGCTACATACCTTGTGCTCTCAGCCAGTCCTGAAGACAAATTAACGCCTCCACGGTGTTGCTAGTTAGCCGGCTCCGATACTCGCTAATTGTTCTCTTACCGGTTGAAAATGCAGACTCGGATGCCACAGATGTTGCAGGCGTACTTCGTGAGATGCATCATCCACCACTTCAGAATATCAAAATCCTTTTGTCGAGGAAATAAGTCATCTTGCAAGTACTGGTCAAGCTCACTCTTCATCTTGTTTTTCTTCTGTGCAACAAGAAGTTGTTCAAAGTCTGCCCAAGGATTATCTTCATCGACAAGTAACCCATGCTTTGAATGGAGGTCCAAAAGTCAGCTGTTAGAGACACCTTAGAGTTTGAGTTCATGATAACCTTTCTAAGGGCCAACCTTTGCTGTTCATATGAACTTAAAACATCCTCCTTTACGGTTGTTCTTGACACCACTTGAAACAAAGGGTTTAAAGTAGCAACAAATTTCCTAAAAGCTTCATGCTCTACCAAGCTGAAAGGTAACTCTTGTATCACAATGAAATTAACCATAGCTTCACGAGACACTTGTTGATCAAATTTCCAATTTTTCAGAAGACTTGCATGAGGAGATAGAGAAGTAGAGGCCATGTTCTGAACTAACTGATTCATTCTAATCCGTTCACTGCAGGACTTCAAATGTCTACGACAAGTACTTATACCATTCTCACGATTGGCAGCAAAAACAACCAAACAATGAATGCACCTGGCTTGCACAAGTAAATGTCCATCGTATATCGGTTCAAACTCCTTCCAGACATCAGATCTAAGTTTACGCCTTTTAGTTCCTCGTGACGTATCTACAATATAAGCGTGAAGGACAGCCCAAATTAAACTACTTAGCATATGATGTAGTTCTAAATTTTGTATTGATTTATCAACTCAAAGCTAAATATTATATCCTACTAGAAATTTTATGACATGACCAATGATTACAAGCAGCAAAGGTATAAACATGTACCTGCATTTGATGGAGATGGAGTCCTGGACAGTCTGCCTTGTGGTGAAATATTATGTGCTAGAGAAGGCGATCTCTCCTGTCTTACTCCAGGTAAAGCCAACCTTGGTGTCAACAACACCCTGCTCAATGGAGATATACGCATGTCTGCTCTAGAGGTCTTCCTACTTTGTGATAGCCTCACATTGGCACCAGTAAGCCTCTTTTTCAAAAGCAATGATTTTACTGCAGAAGTTGCATGATCTCGTTCTAGTTCCGTAGTCCTCTGGTGATTCCCTGCTTCATTATCATCATGATCTCCTTGCACGGCCTCATATGGTTGAGTCGCCATGCTTGCTGATATGAAAAAACATAAACTATCAATACAGGCCCGGAGCATGGATAACAATCAAGGATAAGTAGCCCAAAGTATCTGATTACTTCAGCAAACAAGGAACGTAACATCAGACAGATAGGTCACTGCAGAATTATAAAACTGGACAAGGTGATCATTATCTTGTAAATTACTTCAGCCATAATAACAAAGCAACAAAACCTGTACTTGCATCAGGATAGGTCTCGTTAACACCTTCATTAGTACTATGTACTCCCATGTGCTAATATGCACTGTTTTTTGGTAGAGCATGTTAGTTAACTGAACTAAGGCCACACTAAATTTTTATTTCAAGACAATCCCAACACAGATATCGCTCTCCCAACTTTGTCATATGTCAAGCAGGTTGCAAACTGCTTCGGTTCACTATTTTGTAATTCGTAGGAAGTCTACATGAACGGCAAGAAAATGCAGGGGATAAGAGCACTGAACCCTAATCTTTGACCATGAAGAATGCACGAACAAGAATACTTTGAGCAATGAGGGCATGTCAATCATGAGCTCGAGATCAAGAAGGGAGGACGGATATCTTACATTGGCCATGTCCCGGGGAAGAAGATGGCGCCGTCAGCAGTGGCGGCGGCGCCGCCGGCGAAGGCATTCTCAGCTGCGCGGGCGTCGGGAAGAAGCGGATCGTGGGGACAGATGGATGAGGAAGTTCTCCCCCAACTTCGCCAGAGGGCCGGACAGGCGCACGGGGCACGGCGCAGGCGACGCCGGCGCCGGAGGCGGAGTCGATGTGGTGAGTTCGTGACTCGTGAGAGGAACGAAGCGAAGGGAGAGAAAGAATTTCGGGCTCTTGCGGGTTGGTGCGGGCTTGCCCACTTGTCTGCTGGGCCTGATGGACACAGAAATGTTAAGCCACCAAGGAGATGCAGCTGGGCCGCATGCGCCGCCAAAGCTGTTTTTGTGGGACGGGCTTGCGGGTTCCTTTAAAAGCCCGCCCCACCTGCATCCTGAGGTAGAACTCCATGATGCTGCTATTCCTGTCCATGAACAGCAGGTTCGTCATCTGCGCCCCGTGCGCCGAGATCAGCACGTCCGTCGCGCTCAGCAGCTTCACCTGCATGCAAGACAAAGAAAAAGAAAGGGAAAAAATCGTACTAGTCAAGTCGTGCACACACTTGCTCCCTCAGCAACCTCAACCAGTCGTGTCATTCATGCATGCAGTTGATGCGGTGCAGGGGACTGGGGCCTCTGACCTGGTCACAGAAGGTCATGTTGTCCGAGTGCGCGGCGGTGAGCGTGCACCCGGCAACGCTCGCGCACTCCTTGAGGAACACGCGCGTGACGGCCGCCTCGTCCTTGAACGCCCGCCCGCCCGTGCGGAACAGCAGGGTGACGCGCAGGGCCGCCGACGACGACGACGGGTCGGCGCCGTTCGACACGTCCACGCCGCAGTGAGCCCTGGCCTTGCACCGCATGAAGTCGAACGCCCCGAGCAGCCGCTCCCTGCTCAGGCCCGCCATGTTCCTCCGGAACACCACCGCCTCCTCGAAGCACACGGGCTCGGGCGTGTCGAACGTCTCGATGGTCATGTTCACTCCCGTGGTCGCCTCCGCCAGCTTCGTCAGCCACCCGCTCCACCGTGTCCGCACCTCGCCGTGGTGGAACAGCGCCCACCTGTCCGGCCGCGCGGCGCACCCGCTCCTCGCGTGCCACGACGCGAACGGGATGAGCGCCGTGAGCCCGTGCCAGATGTTGCTGTGGTCGTAGGCGGTCTCGGACACGAACGCGAGCCCCGGCCGCAGCGTCGCGCCGCTCGGCAGCGCGTCACGCCACGCGAGCGCGTACGCGTTCTCGGTGCCGTCGTGGCGGAGGGCGCCGCCAGGCACAGGACCCGGCCGTGGGACGCCGCGGAAGGGAAGACCAGGTTCTTGGCCTCGCCCTCCGGCTCCGAGACGTCGTCGAGGGTGCTGATGAACCATTCATGGAAGTGCCGGCGCGTGTCCTTGAGCGGGAGGAAGGTGGCCGACACGCGGAGGCGGTCCACGAAGTCGTCGATGGCTGCGGGCTGGCTGACGATCCTGGAAATCGAGGAGAAGAGGCCGAGGGCGGTCTGGAGCTGGAGGAAGAACATGACGGCGATCATGAGAGGCGGGAGGAGCCAGATCACGCGCCTGAGATGATTCTCGTTAGCGATCGCCTTCTTCTTCATGGCGAGCTGCTTCATGGTGTTTGCATGGGCTTAGCGAGTTGCACAACGACGCTCATGCATGGCTGAATATGTACTGATGCGTGCACAGGGAACCGATCACCGTTGACCTACACCTACCTGTTGCTTCCTATCCTGTAACAGCTGTATTACGCAAGTAACAACAACGCACAGGGTGTTTTTTTTTGGGCACCTCCAGCCGCAAAAATGGGAGCAAGTTGGCTATGAAACTCGTGCAGACATGGTATAAAATGCAGGCAGTACTTTTTTTGACTGTCTTTTTTTTTTTTTTTTTACTGTCGCAGGCAGTACTTCCAAATGCTTGTTCGGTAGAATCTGAACTACGAAACTTGAGTGGGGCCAGCTAAAGTCAGAGCTTTCCGTGTGTTATCAAGTAGAAGCGAAGCAAAACCACGTTGTCTCAGGCATGTAGAAACTATTTATTGAATCAAGCGTAGTATATCAAACTCAAGACGAATTTGCTGTCTAATCTTCCGTCCACAAAGTCCACTGCAAGCTTGCATATCCTATCCTACGTTTGCAGGGGAGAATGGGGTAAATTTCCTTCAAGGACAATTTTTTTGTTTCTTCTTGGGAATTTCAAGGACAAGTGTTTGACCCTATCTGCTCCTCGCCCTCTAGAATTGTATGTAACTATATTTTGGCCTTTCGTTGCTGAGCTGGATGGGATGATGATATATATTCTGTCAAT